>CM026394.1:28009770-28112010 GCA_014843695.1 Archivesica marissinica
CATTGGTGAATGTACGGGTACTACTTGCTTACATTGGTGAATGTACGGGTACTACTTGCTTACATTGGTGAATGTACGGGTACTACTTGCTTACATTGGTGAATGTACGGGTACTACTTGCTTACATTGGTGAATGTACGGGTACTACTTGCTTACATTGGTGAATGTACGGGCACTACTTGCTTACATTGGTGAATGTACGGGTACTACTTGCTTACATTGGTGAATGTACGGGTACTACTTGCTTACATTGGTGAATGTACGGGTACTACTTGCTTACATTGGTGAATGTACGGGCACTACTTGCTTACATTGGTGAATGTACGGGTACTACTTGCTTACATTGGTGAATGTACGGGTACTACTTGCTTACATTGGTGAATGTACGGGTACTACTTGCTTACATTGGTGAATGTACGGGTACTACTTGCTTACATTGGTGAATGTACGGGCACTACTTGCTTACATTGGTGAATGTACGGGCACTACTTGCTTACATTGGTGAATGTACGGGTCTACTTGCTTACATTGGTGAATGTACGGGTACTACTTGCTTAGCACTATATCACCAAACTACATAAATTATACAATATATCATCCACTATCTCACAATATCTACATACATTACTAAAAGATATACACACTATCTCACCCGATCTCTACATACATTACTACAAGATATACACACTATCTCACCATATATACATTCATTACTACAAGATCTACACACTATATCACCATATATACATACATTACTACAAGATATATCCACTATCTCACCATATCTACATACATTACTACAATATATACACACTGTCTCACCATATCTACATACATTACTACAAAATATACACACTATCTCACCATATCTACGTACATTACTACAAGATATACACACTATTTCATCATATATACATTCATTACTACAAGATATACACACTACTACACCATATCTACGTATATACTACAAATATCAAAGCACTATCTCCACCATATATACGTACAAATACTATATATACATACACTATCTCACAATATCTACATTACATTACTACAATATATATACACTATCTCACCATATCTACATACATTACTACAGATCTACACACTGTCTCACCATATATACATTCATTACTACAAGATAACACACTGTCTCACCATATCACATACATTACTACAATATATACACACTATCTCACCATATCTACGTTTTACTACAAGTATATACGCACTATCTCACCATATGTACATACATTTCTACAAGATATACACACTATCGCAACATTTACATATACATTGCTACTAAATACACACTATCTCACCAAATCTACATACATTAATACAAGATATATCCACTATCTCACCATATCTACATACATTACTACAATATATACACACTATCTCACCATATCTACGTACATTACTACAAGATATACACACTATCTCACCATATATACATACATTACTACAATAACTACACACTATATCACCATATCTACATACATTACTACAAGATATACACACTATCTCACCATATCTACATACATTACTACAAGATATACACACTATCTCACCATATCTACAAACATTACTACAAAATATACACACTATCTCACCATATCTACATACATTACTACAAGATATACACACCATATCACCATATCTACGTACATTACTACAAGATATACACACTATCTCACCATACTATATATATACTACAATCAATATACCCACTATCTCACCATATCTACATACATTACTAAAATATATATATACAACTATCTCACCATATCTACGTCCATTACTACAAGATATACACAATATTCACCATATATACATTCATTACTACTAAATATATAAAACCACTATATCACCATATACATATTACTACAAGATATACACACTATCGCACCATATCTGCGTACATTACTACAAGATATACACACTATCTCACAATATCTACGTATATTACAACAATATAAATCCACTATCTCACCATATCTACATACATTACTACAATAACTACACACTATATCACCATATCTACATACATTACTACAAGATATACACACTGTCTCACCATATCTACATACATTACTATAATATAAACACACTATCATCACCATATCTACGTATATACTACAAGCTATACACACTATCTCACCATATCTACGTACATTTCTACAAGATATACGCACTATCTCACCATATATACGTACATTACTACTAAATATACGCACTATCTCACCAAATCTACATATATTACTACAAGATATATCCACTATCTCACAATATCTACATACATTACTACAAGATATACACACTATCTCACCATATGTACATACATTTCTACAAGATATACACAGTATCTCACCATATCTACATACATTTCTACAAGAAATTATTCACTATCTCACCATATATACATTCATTACTACAAGATCAACACAATATATCACCATATCTACATACATTACTACAAGATATACACAGTATCTCACCATATCTACCTACATTACTATAAGATATACACACTATCTCACCAGATCTACAAACATTGCTACAAAATATACACACTATCTCAACATATCTACATGCATTACTACAAGATATACACACCATATCACCATATCTACGTACATTACTACAAGATATACACACTATCTCACCAATATATATATATAGTACAACAATATATACCCACTATCTCACCATATCTACATACATTACTAAAATATATATATACACTAACTCACCATATCTACGTCCATTACTACAAGATATACACAATATTCACCATCACCATATATACATTCATTACCACAATATATAAACACTATATCACCATATCTACATATATTACTACAAGATATACACACTATCGCACCATATCTGCGTACATTACTATAATATATACACACTATCTCACAATATCTACGTATATTACAACAATATAAATCCACTATCTCACCATATCTACGTACATTACTACAATAACTACACACTGTCTCACCATATCTACGTACATTACTACAAGATATACACACTGTCTCACCATATCTACATACATTACTATAATATATACACACTATATCACCATATCTACGTATATTACTACAAGCTATACACACTATCTCACCATATCTACGTACATTTCTACAAGATATACGCACTATCTCACCATATATACGTACATTACTACTAAATATACGCACTATCTCACCAAATCTACATATATTACTACAAGATATATCCACTATCTCACAATATTTACATACATTACTACAAGATATACACAGTATCTCACCATATGTACATACATTTCTACAAGAAATTATTCACTATCTCACCATATATACATTCATTACTACAAGATCTACACAGTATATCACCATATCTACATACATAACTACAAGATATACACAGTATCTCACCATATCTACATACATTACTACAAGAAATTATTCACTATCTCACCATATATACATTCATTACTACAAGATCTACACACTGTATCACCATATCTACATACATTACTACAAGATCTACACACTATCGCACCATATATACATTCATTATTACAAGATATACACACTATGTCACCATATCTACAAACATTGCTACACAATATACACACTATCGCACCATATCTACATACATTACTAACATATATACACACTATCTCAACATATAGACATACATTACTACAAGATATATACACTATCGCACCATATCTACTTACATTACTACAATATCTACCAACTATCTCACCATATCTACGTACATTATTACAAGATATACGCACTATCGCACCATAGCTACGTACATTACTACCATATATACACACTCTCTCACAATATCTACCTACATTACTATAAGATATACGCACTATCTCACCCGATCTACAAACATTGCTACAAAATATACACACTATCTCAACATATCTACATGCATTACTACAAGATGTACACACCATATCACCATATCTATATACATTACTACAAGATATACACACTATCTCACCATATCTATATATAGTACTACAATATATATCCACTATCTCACCATATCTACATACATTACTAAAATATATATATATATACTATCTCACCATATCTACGTCCATTACTACAAGATATACACAATATTTCACCATCACCATATATACGTTCATTACCACAAGATATACACACTATATCACCATATCGACGTATATTACTACAAGATATACGCACTATCGCACCATATCTGCGTACATTACTATAAGATATACACACTATCTCACAATATCTACGTATATTACAACAATATAAATCCACTATCTCACCATATCTACGTACATTACTACAATAACTACACACTGTCTCACCATATCTACGTACATTACTACAAGATATACACACTGTCTCACCATATCTACATACATTACTATAATATATACACACTATATCACCATATCTACGTATATTACTACAAGCTATACACACTATCTCACCATATCTACGTACATTTCTACAAGATATACGCACTATCTCACCATATATACGTACATTACTACTAAATATACGCACTATCTCACCAAATCTACATACATTACTACAAGATATATCCACTATCTCACAATATTTACATACATTACTACAAGATATACACAGTATCTCACCATATCTACATACATTTCTACAAGAAATTATTCACTATCTCACCATATATACATTCATTACTACAAGATCTACACACTATATCACCATATCTACATACATTACTACAAGATATACACAGTATCTCACCATATCTACATACATTACTACAAGAAATTATTCACTATCTCACCATATATACATTCATTACTACAAGATCTACACACTGTATCACCATATCTACATACATTACTACAAGATCTACACACTATCGCACCATATATACATTCATTATTACAAGATATACACACTATGTCACCATATCTACAAACATTGCTACAAAATATACACACTATCGCACCATATCTACATACATTACTAACATATATACACACTATCTCAACATATAGACATACATTACTACAAGATATATACACTATCGCACCATATCTACTAACATTACTACAATATCTACCAACTATCTCACCCGATCTACAAACATTGCTACAAAATATACACACTATCTCAACATATCTACATGCATTACTACAAGATGTACACACCATATCACCATATCTATATACATTACTACAAGATATACACACTATCTCACCATATCTATATATAGTACTACAATATATATCCACTATCTCACCATATCTACATACATTACTAAAATATATATATATATACTATCTCACCATATCTACGTCCATTACTACAAGATATACACACTCTTTCACCATCACCATATATACGTTCATTACCACAAGATATACACACTATATCACCATATCTACGTATATTACTACAAGATATACGCACTATCGCACCATATCTGCGTACATTACTATAAGATATACACACTATCTCACCATATCTACATACAATACTACAATATAAATCCACTATCTCACCATATCTACATACAATACTACAAAATATACACACTATATCACCATATCTACGTACATTACTACAAGATATACACACTATCTCACCAAATCTACATATATTACATCAATATAAATCCACTATCTCCCCATATATACGTACATTGCTACTAAATATACACACTATCTCACCAAATCTACGTACATTACTACAAGATATATCCACTATCTCACAATATTTACGTACATTACTACAAGATATACGCAGTATCTCACTATATCTACATACATTACTACAAGACATTATTCACTATCTCACCAGATATACGTTCATTACTACAAGATCTACACACTATCGCACCATATATACATTCATTACTACAAGATATACACACTATATCACCATATCTACGTATATTACCTCAAGATATACGCAGTATCTCACTATATCTACATACATTACTACAAGACATTATTCACTATCTCACCATATATACATTCATTACTACGAGATCTACACACTATCGCACCATATATACATTCATTACTACAAGATATACACACTATATCACCATATCTACGTATATTACTACAAGATATACGCACTATCGCACCATATCTACATACATCCCCATCTTCCAACACAAAACATGGACATTACCATAGCATTAGGTCGTCAGAACATGTATTACACCGTAGCGTTTCAGTTTTTGTATCTAACCTTTCAATTTTTTGACAGTAGCGTTTCAGTTTCTGACACTAGCGTTTCAGTTTCTGACACGAGCGTTTCAGTTTCTGTCATTAGCGTTGATTTTTTACCCCATTAACACATAATTCTCCATAGAGCCCGTTTCAGTTTTTGACACTAGCGTTTCAGTTTCTGACACGAGCGTTTCAATTATTTGACAGTAGCGTTTCAGTTTCTGACACTAGCGTTTCAGTTTCTGACACGAGCGTGTCAGTTTCTGTCATTAGCGTTTCAGTTTTTACCCATTAACACGTAATACTCCATAGAGTCCGTTTCAGTTTTTGACACTAGCGTTTCAGTTTCTGACACGAGCGTTTCAGTTTCTGACACGAGCGTTTCAGTTTCTGACACACGCGTTTCAGTTTTTGTCATTGTTATTTCAGTTTTTGTCTCCGTCGTTTTGATATGCGACGCTACAATCGCATTTTTGTGTCGTTAATCCGATAAAAAAAAATTGATGTGTCCCTTTAAAACAATTTTTTTATGACAATGTCCCTTTAATGCAAAATCTTCAAACATCAATATCTGGAAAAGTATACGTAGTACATATATAAAAGTTTATATTTTCTTAATCGAAATAATGAGAGCTATACTTTGGTAATTATTTCGTGTAGATCCGTAAATGTTTGAATTTTTTTTAATTTGTTATGCCTCTATGTAGAATAATAAAGTATATATGTTTGAGTGTTCTGGTGGGGATGTTGTATCGCGTATTTTTCAGCGTTATGGTGATGAGGTTCAGCGCGTTGGTGGTGGTTTAGATATTTTCTTATCATCTTATCAACTGGAGCGTATTATGATTCACTATATAATGTCTTCGTATAGTATCTAGTCTTCAAAAACAATATTGAAATACCATACCATCATTTTGTGCGTTTTTTAACTTATTACGCATCGTCTTATAAACTGTAGGATAGTTGATCGCGTTTTGGTCATAGTTTACTAACATTACCCCGCAATCGTGATATTGTTAAAGTTCAGAAAATACGTAATACATTGTATTCCGATATACTTTTATTTACATAAATCAAATTTATAATCAATTATAACTGAAAAACAACAATGACACATATTGAAATGACTACAGTACACGAAAGTTTCTAACAATACATATTCATAATTTGGTAACAATGGCAAATATTGAAACGATAACAGTTACCATTGAAAGATATAAAATAACGATATTATGAGAACATTGTAAAGGGAGGTAATTGTGTACAGACTTTAGCTATGTCACCTCTTCCTAGTAATAAACGATGACGTTTACTATAAATAGCCGACATCTCCTATGAAACCGTATGTAACGCGCAAAGTAAATATTATGTTTGTATCTTTAGCGACCTAAGAAGGGAACGGTAGCGTCTAAAGTAATCAGAATCTCGGTATAATATGGACATTTGGACGTCCACAATCTATCATTTGTATACAATATATATAATATTCCTACAAATACAACAAAGGTGCGCGTAAATTTACATTTTTATTATATGTACATTATTTTATAACGCAGTGGCATACAATGGTTCTACATATATTTCTAATATTTCGATAAGTCTATCCGCGCCGTCCTCGGCTTCTCTCCTCAACTGTCTATATCTAAACCACCGTTCCAAGTCATTAATTAAAGACATTGTCACGCACACGAGTCCAAACATGTCTAACGTCTAACAAACAAATTAGCTCCAGTAACGCTGTTTGGTCCGAATGACGAAGTTTTGTTAGTTTGCTGTCCATCTAACGCAAACGCTCCATGGCCGCATGAGGGAGCCTGTGTACCGAAACTAAATCCAGTATTGTGTCCAAATGTAACTGGTGCGTTCTTACTGACCGGGATAAATCCGGGAGCGAACGAGCCGGTATCTCCATTTTTGTAGCCAGTCATTTTCAAGTATATACACGCCGGAGACCATTTTTCGTGTTCTTCCCACGGCTGATCCGAGGGCTCCCACGACATCACCTTCACACCGCAAGAGAAACAGGTAACTTTATCGGCGCTTCCGGTATAATAGAAGCCCGCTTTAGCCAAAGACATTTTATTCGGTTCGATCTGTTTCGACCAGTGTTCAAAACTCTGTAGTCGATCTTCGTAAAACATCATCTCAGACACTTTGGTTGAATCGCTCTGATCTATAATGTTCATGTTGATGGTTAGCCACTGACTTCGGAAGTGCGGTGTTATCGGCCCAATTATATACAACTTCAACGTTTGCGATTGGTGATTATTTTTAGAACTTGTCATTCGGGTTACATTCCGGACACTGCGCCGCTCCTAATTGGTTCATGTGATCGCTCCTTAGGGCGCACGGTACCACAGCGTCCAATTCGGGTAACGCCTTTCCAATCTCGGGTATCAGTTCCTTCAATCGTTTATATTCAAAGGGCCTTAAACATAGCCCCTTTTTTGTAGGCACCACCTCCGTCTCGGGCTTCCAGTACTGTCTGATATCCACGCACACGTTCCCCTCCTTCGCGGTAAGGTTTACGTTTCCGCCCAAATGCGTTTCAAACGCTTCTCTGTTCTCTAAGACCTTGTCCACAAACTCTAGCTGATCAACCAAGTTCTTCCATGGCATCAAGGTTAAACTAATGCCCTTTTTCGTCGGTTTGTCGTCTCGCCATTCTCGTAAGTCGACTCTAAGCTCCCCTTTCCATTCGTTCACCCGCACGTAACGACCGTTGCCAAGGCTTAGTTCGCATCTAGTCATGTTGGTTGTTCCAGCGTAGAAACTCTAATGACACTAACTAAAGTTACGCCGTCTTTTATAGATTTAAGTCCCTTCTAATCGGTCGATATTTATAGAAGCGTACGTAATCGCTATTTATAGATCGATTCGTAGTCGATATTTATAGAAACGTACGCGCTCGCTATTTATAGAGCGGTTCGTTCCCATTGGTGTCTCTCATTAGTCGGTGCAATCGGGTATGTAGTGTAGTGTAGGCGCTTCGTTTTCTTATACACCACTTTCACTCTGTTACTGTACCGATCAGTATACCGATGTCGTAAAAGAACGTCGTTTCGCTTCGCTTAACTTCATCCGGTTTTTATACAAATTTATTTTAGCTCGATCGCGAAACGAGCTATTCCGACTCTCGAGACCTCGTTCCTGGTGGAGAGAGAATTCAAATGCCGACGCTCGTAACGGCTCCAGCGGGGCTCGAACTCCGGACATGAAGCTGCGCTATCGCGACTTCCTGTCGTACGGAGGTGCCTGTCCCATGATTGCGAGATGGATTTGGTCACCATCAGGTAACCGGACATCCGTGACAGCCAGTCGTTGTCCCGCGACAACCACCCACTCGCTACACGACCTCGGTACACGGTCGACAGGCCTCACATACCGTAAATGAGGGCCGATGCAGCGATAACTCTACCCCGGCCAGCGGTAAGCCCGGATCTGAATCCGTGTGTGGGCGGAGAATGTAGGTACGGAACCCCCCAGTACGGACCAGTTGGAAGCGGCTCTGCGCGGATGTTATTGACCCGAGAACGGATCCGACTGGAAGTATGAGACGTAGGGTGTCATCAGGGTACGTGTCGGGGCCACCGGGTACCGATTATTCTGACGTACTCTAGTGTCTTCGAAGAACATTTTTATGCGACAACGCTCCGGATATATAATAGCGTACATATGTCGCATTATGTTCGAATTATAAGATGTACATTATCCGATAAGCCCGGACATAACTTAATCGTGAGGTCATCCAAAATGGACGCCGCTTAGAGACGCTGTTACTAGATCGTCCGATACGCCTTCGTACACGGAACTCGGTAGTTGCGCGATACGTCATCAATAGACGCGCACGCGCGTGACCTACTCTATATTACCTTATATGCAAATGAGTTACTATAAATCGTATTCAAAATGGCGCCCGTTTTGTTTACATCCAAAGAAACGGGTTTACTAAAAAAGAAAATAGCTCGGTAGTTGCGCGATACGTCATCAATAGACTAAAAATATACGCGCACGCGCGTGACCTACTTTATATTACCTTATATGCAAATGAGTTACTATAAACCGTATTCAAAATGGCGCCCGTTTGTTTACATGCAAAGAGATGCCCGTACTACTAAGATCCTTTTGACAGCAGTTCAATATTAATAATAATGGACTGTAAGTACAAAGGTATGACGTCACGATAGTGTTTTAAGAACCAGTATATACTAATAATGCAATGTTGCTCTATTTTCAGCTGTACGGTACAAGAACCTACTGGCTGGTGCCAATTCCCAGGTAACAACATGCTCCTGAACTATTCACTTTTTGTGGCTGAAATAAAGCACCCCCCCCCCCCCACAACTCCTGTCCTTTCAATAGTGTACAGTAACCCCACCCACTTAAAAAAGTACAAACAGCAGACACTATCAGAATGGCACACACATGCTTTTAACAGAAATGTAGCAACTGTAGCAGATTAAGGCTGTCCGATTAGCGCAGTGGTTAGCCTTCATCAATTGCATATTATCAAATATATTGCTTTGATAACTTGCATACTGTTTCTATGGGGCCCCATCCTACCAGCGACCTTGAACTTAAATATATTACGAAACAAGTTCAGAAATGAATTATACGTCAACAAATTCTCATATTCTAATATATTTCCATCTCTCTATCATTGCATATTCTAATCTATTTATATCTCTATCATCGCATATTCTAATCTATTTCCATCTCTCTATCATCGCATATTCTAATATATTTCCATCTCTCTATCATCGCATATTCTAATCTATTTCCATCTCTCTATCATCGCATATTCTAATCTATTTCCATCTCTCTATCATTGCATATTCTAATCTATTTCTATCTCTCTATCATCGCATATTCTAATCTATTTCCATCTCTCTATCATCGCATATTCTAATATATTTCCTTCTTTCTATCATTGCATATTCTAATCTATTTCTATCTCTCTATCATCGCATATTCTAATCTATTTCCATCTCTCTATCATTGCATATTCTAATATATTTCCATCTCTCTATCATTGCATATTCTAATATATTTCCATCGCTCTATCATTGCATATTCTAATATATTTCCATCTCTCTATCATTGCATATTCTAATCGATTTCCATCGCTCTATCATTGCATATTCTAATCTATTTCCATCAATCATTGCATATTCTAATATATTTCTATCTCTCTATCATCGCATATTCTAATCTATTTCCATCGCTCTATCATTGCATATTCTAATCTATTTCCATCAATCATTGCATATTCTAATATATTTCTATCTCTCTATCATCGCATATTCTAATCTATTTCCATCGCTCTATCATTGCATATTCTAATATATTTCCATCTCTCTATCATTGCATATTCTAATCTATTTCCATCGCTCTATCATTGCATATTCTAATCTATTTCCATCAATCATTGCATATTCTAATATATTTCTATCTCTCTATCATCGCATATTCTAATCTATTTCCATCGCTCTATCATTGCATATTCTAATCTATTTCCATCAATCATTGCATATTCTAATATATTTCTATCTCTCTATCATCGCATATTCTAATCTATTTCCATCGCTCTATCATTGCATATTCTAATCTATTTCCATCTCTCTATCATTGCATATTCTAATCTATCTCCATCTATCATTGCATATTCTAATCTATTTCCATCTCTCTATCATTGCATATTCTAATCTATCTCCATCTATCATTGCATATTCTAATCTATTTCCATATATCATTGCATATTCTAATCTATTTCCATCTCTCTATCATCGCATATTCTAATATATTTCCTTCTTTCTATCATTGCATATTCTAATCTATTTCCATCTCTCTATCATCGCATATTCTAATATATTTCCTTCTTTCTATCATTGCATATTCTAATCTATTTCCATCTCTCTATCATCGCATATTCTAATCTATTTCCATCTCTCTATCATTGCATATTCTAATCTATTTCCATCAATCATTGCACATTCTAATCTATTTCCATCAATCATTGCACATTCTAATCTATTTCCATCTGTCATCGCATATTCTAATCTATTTCCTTCTTTCTATCATTGCATATTCTAATCTATTTCCATATATCATTGCATATTCTAATCTATTTCCATCTCTCTATCATCGCATATTCTAATATATTTCCTTCTTTCTATCATTGCATATTCTAATCTATTTCCATCTCTCTATCATTGCATATTCTAATCTATTTCCATCTCTCTATCATTGCATATTCTAATATATCTCCATCCACCATTGCATATTCTAATCTATTTCCATCAATCATTGCACATTCTAATCTATTTCCATCTGTCATTGCATATTCTAATATATTTCCATCTTTCTATCATTGCATATTTTAATCTATCTCCATTTCTCTATCATTGCATATACTAATATATTTCCTACTTTCGAACATTGCATATTCTAATCTATTTCCATCTATCATTGCATATTCTAATCTATTTCTATATATCATTGAATATTCTAATCTATTTCCATCTACCATTGTATATTCTAATCTATTTCCATCTACCATTGTATATTCTAATCTATTTCCATCTATCATTGCATATTCTAATATATTTCCATCTATCATTGCATATTATAATCTATTTCCATATATCATAGCATATTCTAATCTATTTCCATCTCTCTATCATTGCATATTCTAATATATTTCCATTTCTCTATCATTGAATATTCTAATCTATTTCCACCTCTCTATCATTGCATATTCTAATATATTTCCATCTCTCTATCATTGCATATTCTAACCTATTTCCATCTCTTTATCATTGCATATTCTAATCTATCATTGCATATTCTAATCTATTTCCATCTAGCATTGCATATTCTAATATATTTCCATCTATCATTGCATATTCTAATCTATTTCCATCTCTCTATCATTGCATATTCTAATCTATTTATATCTCTATCATCGCATATTCTAATCTATTTCCATCTCTCTATCATCGCATATTCTAATCTATTTCCATCTCTCTATCATCGCATATTCTAATCTATTTCCATCTCTCTATCATCGCATATTCTAATCTATTTCCATCTCTCTATCATCGCATATTCTAATCTATTTCTATCTCTCTATCATCGCATATTCTAATCTATTTCCATCTCTCTATCATTGCATATTCTAATATATTTCCTTCTTTCTATCATTGCATATTCTAATCTATTTCTATCTCTCTATCATCGCATATTCTAATCTATTTCCATCTCTCTATCATTGCATATTCTAATATATTTCCATCTCTCTATCATTGCATATTCTAATCTATTTCCATCGCTCTATCATTGCATATTCTAATCTATTTCCATCAATCATTGCACATTCTAATCTATTTCCATCTGTCATTGCATATTCTAATCTATTTCCTTCTGTCATTGCATATTCTAATCTATTTCCATCTCTCTATCATCGCATATTCTAATATATTTCCTTCTTTCTATCATTGCATATTCTAATCTATTTCCATCAATCATTGCACATTCTAATCTATTTCCATCAATCATTGCACATTCTAATCTATTTCTATCAATCATTGCACATTCTAATCTATTTCCATCAATCATTGCATATTCTAATCTATTTCCATCAATCATTGCACATTCTAATCTATTTCCATCAATCATTGCATATTCTAATCTATTTCCATCAATCATTGCACATTCTAATCTATTTCCATCAATCATTGTATATTCTAATCTATTTCCATCTATCATTGCATATTCTAATCTATTTCTATATATGATTGAATATTCTAATCTATTTCCATCTACCATTGTATATTCTAATCTATTTCCATCTATCATTGCATATTCTAATATATTTCCATCTATCATTGCATATTATAATCTATTTCCATATATCATAGCATATTCTAATCTATTTCCATCTCTCTATCATTGCATATTCTAATATATTTCCATCTCTCTATCATTGCCTATTCTAATCTCTTTCCATCTCTCTATTATTGCATATTCTAACCTATTTCCATCTCTTTATCATTGCATATTCTAATCTATCATTGCATATTCTAATCTATTTCCATCTAGCATTGCATATTCTAATATATTTCCATCTATCATTGCATATTCTAATCTATTTCTATCATTGCATGTAGAGGGATAGAAATAGATTTGAATATACAATGATAGAGAGATAGAAATAGATTAGAATATACAATGATAGAGATATAAATATATTAGAATAGTGTAAAGTAGGAGTTCAACCGCTCCACACCTGCATACGTCACAGAAGTTAACGACAGTAGTGAAAGGGAGGAGTTTGACCGCTCCACACGTGTATGCATCACAGAAGCTAACAACAGTAGTGTAAGGGAGGAGTTCGACTGCTCTACACATGCATACACCACAGAAGTTAACAACAGTAGTGTAAGGGAGGAGTTCGACTACTCCACACATGCATACATCACGGGAGTTAACAACAGTAGTGTATGGGAAGAGTTCGACTGCTCCACACATGCATACATCACGGGAGTTAACAACAGTAGTGTATGGGAAGAGTTCGACTGCACCACACATGCATACATCACGGGAGTTAACAACAGTAGTGTATGGGAAGAGTTCGACTGCTCCACACATGCATACATCACAGAAGTTAACAACAGTAGTGTAAGGGAGGAGTTCGACCGCGTCACACATGCATACACCACAGAAGTTAACAATAGTAGTGTAAGGGAGGAGTTCGACCGCGTCACACATGCACTAGTAGTGTAAGGGAGGAGTTCGACCGCGTCACACATGCATACATCACAGAAGTTAACAATAGTAGTGTAAGGGAGGAGTTCGACCGCGTCACACATGCATACATCACAGAAGTTAACAATAGTAGTGTAAGGGAAGAGTTCACACATGCATTCTAATCAGTGTTTCAGCAATCGTGGATAGATTCTCTTCTGTGTTGCCCATATTACGAATATATCAGGTTGGGACATGTCGTCCTTGTAGTGGTCCTGAATAGACTCCAGGTCCAACTTGTCAATATTTCCCTGACAGAATGCTAGACAGGCTTGCTGTGTTACCGTGTTGAACCTTGAATTCAACTGATGTGTCATAAGAGTGTACACATTGCAGGACAATGACTCGTTCATAATACTTTTAGGTTGTGTCTGTGGGAACATTATGTCTCAAACTCTGGCGTCCATACCTTCTTGGCATCTGTAAATCGATCTCTACAGATTGGGCCATTTTCGTTGCAATTTCAAAGACTTGCTTGTAATCGTTTATCTAGTTGCAGATACAGGGTGTTTAACGTGTGCTATCATTTAATATGCATTAAATAATATCTAGTGAGGTGCCTACATCTTGCTACTTATACAGGCAACGTAGCCAAACATGTGCAACACGACCTGGAACCAAATAATGAAAGTATAGTCTGTAATGTTGTTCAACAGACCGTATGTCTATCTGCCTGTATCGTAACGGCTACAGCTGTGCGCGAACTCCGGGCCGTTTGTATCTAAAGCACTACCATTACGCTATCACGACTGTCCTTTATTAAATAGGATAATTCATACTAGGATATGTATGTCCATCTACAAATGCATATCTTTATTTAATATGTATGTAACAGTTGAATTGAGATCATCGAATAGAGTAGCTTGTAGAAATAAAGTTTTAGATATACACATCTTGTGTTTGTTTATTCATTGTATAACTTAGTTGTTATATAACTGAAACAGTACACATAATTATTACAATTTACCTTACTGTATCACTCCTATACAACCTGTCTTTACTTTGAACGTTTTATACAACGTTGGTCTGGTGACGGCTAATGACAGTTGAATTACATACATTACCATAGCACATTCATGGTTAATGTGATTGTGCTTGGGACTGCATAATTTGATGAAAGTCGCCATCACCACCACCGCATTTGGGCGACTGAACATTTCTAAGTAGTTTAGTTCATCCAAAAGGATTCCTGGTCTGGTTGACAGTCCGATGTGGCTTCTTCTTTCCATCCAGGGTGACAAGTCCTGTGATGTGTCAGTGAAATGCATATATGTATTCTACTATATAAATGTGTTTAAAGTCGCCATCACATAAATAAATGTGGGCGAATAATTATGTACTTGTGAATGATAATTGAGCTTAATTAACCTCACAACCGTTTACAGTGTGGGATGTGCTTGTGAAATTGTATCAGTGTATGTGATTTACGTTATTTATCGTCGCTACCGGTTGCCCATAGTGCAATGATACAGACAGAGACCCATTCCAGAATCTCCTCTGGTTCGTTTACGTGCACGGTGTAAAGCACCAACACAATACCTCGGACTGTTAATTTTATTATGGTCAGAAGGGGGATCGAAGCTGCGATCTCTGAGTTCCCAGCCCACCGTGTTAACCACTGGACTACATATCAGTCTGTGAATATTTGTTGTATCAGTGTGTGTGTTTTACGTTTATTTATCGTCGCTATCGGTTGCCTCCTAAAGAGATTAGTAATTTTAGATTGTTGGAGGATAGTGCAATGATACAGACAGAAACCCATTCCAGAGTCTCCTCTGGGTCTTTTACGTGCACGGTGTAAAGCACCGACACGAGACCTCGCTTTAACGTCCCATCTGAAAGACTGTTAATTTTTTTAGAGTCAGACGGGGGGTCGAACCTGCGATCCCTGGATTACCAGTCCAGCGTGTTACCACTGGACTACAGATCCGTCTGTTGTATCAGAATTTGATAAGATTATTTTATTTGAGAGACACGTGTCAAAAGGAGAAACAAATTACTCTTCAATGGTTCTGATAAACATGTATCATTATGGGATAATTAACGAGTATCTGTCCCATTGTTGTACTTATTTGTTTACTAATTATATGTGTAATTATCGGTATCGGTTATGAAAAGTGTAGAAACTGTTCACTCAACATCGATAATTACGCTAACAAACAACTTCTTCGGAAGGTTGGATGTATATATAAATTTGTAGAACATAAATACTAATATTAATAAAGGATATTATTTTGTGGGGGAATTTCAAGGTATTTATCGCCTAACGAATGTGCATGCTATGTATTGATCTTTATGTGTATGATATATACTATCGAGTTGCAATAAAATAGGATTATACTATACTGTACATGTACTAGCTATTTTCGACAAAACAATCCATATTATTTAGATGAATAATTGCGTAGATCTATATCTTTCCTATAGTAGCTGGTCCAAAACGGTACTTTTTTTGTAATATGTACATGTAGATAACAATTTTTTTAATGTGTCTCATTCCTATAATACATGCTCTTAGCATAACACTGCATATTGTTATTTTTGCATGTGGTCTATAAGTACAGGGATTCTACTCTGTGGGATGTCAGATTTCGCATCGATCAGTAAAATGGCCCTATCTGAAACAATTTTGTACACATCTGTCCAAATATAACGCCTATCCCGAGTCTTTATATTGTTCTTCAAATAAGACACAACTTTAAGCTGCATGCATGTATACTTTGCAAACAATTGCCACATACATTGGCCATAGCAGGTCACATTTCCATACTAGGACACGGGTTCTGTCAGCAACAAAAAAATCTTCGACGGGAGAGTTTTAACTGTGAATAACATTATCAATAAAATGTGTTTCCACTAACGTGTAGGTTTATTCGGCAAAAAATGTACGCCAAAAAGAGATTTCGTAGAATTTTCAATTTGTTTTGAAAATTTCTAAAGCGGCGCAATTTGCGTTGAAACGAGCGTTCTGATTGGATTATGATTATTCTTCATATAAAAATCCCATCTTGTTACATTCTAATAATCCAATCAGAACGTTCGTTTCAACGCTCGTTTCAATGGGCTGGCGTGTCAATGCATACTAGGACACCCATTGTACCAATTCGAGGTAACTTAAATGCCAGAAAATATCAAAACGATATCCTACAACCCGTCCTTGTACCGCATGTTAATGGCAATCGTGGTATGATTTTGGCACAAGACAACGCACCCTGCCATGTTGCCAGGAACACTCGGGCTATGTTGGCTGCTAACAACGTGCAAACTCTTCCATGGCCGGCGAAAAGCCCCGATTTGAACCCCATAGAACATGTGTGGGACCTGTTGAAAAGGAAGGTCAGAACCCAACCACAGCAACTTAACATGCGTGAATTAGAGCGTGACATAATGCAGGCATGGGCAACAATTCCACAGCGCTATCTCCAAAGATACATTGTATCAATGAGGGCGAGGTGTCGTGCCGTTATTGCCGCAGAAGGGGGACATACGAGGTATTGAAATACCATAATAGCGATGTTTTCAGATGTGTAACTTTTTGTTATGAGGGTGACCTTATTGTTTTCATTGTTACGTTTTAGCCGCTTTTTTAATTTTAGTGAATTGTTGTATAAACATATGGAATAAAATGTATTAAATGATGATATGATTATTGATATTGTATGATTGTAGGTTTTTCCCAAATACTGTAAAAAAAACAGGTGGCCGTTTAGAAATTTGGTTCAGTGTATACATGCATGCAGCTTAAAGTTGTGTTTTATTTGAAGAACAATATAAAGACTCGGGATAGGCGTTATATTTGGACAGATGTGTACAACATTGTTTAAGATAGGGCCATTTTACTGATCGATGCGAAATCTGACATCCCACAGAGTAGAATCCCTGTACTTAAATATATATACTAGTACCACCAAACGTGCCGAATCCCTGTGGTCTGAATCAGCCTCTGATCTGGTCTGAATTAGTCACTGATCTGGGCTAACATGTTCATTAAGATACCATTTCTGATAGTTATTGCAGAACTAAATGCGTTCAAATAACAAGAGTAGTTCAAAACGACATACGAAATACAAAATATGTAAATGGTCAGAATCAGCCGCTGATCTGGGTCGAATAAGCCAAAGTCCGAATCAGCCGAGTACACATCCGCTTCCGGTAAAAGATTAGAATTGTATATTTTTATTTTTAGCGTTTATTTTTTTCAAATAGACAGACAGACACAGAATAGTAGGGGACCATGGACTTCATACCGTTCAACAATGCAGCAGCAAATAGAAATAAAACATCTTCGCCGCACAATTTTAAAAACAACTCTCAGAAAAGCTCTCCCGGTGCAAGCATGAACAAATCTCTGTCATTTGGAAGTCCCGCTGTTAATATGCCAGCTTTTGGGAGTCCAGCAGTTAATTTTAGTAGTCCAACAGTTAATGTTGGAGGCCCTGTTATGCAGAATGTTGGATTTAATCGCCATCATAGTACCCCACAGAATGCTGGTCTTACCCGTCCGAATAGTACCCCAAGCCCGAGACATTACAATCAGCAGTACTCGCCAAGATCATATGGACATAACATGAACACAAGACCTCAACACAGTCCTGGTGGATGTAGTCCTCGTCAATTTTCACCATTTGGAAATAATAATTATATGCAACAATCAAATGACAGTCTTAGACAGTCAAACGATGGCAATGGATTTAAAACCCCACATCAATTCTCACCAAATAACAGAGGTCGAGGAAATTGGAGAAAATCATTTAACAGACAATTTGGACAGGTGACTATAGCTTCTCGTTGTACATGATATCAAAATTGATGGGTCAATGATTTTTCTCTTCGGGTGCTTTTGTATCACAAACTTAGTTTGAACATTATTTATAAAACTATTTGTGTGCACAATGTTTGGATATCTTTACATAGATAGATCACAAACTTTGTATGCTGATTTCAGCTATTCTTGCCATCATTGACCTACACGTATATATCACTTTATCAGCGATATTAATTAAAATAAGTTATCTGCAACAGTTTGAACATTCAATTAGCCTTGATAGGTAATTTAACTAAGAAATTTTGAAGACCAATAGAGCAAATTCTAAGTATTCCAAGATATACATGTTACACTTTAATATTTGACAATAAAAATCACACAATGACTGAATGACAATGTGCATTTTTGTATGTGAAACTCACTGCATTTAAAATGTACGGTAAATATTTATTGCTCGACAACAAGGTTTTCATGTCAGTTTGAATGTATTTCATCAAGTCATTATTTGCAACAACACTCATTACTCTATATGTGACCATCTTTAAAATATGGCGGAACATTAAATTTATCTCCAGACTATTCTTTGCGGTTACACATTCAGTATGATTCACGAAATATTTTATCTATCGTATTCAGGAACCGTCAATTTGCAGTTACACATTTGTTGAAAATGAATTTTTGTCATTTATTTCCTTCACAGACGCCAGGAGGGAGTTTAAAAATTGAGGATTATTATCACCCTTGTATGATAGAAGACCCGTGGCGCTATTCAAAACCAGTATTTGTAAAGACATAAGGAATAATTTGTCTACAAACAAGATGATTAGGTAATGTGTTGACGCAATAGTTATAAATGGAAAAATGTACTCCCGGTGTACCTGGTTTCAGTAATGAATATATAGTTCAATTGGTACTTTCTTATGATAATATGGTACCACTTTCATTTCAATGACAAGGACTTGTTGAAGCATGTTAAATGATACATGTTATGGTGACTGTAAGGGACAATGGGTACCAAGAGTAAATAAGAAAAATGAAAGGGTATGGTATGGTACAACTATAATTCGTGTAGAGTGAAAATAGTACATGTTTATGAATTAAGGTGATCGTCTTGGAAGGCAGCAGCTATTATGTATTCAGTCAGGGATGTATGTGCATTGTATATGTCTGACATTTGAAGCAACTCGTTTGATCGCTGTCGTGATGATGTACGTAACATTTATTACAAATTTTGAATTATTAAAAAGTAATATTGCTGAGAAAATACATGTATTATGTACAGGAAGTGTCGTGATGACGTCTAAGGTTATAATTAACATTGTATATTCGGAATTTCTATTTCAACATCATCTCTCATCTGTGCATCAGGGAATATTGTTCGCATCCTTGAAGTATGTCGTTTGACGTGAACATGTATAACATATTTTGAAATAAATTAAAATACATGTACTATTTGTACAGGACAAGTCATGGACATATCTAAGGGTATAATAAATATTGTATTCCTATTTGGCATCACATACCTCTCACCTGTGTATCGGTGATTATGAGTAGCACATACCCTTGAGGTACTTGAATCTCGAGCACAATAGATGTGTTTCACATCGGTAAAAAGTAAAAACCGCTACTACTTACATGATTGAAGTAGATCGTAAACGCAGTTTATCCATGTTACTCATAGTGTTTGTCCGTTATGAAAATCACATAGAAATTTCCGGCAGCATCAATTTTGATCATGCACAATGAAAAATTGTGTGAACATTTTCTGTTCCTATCTCAGGAATTTTTTAATATTTTATAATTATCACATGTATGCGAAATACTACATGACTGTACGGTACAGTTTTCCGAGTAGGATGCTGTGTACATATTGATGCGTCATTTTATAATTGCATTTAAATACAACAGGAACAATGTGAGCCTCTGAATTGGATGCTGTGTATGTGCAGTTATTATTTTATTATTACATTACCGGTAATAAAAAGCAAAACGTTCTGACCATCTCCAGCATGTTGAGTGGTTATCCTGTGTGTTTATTGGCAGCAGATTTTATCGTTTGAATCAGTGATTTATGTTTTATAATGCCCCATTGATTATTTTTATGTTTTAATCGCCCTCACTGGTATTTCTACATGTATATATATATATTATATTTTGTGACATACACATTGCTCATGAGAGTACATGTATGTACTGGTATCATGATTCTTTATGTCTTATGCAACACAGGTTTTCATTTCAAAATCATTATTAAAGAGAATTATGTATTTGGCTTTCTTGTTTTGCACCGATGGACTACCACCAGTCATGCTGCCATGCATTTGATGCCCTTCGCAGTTTATCAAATACTTTCTAATGTTTACTATTTGGCATCCTTACAAATTTTTCCGACTACAATTACCCGAGAACTTGTACTATCCTTCCTTGCATATCTTTCAGGCTAAAATCTTTTCGACAAGACAATAATCTGAGGCCTTGTACTATACTCCCCAGAATATCTATCTCAGGCTATGTAAATCTTTGGACAATAACCTATGTACTATCCTCCCTTACAAATGTACTATCATTCAGGCTTCACAATAACCCACGGTATTGTACTGCCCTTACAAAACAAATATACAATATCCTGCGGCCTTGTACTATCCTCCAGGCTTCACAATAACCCATGGTATTGTACTGCCCTTACAAAACAAATATACAATATCCTACGGCCTTGTACTATCCTTCAGGCTTCACAATAACCCATGGTATTGTACTGCCATTAAAACAAATATACAATATCCTACGGCCTTGTACTATCCTTCAGGCTTCACAATAACCCACGGTATTGTACTGCCCTTACAAAACAAATATACAATAGCCTATGGCCTTGTACTATCCTTCAGGCTTCACAATAACCCACGGTATTGTACTGCCCTTACAAAACAAATATACAATATCCTACGGCCTTGTACTATCCTCCAGGCTTCACAATAACCCACAGTATTGTACTGCCCTTACAAAACAAATAGACAATATCCTACGGCCTTGTACTATCCTTCAGGCTTCACAATAACCCACGGTATTGTACTGCCCACGGTATTGTACTGCCCTTACAAAACAAATATACAATATCCTACGGCCTTGTACTATCCTCCAGGCTTCACAATAACCCACGGTATTGTACTGCCCTTACAAAACAAATATACAATATCCTACGGCCTTGTACTATCCTTCAGGCTTCACGATAACCCACAGTATTGTACTGCCCTTAAAAACAAATATATATATATAGACAATATCCTACGGCCTTGTACTGTCCTTCAGGCTTCACAATAACCCATGGTATTGTACTGTCCTTACAAAACAAATAGACAATATCCTGCGGCCTTGTACTATCCTTCAGGCTTCACAATAACCCATGGTATTGTACTGTCCTTACAAAACAAATAGACAATATCCTACGGCCTTGTACTGTCCTTCAGGCTTCACAATAACCCATGGTATTGTACTGTCCTTACAAAACAAATATACAATATCCTGCGGCCTTGTGCTATCCTTCAGGCTTCACAATAACCCATGGTATTGTGCTGCCCTTACAAAACAAATATACAATATCCTGCGGCCTTGTACTATCCTCCAGGCTTCACAATAACCCACGGTATTGTACTGCCCTTACAAAACAAATATATAATATTCTACGGCCTTGTACTATCCTTCAGGCTTCACAATAACCCATGGTATTGTACTGCCCTCACAAAACAAATATACAATATCCTGCGGCCTTGTACTATCCTCCAGGCTTCACAATAACCCACAGTATTGTACTGCCCTTACAAAACAAATATGCTACGGCCTTGTATTATCCTCCAGGCTTCACAATAACCCATGGTATTGTACTGTCCTTACAAAACAAATAGACAATATTCTACGGCCTTGTACTATCCTCCAGGCTTCACAATAACCCATGGTATTGTACTGTCCTTACAAAACAAATAGACAATATTCTACGGCCTTGTACTATCCTTCATGCTTCACGATAACCCATGGTATTGTACTGCCCTTACAAAACAAATATACAATATCCTACGGCCTTGTACTATCCTTCATGCTTCACGATAACCCACGGTATTGTACTGTCCTTACAAAACAAATATACAATATCCTACGGCCTTGTACTATCCTTCATGCTTCACAATAACCCCGAGATCTTGTTATCCTTACAAATATTTCAGATTAGACAATATAAATGCGGTCTTGCAGGACCAGGTCAAGCTAGACCCACATATTTGGGAGAAGTGAGAAAGCGCGCTATTGCGTCTTCTGATGACATTATTTAATAAATTTCAACATAATAGGGTTAAAAACTTAAAATACACAATATGATGATTAAATACAATATTTGAATACGAGTGCTTTACAATGGCCAGTGTATCTTACTGGACAATATTTTGTTTGAACATTGTATAAAAAAAGAGATGGTGTCCTCAGGGTGCCAATGATGACTACCCTCTCTAGAATGAGCCCTGTCTTGTGCTTACATTGGCAACTGCACTCCCTCCCGCTTGTATATCTCTCCTTCACTGATTTCTCTCTGTCCCTTGCTGGTGCATGTATCTCCCTCACTGGTGTCTCCTGCCCTCCCTCTGGTATATCTCTCCCTCATTGATGTCTCCCATTGGTATCTCACGTCCACCCTCCCTCTGGTATATCTCTCCCTCATTCTGGTATCTCATGCCCACACTGCCACTGGTATATCTCTCCCTCACTTTGGTATCTCGCATCCACCCTCACTCTAGTATCTCACACCCATCCTCCCTCTGGTATATCACTCACTCTGGTGTCTCTGTGTCCTTGTCTCTTCTCTCTCGTGGGCTCCTCTAGTAGTATATAACCAGTCACAATAGTGTTGAATTGCCTTGAAGCAACAAACAAAACTCCCACATGTAGTTCTGGGTTGCATGTGTGACGACTATGAACATCTGTATTATATGCTATATGTAACCACTTGTATGCTGTATGGAGACCAGATTAGCTCGAGCCATTGTTTGATTTAGGAGAAAATGCTGACTGCCTCAATTTTTATCCCAGCAGAGAAGTTTATTACATACAGAATATATGGAGGACTCGGAATGAACCAACATCTGCATTGTATACAATAAGCTTCTCTATCGATGTGAGCATCTATACATACCATACTATAGCAAAGGTCGGATATAAGTACATGTACCACTGAGTTTCTGACGGATGTTGGTGCACTAAGTACTGGTTGGAAACCTGCCAGCGTGGTGTGATCAACGGCAGTTGAGACAGGTTGTTCCACAGTATGATGGTTGTTGGGTAGAAGCTATGCGGATACATTTAGATCGAGAGTTGTGCTCTAATCTGATTGTAACATTTATATGTGCCATATGGTGTGTTTATCCACTCAGTTGTTTTGTTCATCAGCACCATTTTGGGCTGCATCGACAGTTGACCTAACAGCACCTTACCTGGGCAGGCTCCAGTGGTTAACCAGTACTTGGTGCCCCAACCACAGTAAGAAACTCAACTATTTTCACCTAAATAGACACGACCTGTGATCGTAACCCCTCTACCGCCGAGGTGGACACGGTGAATTTGGCACGTTGCTTCATAGAAACTCTCGATTAATTAAATATTGAGAACAAGCAGTTAGGGTGGTTCTTTTGTTAGATCAGTTTTGATAGGACAATATTTGGTTGGGGTGGGGGATAAAGGTGCTAACTGATAGTTTCTTTGAGAATGCTCACTCCCCAACAGTTTTGCATGACATAGTATTTAGTGCATTTATGGAAGAAAGGCACAGCCCCTTTAGCCATTGCTATGGGGTGTGGAGAGGGCAACAGGTATTTTAATAGAGCCCTATCACCACTGTAGGCCTACATTAAAAACATATTTCTATATCTATTCTTGTATACAGTACCCCGTTCCAGACATAATTCATAATCTTGTACATGTATACCCAATTGAATAAGAACACTACCAACAATGGCATTTATAAATTTAACGGGCATTGTTTACAACCGAGCCACCCACAAAGGGAGGTAATCTACAAATAGTAGATCACACACAAAATTACGTGTGGACAGATCTTTAGGGCGAGTACAATCTTCAAAAGAGTAAAGTTCAAAAGGCCATTACATAAGATTGACATGGAGATTTGTTTATATATTAATATAAATACTGTAATGAAACAATGTTTGGGCCTTGGGTTACATATAACACTATCAGCTCTGTCACGTAATGTTAGGATTATCTCCCTTTTTACAGTAGTTTTTGTTGTGGCATATACGTAACAGAGACTCATCTTCAGAATCAATCCACCTACACTGTTAACCTGTGTGACGTTGTTTGCGTGAGAAAATGAACAACGCCAAACTACACAAGATGCAACAAGGAAAATGAAACAAATGTGAATGATGTCAAAAGTCACCTGATCCAATTTTTAAACAAAGCAATAACAGCTGGAGATAATGACCTTGTGGTCGATATCATTGGAAAAACGGCTCATAGATTAGGTGGGACAGACGTTAAATGTATTTGATCAGTGCAAAACATTTCATGTTCCTTTACATGTTCATATATGCATTGACTTTTATATTCGTTTGTCCCATTTTTGGGCAAGTTTTTATTTTAGTGACGATTTTATCAATTGTACTGCTGGAGCGATTTTGAATTATTTATAACCATTATTTGGGTCAAGGTCACACAGGTTGAATGTCAGATTATTATACTTCTTGAACCACTGGAGCGATTTTTAAAATAACGCGATAAAACTTTTAAACCATAATGACATGTGCAGGGTACAGACATTTCGGGTCATTCACAGACTAAATGCCCGATGCTTATATTTTGTATCCACCATACCGATTGTGAAACAAGTTCTGTATAATTGTCCAGCTAGTCAGTTTGGCGGAAGATTTCAATTAATCTAATTGCTTGTTAAAACTCCTACAAAGTGTTGTAACACTGTTTTACCATCATGATCACATCGACGTTCAACCAGCTGCCATACGAACATACGTTGCAATTTAGTGGTCACCAACCTCCATACAAATTTGATGAAGGTATATCAAACCAGTTTGTAGTTATTCTCTACCAGCAGATGGACAAATACAAAGCTATTATACCCCCACTTTTGTAGAGGGGGTATAATAATTTCTAAAGTTGGAGAGCAGACATGGGCAAAGCATCTAACCATGCAACAACCACATGTTTCTGTAGCAATCGGACACAGACCTGCCAGTGTGACCACATTTGAAAGGGATTGTATAACAATGTGGAAGTCATGGTAGCGCATTTGCTTCAGGAGTTCACGCCCCACTGGTTACATTACGATTGTGCCCTTGGGCAAGACATTTAAATTTCATGTTACCTTTTCCTCGTGGCAATGGATTCCATCAGGAATGAGGTTTCCAGAGTGATTAATATCAGTTGTAAGAATTAGTTTCGCAATCAAGCTAAAATTAATTTCGCAATCGAGCTAAAATTAATTTGTAACAATGAACAAAAAGTGCAAGAGTGAACAGCAGCAAAATCTCCAAATGAGATTCATAATCCGAGATGGTTATCGATCAAACTAGACGGATATATTTTGCCAATAAATATTGTAGTCGCATAAATTGGATAATAATTACTTATGCCAACAACTTCCGTCAATTGCAGACTGGGACCATTATTTTCCTTTGAAATGTCGAGGAACAACATCTCATTAAACCGTTTCATGCCAATAAATAGATCATATAATTGTAGCAGACAACAATTCATTGATGTGTCTTTCTTATTTGTAATTGAAAATATATGTCACTGAATTTCATTGTTAACAGTTACGAAATTCCAGGACATATATATAGTCACAAAAAAAACGATACCAAACTAAAAATGACGTAAAACGGATAAAACCATAGAAAGGTTTAATTATTACGTATCAGTACCGGGTATCTTATTGCAACGTCAGCCAACCATAAACACAGGTAAACAAACGCCCGATAATCCTGGAACGCCGAATTTCCGATTTGCACGTGCTCAACAAAGACTACTTCCTACACATGTACAAATCAGAAAACCGGTTTATTGTACTGGTATTATCGAGGAAAAACACCTTACATACCCATTGTTACCTCTAACAAAATGCCTAGGCTAAACCGCAATCAGAGAATGTGTGCCATTATGCCGCATGATTGACGGCGGTTTACGTCAGCGTGACGTCGCAAATCGACTCAGGGTTACGCGGATCAAGATAACACATCTACTTCGACGTTATCGAACACATGGATCGGTGGACGACCGTCCAAGATTTGGTCGACCACGTGTGACGACGCGTGAACAGGACCGTCGCATTCGGACGTCACATTTACGTGACCGGTTCCTACCTGCTATGCACACAGCTGCCGTTACTCCTGGGATGACCAACAATCGCATCAGTGCATTCGTTGGACCCATCCTGACACGACGTCACTGTGACGTACGGCAGGAATGGACGACGGAACGTGCTCGCTGGACTTGGTTACAGTGGAATTCGGTGATGTTTAGCGATGAATCGCGGTTCTGTTTGCGTCGAGTGGGTATATCGCAGACGCGGTGAACGTTACGCCGATGTGTACGTCAGGTCGATCTGTTCGGGGGCGGAAGTGTTACGGCGTGGGGCAGTATCACCTTCGGCAGTCGCACTGAACTGTTAGTGGTGGACGGGAACCTAAACGCCCAGCGGTACTGTAATGAGATCCTTGCGCCAGTTGTTGTGCCGTTCTTTAAACGTCACACTGTTCCAACAGGACAACGCCAGGTTTCATACTGCTCGAATTTCCACCACATTATTGGAGCAGAATAATATTGAAACCCTGCCGTCGCCTGCTTTGTCACCAGACTTGTCACCCATAGAACATTTGTGGTATACGTTAGACCGCCGCGTCAGACGACGTCCGCCGGTAACGTTAAACCAACTGAGGGATGTTTTGCGTCAGGAGTGGACAAATATTGACCAGCAAGAGATTCAGACACTCTTCCGTTCGATGCGACGGCGGTGCATTGCAGTGAGAGACGCAAATGGTGCCCATACTCGGTATTGACGTCTGTGTGAAAACTCCATTAGACCCCTGTCCGACAAATTACGTCATCACGCAGCAGAAAGTTTCAGAGGCACCGAATAAACACCAGGTATCGTTTCTTTTTTGACTCGGTATATATTGACTATTATTTTCCCCACTATCGATCAATGAGTTGATGAATATTTGACAAGAATTGTTACATTACACCATTACCTGGAAAAACAACAAATATTCAACTCGGAGTTAAAGCAAGACACTTTATTCTAGAATATATCCATTGTATGACAATTTAATGGGAGGGGGGACTTATAAAATGATATTTAATGGATTTTAAATTCGGTACCATCACCCCCGTGATACAATAACACTGGTTTGAAGTATAAATCAAGTTTGTATTTAATTTACTAATAGTAAAATTTACCAAAATAAAGAAACAGTAGTACAGACTACCTGGGATGTAAAAACCCCAAAAACAACCAACATTAAAGCCTCTATTTGCTTTAGTTACATGTATAATGTGTTGCACTCCGAGATATTGTAATAAACGGATGAATAGTTATTGTGATTATTGTCATAAATTATTACTGCAAAAAGTAAAATATGGCCGAATCTGCTTTTGTGAAATTAACAATTTGTAAATTACCTCCATTTATTGATTTTTATAACAAAATCACTAATAACTCTGTAAATGGTGGTTAACACTAGGATAAATTTGCATATAAAAAATATTATTTTCCAACTGAAGAAAAAAACGCGTAAATAAACAAATTAAATCAATTGGGCCATTTTGTTCTTCAAACATGGTAGTAAACCGGATAACATTTGCCAATACATTGTATTTGCAAAACGTCAAAACAAGGTAAATTGATGCACAATAAGCCACTGAATTTGCAACATCGTTTTTACTGTGCATAAAGTCGTTTTTACAGCACATATTCTGGTTGCTAAGAATTTATTGAAGAATATTGTGTATTCAGGTTGCTATGAAGGATATTGTGTATTCTGGTTGCTAGTATGTGGTGTATTCTGGTTGCTATGAAGGATATGGTGTATTCTGGTTGCTATATATGCGATGTTCTTCCTTGCACGAATGGTGTCCAGTAGGAACGAGCAAACAGCCTTGACCTTTCATAATGTCCAATGTTTCTTGATTATGAAGGATATTGTGTATTCTGGTTGCTATATATGGCTGTATTCAGGTTGCTATGAAGGATATTGTGTATTCAGGTTGCTATGAAGGATATTGTGTATTCTGGTTGCTATGAAGGATATTGTGTATTCTGGTTGCTAGTATGTGGTGTATTCTGGTTGCTATGAAGGATATTGTGTATTCTGGTTGCTATGAAGGATATTGTGTATTCTGGTTGCTAGTATGTGGTGTATTCTGGTTGCTATGAAGGATAGTGTGTATTCTGGTTGCTATGAAGGATATGGTGTATTCTGGTTGCTATGTATGTGGTGTATTTAGGTTGCTATGAAGGATATGGTGTATTCTGGTTGCTATATATGGCTGTATTCAGGTTGCTATGTTTGCGATGTTCTTCCTTGCACGAATGGTGTCCAGTAGGAACGAGCAAACAGCCTTGACCTTTCATAATGTCCAATGTTTCTTGACTATGAAGGATATTGTGTATTCTGGTTGCTATATATGGCTGTATTCAGGTTGCTATGAAGGATATTGTGTATTCAGGTTGCTATGAAGGATATTGTGTATTCTGGTTTCTATATATGGATGTATGCGGTGTATTCAGGTTGCTATGAAGGATATTGTGTATTCTAGTTGCTATGTATGGATGTATGTGGTGTATTCTGGTTGCTATGTATGCAGTGTATTCAGGTTGCTATGAAGGATATTGTGTATTCAGGTTGCTATGAAGGATATTGTGTATTCTGGTTTCTATATATGGATGTATGTGGTTTATTCAGGTTGCTATGTATGTGGTTTATTCAGGTTGCTATGAAGGATATTGTGTATTCTGGTTGCTATATATGGATGTATGCAGTGTATTCAGGTTGCTATGAAGGATATTGTGTATTCTAGTTGCTATGTATGGATGTATGCGGTGTATTCAGGTTGCTATGAAGGATATTGTGTATTCTAGTTGCTATGTATGGATGTATGCGGTGTATTCAGGTTGCTATGAAGGATATTGTGTATTCTGGTTGCTATATATGGCTGTATTCAGGTTGCTATGTATGTGGTTTATTCAGGTTGCTATGAAGGATATTGTGTATTCTAGTTGCTATGTATGGATGTATGCGGTGTATTCAGGTTGCTATGAAGGATATTGTGTATTCTGGTTGCTATGAAGGATACTGTGTATTCTGGTTTCTATATATGGATGTATGTGGTTTATTCAGGTTGCTATGTATGTGGTTTATTCAGGTTGCTATGAAGGATATTGTGTATTCTGGTTGCTATATATGGATGTATGCGGTGTATTCAGGTTGCTATGAAGGATATTGTGTATTCTGGTTGCTATATATGGATGTATGCGGTGTATTCAGGTTGCTATGAAGGATACTGTGTATTCTAGTTGCTATATATGGATGTATGCAGTGTATTCTGGTTGCTATGTATGTGGTTTATTCAGGTTGCTATGAAGGATATTGTGTATTCTGGTTGCTATGAAGGATACTGTGTGGTTGCTATGAAGGATATTGTGTATTCTGGTTGCTATGAAGGATACTGTGTATTCTGGTTGCTATATATGGATGTATGCAGTGTATTCTGGTTGCTATATATGGCTGTATTCAGGTTGCTATGAAAGATATTATGTATTCTGGTTGCTATATATGGCTGCATGTGGTGTATTCAGGTTGCTATGAAGGATATTGTGTATTCTAGTTGCTATGTATGGATGTATGCGGTGTATTCAGGTTGCTATGTATGTGGTTTATTCAGGTTGCTATGAAGGATATTGTGTATTCTGGTTGCTATGAATGTACTGGAATGAAATAACTTCATACTGGGCTATACAATTCTTGGTTATTAAACATGGGCATATAAATGTATTGGATCCAGGCTCCTCAAATTTACTGAGAATATGCGTTATTTAAGATTGTTCAGCTCCCCGCACAGTTCTACTTTCTTCCAACTGTCTGCACATGATATTCAGGCACGATTCTTCAGTTCTGAAAATCATGTGCAAGTTGGGGAACTTTATTTGAAACTCGGTATTCAAGGCATTAAACATGAAACTGAACATATTCTGTGTGCTTATCAAATCTGGTATTGATGTTGAACATGCCAGGCAATATTGTAATTATTGACATTTTTGGGGGACATTTTGTCAATTAACAGTTCTGAAAATTCACTTAGTGTATCTAACTTTGTGGCTGGTGTGTGTTCTAGAATGAAAAAAACACACACAACAAAACAACCTGTATGTAGAGGGGTAAATACGACAGTGTAGGTAAGTAGACTAGTTGAAAGATGTCTTTAAAACACATTTTAAAAATATTGTCCTATCAAAACTGATCTAACAAAAGAAATACAAAATAAATGGACGACTCGTTCATCAAATTATCCGCTTTTGCATGGCTTCATCAAAGTGCTAAATAAACAATAACAAAATCACATGATCACTTCTAGACCGATCATTCCAGCATATGTACGAACCATCAAATAAGTTACTATGGTGTTAATTTTTAAACAATTTATTCCAAGTACAAGCCATGATGGAAGTTGTATATACAATTACACGTTATCCACAACAAACAAGCATCAAGTGTACGATTATACTTTTGAAGTATGAAATATATACATGTTTCACCACATGTGCACACGCTTATAAACAATGCACCAGCAATAATGAAGCAGCATACACGGGTTTTTAACACGATTAATCCTCGCTTACTAAGCGATTAAAAAATTCTATATTTCAATGCTATACCGGTAGTCCATTCCATGACAGACCAGACCTAGATGTTAAAATACTTCATTCCGATCTTAAACTGAAGTTCCAGTGATAAGATTGGTTGAATTTAAAATGTGACCCGGTACAACCAATCAGAAAAATCCACAGCATGTTTTAAAATGTTCAGACAATGCCTCATTATTACCATTTACATGTGTTGTATTCTTTGGAGGGATGGAAATAAATGAGACATTGCCCGACAATAAACACCCTCCTCCCCACACTCTAAGTAAGTATACAAATAAATATTCAAATAGGCAACATCAAATATATGAATTTGTACTGTTGGAAGTAGATGCAGACAGTCCTTGTATTTAGAAGATCATTGAATGCCAGCACCTTTCCCATTTGAATGTGTAATTGTTAACAAATGCTAGAAGTACACAGATGCGGACAGACCTTGTATTTAGAAGTCCATAGAATGCCAGCACCTTTCCCATTTGAATGTGTAATTGTTAACAAATGCTAGAAGTACACGGATGCGGATATACCTTGTAATTAGAATGCCAGCACCTTTCCCATTTGAAGAGGTTTCCCTGTGCTGCTTACTGTTTTATGGGCATCGTGATTTTTACAATGGTGCAGTTTCTTGTCAAATTATCACATTGTGAAATATAGATTTATTAACTCTGCCTGCTGGGAAAAATAAAGTCTATAAATAGTTCATATAATTGTAGCAGACAACAATTTATTAATGTGGCTTTCTTAATTGTAAAAATATGTCGTGTACTGTTCCATTTAACCCATTTCATTCTGGATATATTTAAAGGCTTTTGCAAACAACATAGATCCAGATCAGCCGCAGCGTGACGCTGCGTGCTGATCAGGATCTATGTTGTTTGCTGCATAGCCAAGTGTCTTAGCAAGATCATCTGAATAGCAAACAGCATAGATCCTGATCAGACGGCATGTTCCGTGGCGGTTGATCTGGCTCTATGTTCTTTGCAGATACCGTTTGAACGGTATCCAGAATGAAATGGGTTAAAAGTAGTTTTTAACAAGTCACATTATAGCGACTTGCTCTCTTTTGTATAAAGACATTACGGATGCGAATTCTGAATATTTTTATTTTGCCATTTTGAAAATAAATAAACATTTTTAATATGTGAAGATGCATGTTGCGTCAATACTATATTGGTAGCAAAGGCCCAAATGTGCAATGTATATGCATAACAACTTAACCAGCATACAATCACACTTTCATCCACAAGTACATTCATACAGCACACACCAAATGTTCAAAACTGTCACTAACCCAACAGCATTTTCTTAACCAGATATACAAATTGATAAAACTCTCTTCCGAAAGCTCGTACACAATTAGTGTGGTAGATAGTTCACTCAGTGTTAACAACCTGTGGTTATTCATAACTACTTTCAACACTTGAATCACAAGCCGCTTATTCGCTATGTATAATTCTTACAATTGCCAATTAGGGGATCGTTCACAGACACCTACCTCCCTATCTTTGCCAATTAGGGGATCGTCCACAGACACCTACCTCCCCATCTTTGCCAATTAGGGGATCGTCCACAGACACCTACCTCCCTATCTGTAACTCATATTGCCCCTCACAATGAACTTTGACAAGCTCCTTTTCTACATTATGCTATATCCTTACTAGAATCAGTTACGTGTCGTGAATGCTTAACCTGTGCTAGTTGTCAATTCGCGCCCACCAACTGGTATGTGTCAACACAATATTATTTGAGACAAATCTATCACCAACACAGTCTTGTTTCATGTCCTATAGCCATGTGCTGACACTCGGTCAGCTAGTCTTGGTTGTTCACCACTTCTCTCGGTATCCTCTATAGTCCCCGCGTCCCCGACCCCTTCCTGAATCAAAGGGCATCAAGGGTCTTGGACCACCTGCCCCACGACTAAATGACTGTCCGCCTTTAAACAATTGGGGCTTATTTCCATATGGTCCGCGAATAAATTTTCCATCATCCGACAATTGGCGCCCAAATGCCTGGTTTGGGGCCGAAACCGAACCTGTGGCGATTGACCCGTCTCCACTATTTCTGAACGGCGGAGACCCTAGCAAGCTAGGTGGCCCAGAAGAACCACCCGAGTAATTAGAAGAACTCGTATTTCTGTGAGAACTAATTTTTTGAGCACCTTCATTTTCATAATTATCCGTACCATAGGAATACTGTTTTTGAACACTGCTTGATCTTGGCTCGGCATTACCGTATCTATTAAACCCTACAGGATGAACCTCCGAATTAAGACCACTTGATATGATGGAATCATGATTAAACTCCCCGTATGTCGTTGGCTCAGATATATCTGTTCTATTTTGTGAATCAGAGCCATATGCGTTAAATTCCTTCACAGCTTGATCAGTGCGGTTAGTATCCAACGCATCTCCTACTGACGTATCCCTGGTCCCGTGATCATACTGAGGATACGGGTCCCGTGAATCATTATAGTACACGCTCTCATTGGAATCCCTCGCCTGAGTATAGGCACGATCTTGTGAATGGTAGTCGGTCATCCCCTGTCCTTGTTTGTTCAACATTTGATTAAGAGCGATTTGTACCCCGGAATTATCACCCGTCGCCTGCATTGCTGGATTCATTTCACCGACATCAACACTGTTTTCTCCACCACCAGGACCGACATAATTCGCACTACTATTACTACTGTTACTGTAGTCGTATGTTTTCCCCAATCCGCTTGAATCACTCACCGGCACAGTAGAACCCTGATTTATTGCAGACTGTTTCGCCAACGCTGTAGCTATATCCAGCTGTTGCTTTAATGTATTCAGCAACTCGCGAGTTTGCTCATCAAGTTTTATATTCATACTCTTAGCAACTTCAGCAATACTCATTCCTTGCTGTAACATGAGAGTCAATTGATTCATGTCTGGGTTTGGGTTCGAGACCGGAGCCTCGGCATGGTGGTTATGATGGTCGTCGTTTCCGTCCATATCCTCTGGTGCCTGAAATTGCGTAATATCCAAATATCTAGTCGGCAAAGATGAATCTTCCGGTGGCGTAGGGGATCGAGGCTTCGGAACTATTAAAGGCTTTATTACTGGAGGCGTGTCATGTTTAACTGGTAGGGCACTGGTTGACATAGATTTCGTCATATGACTTGGAATTCCCGACACTTGTTTTTGATTCGTCAAACTGGCTAGGGAACCCATTGATCCCACTGATGTCATAGGACCAGCTGAATTCACATTGTCAACTTTAAAAGTTTTATCTTTCAATTCTGGTCCAGAGTTTTTGTCTCGGTGATTGTTAGACATCACATTACTATTACGTTTATTTTTGTCTAGAATGTCTTTTTGTGGAGCGTTTTTTTGTTGAATGACAGGACCTCGATCGCGGCTCCCCTCTCTGCTTAACGGTTTCACTGAAAACAAAAACAGCCATTTTTATCTTTAAACAACTACCGATAGTACTACAGTCTACATCCGTTATATCAAAATCGGTCCCGTTATCTCGAAGTCGGATCAAAGTCCCGTTTCAGACACTATCATTTTACATATAACTAGCCGTTTATATCGAATTTCGTTAAGTCAAACTTCGGTTATATCGAAGTATTTTGTTTGGTCCGGCGGAATTCGACATAACAGATGTAGACTGTATATAGAAACTGATCACTGAATTAAAATAGTATCTCACTGCTTTGGTTCCCAGCACCAATTTAAAACATTAGAGGATAGCACTCCAAGAGATGCCAACTCTCGCGCCGATTTACAAAACAAATAGCAATATTTCCATTTAAAAGAAATGGGATCTTCCATAAACTACCGTACTCAAATAATCCATAATAATGACACACGTCAGTCAGTTACTGCCCCTGAATACTCCCTAAAAGTATAGGTCCTATTTGTGGTTTCCAGTTTTATCATTTCCTGTGCACAACATGCTATCAATTTATCTCATCTTATAATTATTAAATTGCTATATCAAGATAGATATCCTACAGTATGTCTAATGGGTTCTTATCAAATAATTAACATGATTTAGATAAAATCACATTTATCATATATTATCATACAGACCTCATTCCTGATGGAATCCATCGCCCTGTGGAAAAAAGAAGAGGTAATGTGGAAGTTAAGTGCCCTGCCTGCCTGCCTGCCTGCCCAAGGACACAATTGTAACAGTTACAGCTGGGTGCAAATTCCGGGCCTGTCACACCCGAGCGAACACGCTACCACTGCGCAATCCCGACTTCCTTGTATATCAATAGGAATGATACTAGCTATATGTATGTGTGCTCTGCTAGTTGCCACTGTGTTATTTGAAGCCTCAATGATACTAGCTATATGTATGTGTGCTCTACTAGTGGCCACTGTGTTATTTGAAGCCAGAATGATACTAGCTATATGTATGTGTGCTCTGCTAGTTGCCACTGTGTTATTTGAAGCCTCAATGATACTAGCTATATGTATGTGTGCTCTGCTAGTTGCCACTGTGTTATTTGAAGCCTCAATGATAATAGCTATATGTATGTGTGCTCTGCTAGTTGCCACTGTGTTATTTGAAGCCTCAATGATACTAGCTATATGTATGTGTGCTCTGCTAGTTGCCACTGTGTTATTTGAAGCCGCAATGATACTAGCTATATGTATGTGTGCTCTGCTAGTTGCCACTGTGTTATTTGAAGCCGGAATGATACTAGCTATATGTATGTGTGCTCTGCTAGTTGCCACGGTGTTATTTGAAGCCTCAATGATATTAGCTATATGTTTATGTGCTCTGCTAGTTGCCACTGTGTTATTTGAAGCCTCAATGATACTAGCTATATGTATGTGTGCTCTGCTAGTTGCCACTGTGTTATTTGAAGCCGCAATGATACTAGCTATATGTATGTGTGCTCTGCTAGTTGCCACTGTGTTATTTGAAGCCTCAATGATACTAGCTATATGTATGTGTGCTCTACTAGTTGCCACGGTGTTATTTGAAGCCTCAATGATACTAGCCATAGACGGTCCTAAGCCCGACTGAGAAAGGAGGAAGGTTGTGCGTAGGGCCAGCACCCCTACCGCGTAAAACAACAACTCGCTACAGAAACCAACACTACAGCAACTACTACGGAGGATTTACGGTATCGACCAAGAGGAGAGCGTATGAAACAGAGCAATCTGTGGACAAATCTTCTCTCCCCTAAGAACGTCTCACGGATCGGATTTTGGAATGTAAGAACACTATACGAAACGGGAAAAGCGGCTCAGGTGTCCAGAGAGATGGATAGATATAAAATAGATATGTTAGGACTAAGTGAGGTACGTTGGACCACAGCAGGAAAGGTTACTTTGGCAACAGGACACACGCTTCTATACTCTGGACCAGCAAATGAGAACGATGCACATCGCAACGGAGTTGGACTCATGCTTACCAAGAAAGCGCACAAATGTCTTTTGGAATGGGAACCAATAAGTGACAGACTACTGACCGCCAGATTTCACTCTAAATTTCAAGAAGTTACCATCGTCCAGTGCTACGCACCAACCAACGCTGCAGACATGGACACCAAAGAAGACTTCTACCAGCAGCTTCAAGGAGTGTTAGACAGGGTGCACAAGAGGGACATCACCATTGTTATGGGTGACATGAATGCGAAAGTTGGAGGAACCAACACTGGTAGAGAGACCGTCATGGGAAAGGAGGGACTCGGGACCACGAATGAAAATGGGGAACTCTTCGTCAACTTCTGTGGGCTAAATGATCTTGTCATCGGTGGAACTATCTTTAAACATCGCATCATTCACAAGACCACATGGACATCACCCGACCAGGCAACAGCAAACCAGATCGACCATGTCACGATCTCCAGAAGATGGAGGAGGACCCTCACGGATGTCAGAGCGTATCGAGGAGCTGATGCAGGTTCCGACCATGAACTAGTCATCGCCAAACTACAAGTCAGAATTGCCAGTGCAAGAAAGACGGGCATCCAGCAGAACAAGCGATACGCCACATCCAAACTGAAGGCAGCAGAGCAACAGCAAGAGTTCGCCATCGCCCTCGGCAACAGGTTTCAGGCCCTAGCCGACTTAGAAGACGGATCGTTGGAAAAGAAGTGGGACCGCGTCAAATGCTCTTTCACAACGACATGCGAAGAGAAGCTGGGATTTAGAACGAAGAAGTACAAGACCTGGCTCACAGACCACACCATCCAGATCATTGAAGAAAGAAGAGAAATTCGGCACCGACTGAAGCAGGCGAAAACCAGAGCACAGAAACAGAACATCCACCAGGGAGAATACAGCACCAAGAACAAAGAAGTCAAGAAGAGCGCACGACAAGACAAACGGGATCAGGTAGACAAGCTGGCTGGACAAGCACAGGAAGCAGCATACCACAACGACATGAAGACCCTATACAGCATAACTAGACAACTTTCCGGCAGAAGGAGCAACCCCAACAAACCAGTGAAGGACGTTGATGGTAACACCCTCTCCAAACCAGAAGACCAGATGACAAGGTGGAAGGACCATTTCCAGGAACTACTCAGCGGTACACCTGTGACCAACCCACCAGACATAGCAGACGGACCAGAACTGGAAGTAGAGATGGGACAGATCACAAGGAATGAAGTGACAAGGGCCATCAACAAGATCAAAAATGGGAAAGCACCGGGGCCAGACAACATCCCACCAGAAGCACTGAAGGCATCGACTGAGACCACAGCAGCACTACTACTAGACCTTCTACAGCAAGTCTGGGATGAAGAAGTGGTTCCAGAAGAATGGAGAGTAGGGCACATCGTCAAGCTACCCAAGAAGGGTGACCTCAGCAACTGCCAGAATTGGAGGGCATCCAGCTACTGTCTATCCCAAGTAAAGTCCTCACAAGACTCCTACTAGAAAGGATCAAGAATGCAGTGAACGCCAAGCTGAGGGAAGAACAGGCAGGATTCAGGGCAGGAAGATCATGCACGGATCAGATAGCAACACTCCGCATCATCGTTGAACAGTCCATCGAATGGCAGTCTCCAATCTACATCAACTTCATCGATTTCAAGAAAGCGTTTGACACGATTGATAGAGACGTCATATGGAGCATCCTCGGGCACTACGGCATACCAGGAAAGATCATCAACATTATTCGGAGCCTGTACAACAACACCACTTGCCATGTGATCCATGACATGAACCTTTCATAGCCATTTCCCGTCAGCACCGGCGTCCGTCAGGGCTGTATGCTCTCGCCTCTCATTTTCTCCGTCGTACCGGACTGGATAATGAGAACGACAGTAGACAGACCAAGAGGAATACAGTGGACACTTACAGAGAAGTTGGAGGACCTCGACTTTGCGGACGATATAGGCCTCCTGTCCCACACACACCAACACATGCAACAGAAGTCAGAACGCTTACACACAGTTGCGAAGACTAGCCACTGTGTTATTTGAAGCCTCAATGATACTAGCTATATGTATGTGTGCTCTACTAGTTGCCACGGTGTTATTTGAAGCCTCAATGATACTAGCTATATGTATGTGTGCTCTGCTAGTTGCCACTGTGTTATTTGAAGCCGCAATGATACTAGCTATATGTATGTGTGCTCTGCTAGTTGCCACTGTGTTATTTGAAGCCGGAATGATACTAGCTATATGTATGTGTGCTCTGCTAGTTGCCACTGTGTTATTTGAAGCCGGAATGATACTAGCTATATGTATGTGTGCTCTGCTAGTTGCCACTGTGTTATTTGAAGCCTCAATGATACTAGCTATATGTATGTGTGCTCTGCTAGTTGCCACTGTGTTATTTGAAGCCGCAATGATACTAGCTATATGTATGTGTGCTCTGCTAGTTGCCACTGTGTTATTTGAAGCCCGAATGATACTAGCTATATGTATGTGTGCTCTGCTAGTTGCCACTGTGTTATTTGAAGCCGGAATGATACTAGCTATATGTATGTGTGCTCTACTAGTTGCCACTGTGTTATTTGAAGCCTCAATGATACTAGCTATATGTATGTGTGCTCTGCTAGTTGCCACTGTGTTATTTGAAGCCTCAATGATACTAGCTATATGTATGTGTGCTCTGCTAGTTGCCACTGTGTTATTTGAAGCCTCAATGATACTAGCTATATGTATGTGTGCTCTGCTAGTTGCCACGTGTTATTTGAAGCCTCAATGATACTAGCTATATGTATGTGTGCTCTGCTAGTTGCCACTGTGTTATTTGAAGCCTCAATGATACTAGCTATATGTATGTGTGCTCTGCTAGTTGCCACTGTGTTATTTGAAGCCGGAATGATACTAGCTATATGTATGTGTGCTCTATTGGTTGCCACTGTGTTATTACTATCATACTATCGAGGACCCGAGAGGCAGGTTGACCCACCTATACTAAACACTCGCCCCGTGCATAGCCCAGGTGAGCAAAACATATCTATCATACTATCGAGGACCCGAGAGGCAGGTTGACCCACCTATACCAAACACTCGCCCTGTGCATAGCCCAGGTGAGCTAAACGTATCATACTATCGAGGACCCGAGAGGCAGGTTGACCCACCTATACCAAACACTCGTCCTGTGCATAGCCCAGGTGAGCTAAACATATCTATCATACTATCGAGGACCCGAGAGGCAGGTTGACCCACCTATACCAAACACTTGCCCCGTGCATAGCCCAGGTGAGCTAAACATATCATACTATCGAGGACCCAAGAGGCAGGTTGACCCACCTATACGAAACACTCGCCCCGTGCATAGCCCAGGTGAGCTAAACATATCTATCATACTATCGAGGACCCGAGAGGCAGGTTGACACACCTATACCAAACACTTGCCCCGTGCATAGCCCAGGTGAGCTAAACGTATCATACTATCGAGGACCCGAGAGGCAGGTTGACCCACCTATACCAAACACTCTCCCCGTGCATAGCCCAGGTGAGCTAAACATATCTATCATACTATCGAGGACCCGAGAGGCAGGTTGACCCACCTATACCAAACACTTGCCCCGTGCATAGCCCAGGTGAGCTAAACGTATCATACTATCGAGGACCCGAGAGGCAGGTTGACCCACCTATACCAAACACTCCCCGTGCATAGCCCAGGTGAGCTAAACATATCTATCATACTATCGAGGACCCGAGAGGCAGGTTGACCCACCTATACCAAACACTTGCCCCGTGCATAGCCCAGGTGAGCTAAACGTATCATACTATCGAGGACCCGAGAGGCAGGTTGACCCACCTATACCAAACACTCTCCCCGTGCATAGCCCAGGTGAGCTAAACATATCTATCATACTATCGAGGACCCGAGAGGCAGGTTGACCCACCTATACCAAACACTTGCCCCGTGCATAGCCCAGGTGAGCTAAACGTATCATACTATCGAGGACCCGAGAGGCAGGTTGACCCACCTATACCAAACACTCCCCGTGCATAGCCCAGGTGAGCTAAACATATCTATCATACTATCGAGGACCCGAGAGGCAGGTTGACCCACCTATACCAAACACTCGCCCCGTGCATAGGGCCATAATAAAATATTTCCTAGATTTTCATCCCCGCCCGCCCCGATTTTTTTTATTATTTGAAAAAAAAAAAAAAAATCTTGTCAAGTTGAATCTTGTCAAAACACCATTTTATCAGCATAAATATCGATATCCTGAAAATATAAAATAAAAAAATCACCCCCCCCCCCACCCCCATTTTCAAAAAAATTTGGATGAAAATCTAGGATTTATTTTATTATGGCCTAGCCCAGGTGAGCTAAACGTATACTATCGAGGACCCGAGAGGCAGGTTGACCCACCTATATCAAACACTCGCCCCGTGCATAGCCCAGGTGAGCTAAACATATCTATCATACTATCGAGGACCCGAGAGGCAGGTTGACCCACCTATACCAAACACTCGCCTCGTGCATAGCCCAGGTGAGCTAAACGTATCATACTATCGAGGACCCGAGAGGCAGGTTGACCCACCTATACCAAACACTCGCCCCGTGCATAGCCCAGGTGAGCTAAGCGTATCATACTATCGAGGACCCGAGAGGCAGGTTGACCCACCTATACCAAACACTTGCCCCGTGCATAGCCCAGGTGAGCTAAACATATCATACTATCGAGGACCCAAGAGGCAGGTTGACCCACCTATACGAAACACTCGCCCCGTGCATAGCCCAGGTGAGCTAAACATATCTATCATACTATCGAGGACCCGAGAGGCAGGTTGACACACCTATACCAAACACTTGCCCCGTGCATAGCCCAGGTGAGCTAAACGTATCATACTATCGAGGACCCGAGAGGCAGGTTGACCCACCTATACCAAACACTCTCCCCGTGCATAGCCCAGGTGAGCTAAACATATCTATCATACTATCGAGGACCCGAGAGGCAGGTTGACCCACCTATACCAAACACTTGCCCCGTGCATAGCCCAGGTGAGCTAAACGTATCATACTATCGAGGACCCGAGAGGCAGGTTGACCCACCTATACCAAACACTCCCCGTGCATAGCCCAGGTGAGCTAAACGTATCATACTATCGAGGACCCGAGAGGCAGGTTGACCCACCTATACCAAACACTCTCCCCGTGCATAGCCCAGGTGAGCTAAACATATCTATCATACTATCGAGGACCCGAGAGGCAGGTTGACCCACCTATACCAAACACTTGCCCCGTGCATAGCCCAGGTGAGCTAAACATATCTATCATACTATCGAGGACCCGAGAGGCAGGTTGACCCACCTATACCAAACACTCGCCCCGTGCATAGGGCCATAATAAAATATTTCCTAGATTTTCATCCCCGCCCGCCCCGATTTTTTTTATTACTATTTGAAAAAAAAAAAATCTTGTCAAGTTGAATCTTGTCAAAACACCATTTTATCAGCATAAATATCGATATCCTGAAAATATAAAATAAAAAATAAAATTTCACCCCCCGCCCCCATTTTCAAAAAAATTTGGATGAAAATCTAGGATTTATTTTATTATGGCCTAGCCCAGGTGAGCTAAACGTATACTATCGAGGACCCGAGAGGCAGGTTGACCCACCTATATCAAACACTCGCCCCGTGCATAGCCCAGGTGAGCTAAACATATCTATCATACTATCGAGGACCCGAGAGGCAGGTTGACCCACCTATACCAAACACTCGCCTCGTGCATAGCCCAGGTGAGCTAAACGTATCATACTATCGAGGACCCGAGAGGCAGGTTGACCCACCTATACCAAACACTCGCCCCGTGCATAGCCCAGGTGAGCTAAGCGTATCATACTATCGAGGACCCGAGAGGCAGGTTGACCCACCTATACCAAACACTTGCCCTGTGCATAGCCCAGGTGAGCTAAACGTATCATACTATCGAGGACCCGAGAGGCAGGTTGACCCACCTATACCAAACACTCGCCCTGTGCATAGCTCAGGTGAGCAAAACGTATCATACTATCGAGGACCCGAGAGGCAGGTTGACCCACCTATACCAAACACTTGCCCTGTGCATAGCCCAGGTGAGCTAAACGTATCATACTATCGAGGACCCGAGAGGCAGGTTGACCCACCTATACCAAACACTCGCCCTGTGCATAGCTCAGGTGAGCAAAACATATCATACTATCGAGGACCCGAAAACAGAAGTATAATCTCTTACCCGCTTCAGGTAGCTTCAACGAAAGATCCTCTCCGCGATTTTTCATTTCTTTCAATATTTTTTTCCGATTCTTACACCACATCTCGTGGCAGTCTTGGTCCTTCGGCAAGCTAAAAAACATACACAAACGTAAATACAAGCCAATAAATGAAGGGAATATGGTGTAATGGATTCCTACCATGTGATAATACTAGGGATTACAACGAATAGCAAATATTTCTTTCGAATACTGGAATAGTATTCGGATATTCAGACGTCCAAGCGAATATTTGTTGACATCCCTAGATAATACTGATTATAACACAAAAACAGAATAACAAATTATTATTAAGACATTTTGAACAGGAAATATAACTTTAAAGCTACGATTTATAGTTGTATTTTGCATGTAAAGAAAAAACCACAAAAAAAAGAATCAAGTATCTCTCTGTACACAAGACAGACAGTCATATATTCCTGTTCAAAATGTCTGTTACAATTTCTAATAAGGTTATTCTCATGTAAGTGTACAGTGAAAACCCGGAAAACCTTTAAAACTGGAATTTTTGGTCCCGTTTTTTAGCTTCTTTTGTTTATTGTAAAAAACAACAGAACCACTCTTTTCCAAATACCGAAAGGATTTTTAAAAAAATGTGCATTTTCAACTGTAAATTACCCAGTAAATTACCCTGTCAGTTGTTGTCTAGAACAAATATGAAACTAACAATTCTTTTAAACAAGCAACTTTCAGCTAATTTTGTTCAGAATATTGTACGCATAAAATTAATCAGTTCTTCACTAACTGCCAAACTATAAGCCTGTCTCAGCCTCCTTCTAAGCACTGCAGAGTTGAAGTGTTAATTTAGGAGAAATCTTCCCCACAATGAAATACCCGTCTAAACCAAAAACACCTCCAAACTGAACTGCATCTCTGGTCTGGTGAGCTCATGACGATCAGGATTTGGACTTTTCGCCATTAATATTACTATTTTTAGACAAAATTGCCCATTTTGATAAATGAACTGGTCCAAATGTAATTTTCTTATTAATTATTTGGTCTAAAAATATCATGCACAGTTCATTTATGTTACTTGATGTTGAATTCGTTAATATACTTGAAAACTATATAATATATACATATATAACTATATAATCTTATTTCGACTAGGAAACATCAGTGTTTGTATTTGGCTCCGCAGCTCCATTTCTCTGTAACCATACCAATAAAGAAATGTATGTGCTTTCAGCAGGTTTTAACACAATTCAATTGCTGGTGTAAAAAAGGTCCCACTCGAATCATGCCGACGTTAATTGGAAAATTTACATTAAAAGCTCAATGTGCAAGTTTTGACACACAGCTTAGCTGCCATGCCTGAGAATTCAAGCTATTTTATGCCGGAAGACAACTATGTACTTACACCAGTGGGGAAATGATCTTGTGGTCGACATACTTCAGCCAGTGCGAGCCAAGAGCTTGCTCAGCACTGCACCACTTGCTGGGGTCTAGTTAATACCAGAAGACAACTATGTACTTACTCGGGTGGGGAAATGATCTTGTGGTCGACATACTTCAGCCAGTGCGAGCCAAGAGCTTGCTCAGCACTGCACCACTTGCTGGGGTCTAGTTAATACCAGAAGACAACTATGTACTTACTCGGGTGGGGAAATGATCTTGTGGTCGACATACTTCAGCCAGTGCGAGCCAAGAGCTTGCTCAGCACTGCACCACTTGCTGGGGTCTAGTTAATACCAGAAGACAACTATGTACTTACTCGGGTGGGGAAATGATCTTGTGGTCGACATACTTCAGCCAGTGCGAGCCAAGAGCTTGCTCAGCACTGCACCACTTGCTGGGGTCTAGTTAATACCAGAAGACAACTATGTACTTACTCGGGTGGGGAAATGATCTTGTGGTCGACATACTTCAGCCAGTGCGAGCCAAGAGCTTGCTCAGCACTGCACCACTTGCTGGGGTCTAGTTAATACCAGAAGACAACTATGTACTTACTCGGGTGGGGAAATGATCTTGTGGTCGACATACTTCAGCCAGTGCGAGCCAAGAGCTTGCTCAGCACTGCACCACTTGCTGGGGTCTAGTTAATACCAGAAGACAACTATGTACTTACTCGGGTGGGGAAATGATCTTGTGGTCGACATACTTCAGCCAGGGTGAGACAAGAGCTTGCTCGGCACTGCAACGCTTGCTGGGGTCTAGTTAATACCAGAAGACAACTATGTACTTACTCGGGTGGGGAAATGATCTTGTGGTCGACATACTTCAGCCAGGGTGAGACAAGAGCTTGCTCGGCACTGCACCGCTTGCTGGGGTCTAACTCTAACATATTGTCCATCAAGTCTAATGCTTGCTTTGGTAGGCTGAAAAAAAACATGGTATAGGCTAGATCATACATAAATCATATACATAGAATTTGCAGTGTGCATGATTGTGAAATTATTATAGAAGGTCAAAGAAACGGTGCAATTGGAATGCTGCAAGCGGTGTGTGTCTGTTTTACGTTTATTTATCATCCTCACATTTAGATCATCCTGTTTATTTCTCCATGTCATGTGGTGTGATGTAATTTGTGATTCTCGATATACAGCTGACATTTTGACATTGTGCATTTGCTAACATTATTGACATTTGCGACAGAATTTGTCACGGATAATATGCTTGTACATTGTATATACGTGTAATACCATGTTGTTGGTTGGCATATTAAATTATCAAAATCACAGTCTTTGTATGCATGTATGGACAATTATCAGGACATTAATTTTTCCACATGCTTCAAATAATAATCATTTAATAATATTACTATGCGAGAGTACCGACACTACATCGGGTAAGACTAAGAGGTCAAGAGTCGAATATCGTTTTTGCCATCTCTTACGTTAGCATGGAGGCCTTCACACACATTGGGCATGCCCAATGTAGTTCATACCGCGGTGAAAACTATTAACTTATTACTGGGATTTAACAGCTTAGGTCATATGGTGACTCTCCAGATATTATTATTAGTGGCGGAAGACCCGGGGTGTCCCTCCGAGCAGTATTTCATGCCTGTGCATCTAGATAGAACCACTGACCTTCCGCAGGCCAGCCGCATAGCTTCCTCACTTGAAATCATTTGCATACCCCCACCCGAACCTACAGCGTGCGAGGCAAACGATTCACGACGGTACATATGATAATGTACTTACAATGAAAATTCTTCCCTGAGTTTTCGTCGGTACTGTTTCTTCGGTTTGAATGTATGGAACAGTGGCAGTTTGATAACATCCGGCCAGACGGCAGGGCTGGGAGAGCCGCACGTTTTACTGATCAGCTCCAACTGAGCTAACTCCTGTTGGGCTTGGAATATCGGCTTCCTAGTGAACAACTCTCCAAGTATACATCTGTAAATAATAATATCGTAGATTTATTGGCACATATACCCACAACTGGGTCATTTTACAAAATCAATCAATACAAGAAAATTAAATAAATTGATATTCTCCGCCAAACTGGCTCTGGACCAACATGTTTGTGGATATTTAGTCAATTCAAGGGCAATAACTCGAGCATTACCGGGTCGATCCTGGCAAAATGTGCACCACCACACTATAGTGGCACATATTTTATTTTTAGTGTCATAAAAGTCCACGTATTGGGTACTGAGAAGTGACTGGACAAATGAATTTGTGGATTTTTAATCTATTAAAGGGCAATAACTCTGGTGTTACTAAGTACTATGGCCCGATCCTGATGGAAGTCTTGTGTGCACCACCACACTATGGTCATATATTAAGCTTCATAAAAATAATCCACCCACTGAGTATTGTAGTTGAGAACAGGCTCCAGACAGACAAATGTGTGGATTTTTAATCCATTAAAGGGCAATAATTCTGGTGTTACTGGGCCGATCCCCACGAATAGTGCATGTGCTGAGAAGTGGCTCTGGATGGATGCACACACAATGCCAAATCAATATCCCTTCATCAAATGTCCGGCCGGGGATGATAAATAGGACAGATTGGCAAGATATGAAAATTCGATGTGGTTTTGAAAATGAAAACATAAGAGAATATTGAGGACACCAGCACAGCACAGTGCAATTCCAATGTACCATGGGTATAATTATTGTAGCACAGTGCAATTCCAATGTACCATGGGTATAATTATTGCAGCACAGCACAGTGTAATTCCAATGTACCATGGGTATAATTATTGCAGGAGGTTTGGATTTGCCAGGCTGCACAATGTTGTTTGTTTGTTGTCGGCGTTTAACGTTGCAGCAATAGCAATATGGCGACTCCCAACTATCACTGGTGGGAGACAAAACTGTGCACCTCCGAGCAGTATTTCAGTCACAGACTGGAACCGAGGGCTGAATGACTAACCTACCACAAGTCAGCTGACTAGCTTCCTCAAATGAAAGTATTCAGCGCACATCCAGTGGGATTCGAACCAACAGCGGTTAGGGGCAAGTGATTCGAAGTGGGCGACTGCGACGACTTGGCCATCTGCTTAGCGGACTAAGGAGTTTAAAGGACGTACCCTATACTCCAGATGTCTACAGACGATCCGTATCGTTCCTCCCCTAGCAGAAGTTCTGGAGGCCTATACCACAGTGTGATCACCTTGTTTGTGTACAGACGCTCCTTGTCCTCGGCATCATACAGACGTGCCAGCCCCCAGTCACCTAGCTTGATCTGGCCCCTACAATCATAAAGAGGTTATCATATGATCGTACCAACGATTAGTAAGTCATGATAGCATAATGGTAGCGCTTTCGCTCCAGGTGCAAAGGCCCGGAGTTCGAGCCAAGCTGTAGCCATTGTGACCTCAGACAAGGCATTTAAATTCCACATTGCCTCTTCTCTCTCCCTCGTGGCGATGTATTCCATCAGGAATGAGGTCTCGAGAGTGATTAATATAAGCTGTAGGAATGATTTGCAATCGAGCTAAAATAAAATTGCTTAAACTAACCTCCAGTCACATGGCTTAATCTGGCCCCTACACTCAGAACATACAGATCAACATACATTTGTGCCAACAATCTGGCCACTACAGTCCCTGTGACCTTGAATTGACAGAAGACAAGCCGTAACCTGCGAGACCACGACAGTGAATCGACATAGCTGAATGTTCGTCACAGGTCTCGATATGGCGAACCTAATTATGTGCAAAGATATTTCCAAATCCTTCCATCAGTTACCGACATTTCTACATTATGACTTCAAAATATGACCTTGACCGTTAATCAACAGTCATTCAGATGGGACTATAAACCGAGCTTACATGTAAATGAACCAGGGATGCTTCTGGAATCAGAGCGCCCTCTGTATGCACTATCGTCCAAAAAAATAAAATGAGCGATATACTTCTGAAGGTGACATTAAAGCGACATTACATCGCAAAAAGCAAATAAAATGCATTTTTTCACGTATACATGCATAGCTACTACACATTCTTCTGAATACATTCGAACACTAACATTGAATCAATAAACAGTGTTTTGTAGTATAAAAAATGTAAGTAGGATTTCATATAATGTTCATCTGCGCTCCTGAATTGACGTTTGTTTGTCATTGGCGTCAATACTAAACACGCGATACTCGATTAGTGATAATTTAATTAAGATTAGTCTACAAATAAATATGCATGCATAGGCACACATGTGAGATATCAGGTAGCATGCCTCGTGTTATTCAGGATAAACGCGTTGTATTACGCATGAATGTCGACCCTATTTACATTGTTTTGTTATGTCAACAAACCGCGTATACGACGTTTGTTTATTTGTTGAAATATTTGGGGGGAAATTATACCATATAATAGCAAATTACATTCTGCAGACATTTGCATTTTCACCGATGTAGTGTTGCTTTAAATAAACGTATCCAATCACATTAGAATGTCAATATTTGATCATAATCTTCATTGTTGGATTCACCTCCCTAACTTTTAATCTATTTAATCCTGATACTCTACAACCATATGACCTAATTTAACCCGTAACCTACTAATCACGACTCGCTTTTTCAAACAGCATAAAGACAGATCAGACCCCACAGAATGTGCTGTCTGATCACGCTCTACGACGTTTGGTATTCAGATAGTGGAGCAAAACCACTTGGTCGAATAGCAAACAATATACATGTAGAACTTGATCAGCATTATATGATCGCGATATATTTTGCTTGCACATTCCTGCCAATTTATTCAGCCACATTTTAAGGGTTAAATGTAGGGGAGCAATGTTATACAGATATGGTCAGACGGTGTTATTGATATAGTGGTCTGGGATTGGTTGAAAAAGTGTAGGGAAGCCCTTAAGAGTTATTGATACATGAACTGATTGTCACAAATAGTGAAAATGACTTCTAAATATTAAAATACAATATATGAGCTGCATTTCGGAATATTTAAAAATATTTGCAGACAATATGGTGACAAATAAACAGCATATTATAAATGCAGGTGTCAGTGCAACATTCACCACTAAATTACCTTCAGAGTAGGGGGTGGGTGCCTTTAGTGGGAAATTTAAAAACGCAATCGGTCAACCCCATTGACATTTGACATGTTCCTGTGGCTCAAAGGCCAGTCTGTTGAAAACTACTGTCTTTTGTGCCAAACTATTTTGGGGGAAAATATAATGGCACTGTATGTTATAATGGTGACCTATGGAAATTGCAATAGCGGTGTCTGACCTAAAATTGGTATTTTGCAATATGATTATATTTTACTGCGATATGAAATTATCGTACCGGTTTTGGTGAAGTTATCGGTATATTTATGGTTTGTTGAATTAAAAGACTTTTTAGTTCCAAACTAAATGATCAGATCACTTACTTGTTATTTAGAAGTATATTTGAACACTTGATGTCTCTGTGGAGAAAGTTTTTCGAATGACAATACTCGAGCCCTTGAAGAAGTTGCCGCATGAAGGACGCGATGTGTATCTCGCTGAAGTTGACGAGTCCCGACTCCAGAATGCCCATAAGATCATGGTCCATGTACTCAAACACTAAGTAAAATGCTCCTGAAATATCAAGTATTGCAGTTGACATGCTACTGATATAAGGCGACTTATTCTCAAATCACCCTACCAGATCATGTACTCAACACCCGAGTAAAATGTTCCTGAAATATCAAGTATTGCAGTTGACATGCTACTGATATAAGGCGACTTATTCTCAAATCACCCTACCAGATCATGTACTCAACACCCGAGTAAAATGCTCCTGAAATATCAAGTATTGCAGTTGACATGCTACTGATATAAGCCGACTTATTCTCAAATAACTACTCATTAAAAGTAGTGGTTATTTCGGTGATGAAAATGTACAGGGAGGAACGAAGAACAATATCACAGATAGATGAGAGTTGCCAGATGGCCCGGTATATATATTTTCTATAGAAGATAAGAACACAAGAACGGCCAGTCTTAAGCCATCTCACAGATTCTGTACTTCCATCTTTTTAAAATTATTTCAAGAAAAAATATTTTTACAAGTATTTCATGCATCAGTCATCAATTACAAGGAAATATTTACTACATATATAAATGTTGGCACTAGCTCAGGGAAGGAATATTGGAATGAATTAACAACTGATATGACTACGGGTGATTTCAGTGATGAAAATGTACAGGGAGGAACAAAGAACAATATCACAGATAGATGAGAGTTCCCAGATGGCCCGGTATATATATTTTCTATAGGAACACAAGAACACAAGAATGGCCAAGTCTAAAGCTATCTCTGAGGTTCTGTAATTCCAGGTTAGGTCAATACTGGTCCAAGAAAATTATGTTATGTTATATTTCGGGTTTTACGCCTGCATCAGCACCATTTCGGGCTATATCGCCGGCGGGCAGTTTACCGAACAACACCTATCCTGGGCAGGCTCCAGCGGTTAACCAGTACTTGGGTGCACCAACCTCCGTAAGAAACTGCCAACTTTTTCATATAAATGAGACACGGCCTGAGCGTGGCTGGAACTGGTCCAAAAAAAAAGCATTTTACTAACATTTTTTGCATCCGTCATCAATTACAAGGAAAGATTTACTACATATATAAATGTTGGCACTAGCTCAGGGAAGGAATATCGGAATAAACTAACAACTGATGAGACTACGGGTTATTTCAGTGATGAAAATGTACAGGGAGGAACGAAGAACAATATCACAGATAGACGAGAGTTCCCAGATGGCCCGGTATATATATTTTCTATAGGAAGACAAGAACACAAGAACGGCCAGTCTTAAGCCATCTCACAGATTCTGTACTTCCATCTTTTTAAAAATATTTCAAGAAAAAATATTTTTACAAGTATTTCATGCATCAGTCATCAATTACAAGGAAATATTTACTACATATATAAATGTTGGCACTAGCTCAGGGAAGGAATATTGGAATGAATTAACAACTGATATGACTACGGGTGATTTCAGTGATGAAAATGTACAGGGAGGAACGAAGAACAATATCACAGATAGATGAGAGTTCCCAGATGGCCCGGTATATATATTTTCTATAGGAACACAAGAACACAAGAATGGCCAAGTCTAAAGCTATCTCTGAGGTTCTGTAATTCCAGGTTAGGTCAATACTGGTCCAAGAAAATTATGTTATGTTATATTTCGGGTTTTACGCCTGCATCAGCACCATTTCGGGCTATATCGCCGGCGGGCAGTTTACCGAACAACACCTATCCTGGGCAGGCTCCAGCGGTTAACCAGTACTTGGGTGCACCAACCTCCGTAAGAAACTGCCAACTTTTTCATATAAATGAGACACGGCCTGAGCGTGGCTGGAACTGGTCCAAAAAAAAAGCATTTTACTAACATTTTTTGCATCCGTCATCAATTACAAGGAAAGATTTACTACATATATAAATGTTGGCACTAGCTCAGGGAAGGAATATCGGAATAAACTAACAACTGATGAGACTACGGGTTATTTCAGTGATGAAAATGTACAGGGAGGAACGAAGAACAATATCACAGATAGATGAGAGTTCCCAGATGGCCCGGTATATATATTTTCTATAGGAAGACAAGAACACAAGAATGGCCAGTCTAAAGCTATCTCTGAGGCTCTGTAATTCCAGGTTGGGTCAATACTGGTCCAACAAAATTATGTTATGTTATAATTCGGGTTTTACGCCTGCATCAGCACCATTTCGGGCTATATCGCCGGCGGGCAGTTTACCCAACAACACCTTTCCTGGGCAGGCTCCAGCGGTTAACCAGTACTTGGGTGCACCAACCTCCGTAAGAAACTGCCAACTTTTTCATATAAATGAGACACGGCCGGAGCGTGGCTCGAACTAGTCCAAAAAAAGCATTTTACTAACATTTTTGCATCCATCATCAATTACAAGGAAAGATTTACTACATATATAAATGTTGGCACTAGCTCAGGGAAGGAATATCGGAATAAACTAACAACTGATGAGACTACGGGTTATTTCAGTGATGAAAATGTACAGGGAGGAACGAAGAACAATATCACAGATAGATGAGAGTTCCCAGATGGCCCGGTATATATATTTTCTATAGGAAGACAAGAACACAAGAACGGCCAGTCTAAAGCTATCTCTGAGGCTCTGTAATTCCAGGTTGGGTCAATACTGGTCCAAGAAAAGTATTTTACTAACATTTTTTGCATCCGTCATCAATTACAAGAAAGATTTACTACAATATATATAAATGTTGGCATTAGCTCAGAGAAGGAATATCGGAATAAACTAACAACTGATGAGACTACGGGTTATTTCAGTGATGAAAATGTACAGGGAGGAACGAAGAACAATATCACAGATAGATGAGAGTTCCCAGATGGCCCGGTATATATATTTTCTATAGGAACACAAGAACACAAGAATGGCCAAGTCTAAAGCTATCTCTGAGGTTCTGTAATTCCAGGTTGGGTCAATACTGGTCCAAGAAAATTATGTTATGTTATATTTCGGGTTTTACGCCTGCATCAGCACCATTTCGGGCTATATCGCCGGCGGGCAGTTTACCGAACAACACCTATCCTGGGCAGGCTCCAGCGGTTAACCAGTACTTGGGTGCACCAACCTCCGTAAGAAACTGCCAACTTTTTCATATAAATGAGACACGGCCTGAGCGTGGCTGGAACTGGTCCAAAAAAAAAGCATTTTACTAACATTTTTTGCATCCGTCATCAATTACAAGGAAAGATTTACTACATATATAAATGTTGGCACTAGCTCAGGGAAGGAATATCGGAATAAACTAACAACTGATGAGACTACGGGTTATTTCAGTGATGAAAATGTACAGGGAGGAACGAAGAACAATATCACAGATAGATGAGAGTTCCCAGATGGCCCGGTATATATATTTTCTATAGGAAGACAAGAACACAAGAATGGCCAGTCTAAAGCTATCTCTGAGGCTCTGTAATTCCAGGTTGGGTCAATACTGGTCCAACAAAATTATGTTATGTTATAATTCGGGTTTTACGCCTGCATCAGCACCATTTCGGGCTATATCGCCGGCGGGCAGTTTACCCAACAACACCTTTCCTGGGCAGGCTCCAGCGGTTAACCAGTACTTGGGTGCACCAACCTCCGTAAGAAACTGCCAACTTTTTCATATAAATGAGACACGGCCGGAGCGTGGCTCGAACTAGTCCAAAAAAAGCATTTTACTAACATTTTTTGCATCCGTCATCAATTACAAGGAAAGATTTACTACATATATAAATGTTGGCACTAGCTCAGGGAAGGAATATCGGAATAAACTAACAACTGATGAGACTACGGGTTATTTCAGTGATGAAAATGTACAGGGAGGAACGAAGAACAATATCACAGATAGATGAGAGTTCCCAGATGGCCCGGTATATATATTTTCTATAGGAAGACAAGACCACAAGAACGGCCAGTCTTATTCCATCTCTGAGGCTCTGTACTTCCAGGTTGGGTCAATACTGGTCCAAGAAAAGTATTTTACTAACATTTTTTGCATCCGTCATCAATTACAAGAAAGATTTACTACAATATATATAAATGTTGGCATTAGCTCAGAGAAGGAATATCGGAATAAACTAACAACTGATGAGACTACGGGTTATTTCAGTGATGAAAATGTACAGGGAGGAACGAAGAACAATATCACAGATAGATGAGAGTTCCCAGATGGCCCGGTATATATATTTTCTATAGGAAGACAAGAACACAAGAATGGCCAGTCTAAAGCTATCTCTGAGGCTCTGTAATTCCAGGTTGGGTCAATACTGGTCCAAGAAAATTATGTTATGTTATAATTCGGGTTTTACGTCTGCATCAGCACCATTTCGGGCTATATCGCCGGCGGGCAGTTTACCCAACAACACCTTTCCTGGGCAGGCTCCAGCGGTTAACCAGTACTTGGGTGCACCAACCTCCGTAAGAAACTGCCAATTTTTTCATATAAATGAGACACGGCCGGAGCGTGGCTCGAACTAGTCCAAAAAAAGCATTTTACTAAAATTTTTGCATCCATCATCAATTACAAGGAAAGATTTACTACATATATAAATGTTGGCACTAGCTCAGGGAAGGAATATCGGAATAAACTAACAACTGATGAGACTATGGGTTATTTCAGTGATGAAAATGTACAGGGAGGAACGAAGAACAATATCACAGATAGATGAGAGTTCCCAGATGGCCCGGTATATATATTTTCTATAGGAAGACAAGAACACAAGAATGGCCAGTCTAAAGCTATCTCTGAGGCTCTGTAATTCCAGGTTGGGTCAATACTGGTCCAACAAAATTATGTTATGTTATATTTCAGGTTTTACGCCTGCATCAGCACCATTTCAGGCTATATCGCCGGCGGGCAGTTTACCTAACAACACCTTTCCTGGGCAGGCTCCAGCGGTTAACCAGTACTTGGGTGCACCAACCTCCGTAAGAAACTGCCAACTTTTTCATATAAATGAGACACGGCCGGAGCGTGGCTCGAACTAGTCCAAAAAAAGCATTTTACTAACATTTTTGCATCCATCATCAATTACAAGGAAAGATTTACTACATATATAAATGTACTAGCTCAGGGAAGGAATATCGGAATAAACTAACAACTGATGAGACTAAGGGTTATTTCAGTGATGAAAATGTACAGGGAGGAACGAAGAACAATATCACAGATAGATGAGAGTTCCCAGATGGCCCAGTATATATATTTTCTATAGGAAGACAAGAACACAAGAACAGCCAGTCTTATGCCATCTCTGAGGTTCTGTACTTCCAATGACCACCTCTCATTCCAAAGTGGCAACATATTTCAATAGGCCATTTTGTATATTGGTAAACAAATGGACCTCACCGGTGGGTTTTCTCCTGGTACTCCGGTTCCCTCCCACACGATTTACCACATTTACGCTTTCATCCGTGCCAACCAGAGTGATTAATATAAGTTGTTAGAACTTGCTTCGCAATCGTAAAATAAATAAAGTTTAAACTAAATGGAACTCATTTTAACCAATTTCCACACAGAAACACACCTTTGCTGCCATTACCAATATAACATACAGTTACACTGATAATATAGTAGACAAACCAACATTGAAAATAGAGGTCAGAATATGTCGTGTAGTCCCAGTAATATCTATGGAGGTGGGGTAGATATGCACACTGCTTAACCCACTGATCGAAACAAATCTACTAACAGTTTACTGTCAAACTGGTCGTTACTAACAGTTTACTGTCAAACTGGTCGTTATGATCTTTGAATCACCACAAGTAATTTTACTCCATTTTCCTCATCTTAAGCGACACCCGGTTAAAAGCTACAAGCGATACAAAAAAACATGTCAAATATATTAAACTGTTGACTTATTCAGTGACTGAATACTTGTAACGGATTATTTTCTATGTTTCTGTCCAGTGCATGCAGATTATTGACCGACGGATGGTCCCGGATTACGATAATCAATGTTTATTGAAAGGAACAATAATTTGGCAATGGTCTACATCTGACGACGCGGTGCAAAACTCAATTTTATTTTCTTACTTCGAATACTCGGACGGTCTTCCGAATACTCAAGTACTCATTGCCATCCATATTAATTGGGTGAGCTCGTGACAATGCAGCTGTCTGTGTGCAACATAGGGAATTTTCTAAAGCAGAATAACATTACCTATTGTTTTTCTAAATTTGTTTACTTTTTTTATACATATAAGCCTCTACAGGTTGGTGGCTTTGGGCGGGCAGGGCTATATAAACTCAAACTTGGCGGCTCTTTTCACCAATATGTAGTTACCTACTGCCTCTTTGGTCAAGAATAATTAGCTGCCAATCACAGTAACCCAAAATACTCCATCCTAGACCTACCCCCTTCGTGGCTCAAAATGCATCCTGCCCCTTTTCTGACCAACACTGCACGTTTTCCACTCTAGAATAAACCTTACTGAGCGGCACGCAGAAATGCTGAGAGAGAATTAGCTGTAAAACAATATAATTACCTAGGCCAAGGTGGTTATCTTTTTATCTCCATTTATTTCTTTATCTCTTAGAAGGATTTCGTAAAGAGTTACGGGTGGATCTTCATGACATGACGAACCAATTACATTTTGTGGATTATCTGGATCCATGATTTTTAAATAGGATTCTTTTTCCTCAATATGTATAAAGGTTTTCAGCATTTACAAAATTACCAAAGACGCTAAAATGTTATGATGTTGTCTCCAGTCACACAGATGAAAACACCCGTTGATTACAAGACGTTTCTATGCCTGATCTTCTTTGTGATTCCCTCGGTGAGTCAAAGGAGCCACTCGTCAATCAGGATACTAAAGTGTAGTGCATATATGGAGTGTAATAATTTCTAGAAACACAATCCCGGTAAATATATCCCACAAAATCCCAGTAAATATATCCCACAAAATCCTGGTAAATTTATCCCACAAAATCCTGGTAAATCTATCCACAAAATCCTGGTAAATCGATCCCACAAAATAACGGTAAATCTATCCCACAAATCAACCGGACAGGAGTTACATATAAACCAGGCTTCGAATTGAGCTCCAGTCCGATGTCCGTGGATTTTGGCTCTGGCAGGCATAAACAATAACTCGACAAGCCTGACGCGCTTGTTAAATAAAATCCAGTTAAACAAGATTAGAATAAATGATGAAATTGACAACCCAGAATAAAACAATACTCCTCATATCGATGTTCGTTTATTTATATTTCATTTCATTAATACGAATGAGCTATTTTTAAGACTACATGTAAATGTCACCGAACTGTAAATTGATCAGACTGCTTCCCAAATTATTGGTTATTCGGGCACCTGCAAATTTACGAAAAGTGGCGAATCTACAATAAATTATATTAATATTAAGCAGTCTTTCCGAAAGACCGTCGGACCGCCGGTCCTGACCGGTAAAAAAGTGTTCGGTCCGATAAAATACCCGTTAACGCCGGTCCTTCTGGCCGGTAAAATTTTAGTCGTCAGCATCATTCCAATTCTCACCGCGTGACATTTTTACAACGCACCAGTCATCTAGTTCCCGGCTATATTTGTTTCATAGCGCTTTACAACACCGTTTTGAATGGAATACGGGTACCAGCTACACCGGATGTTTTTGTGTCAAATTTCCGTAAAATCTTTATCTCAACCAGCCGATCAGAATATAGTATCAACCACGCATAAAGGAACTGGCTCCATCCAGGGTTAGGGTCAAAACGCGTGGTTGATGTCATTATTCAGTTGGGTGGTTGAGAAAAAAGGCTTACCAATAATTTCGGCAGAAGAATCCAGAATTTATCAGGTGATTTCGGTTTCATACTTCTAATTAGACCAGTTTATCAGTCAATATGATCAGTGGCTTAAAATATTTTGCCGGAGCAGTACCTGGCTCCAAGTCTAACTCAAAGAGAAAGGCAGCACCATCCGAGTCCGATAAAATTGAGAGCAAAAGGAAATATGAAGCCAACAGATCGGAAAGAAAATTTATGGACAGCTGGAAAGAGAGTCGGTCGACCTTGGTTACTATTCGATAATGAAAAGAACCACATGCCTGTACTCTGTGTGTTGACCACTTTGCCAATGGCACCAATCAGAACCTAAATCTGCATGGGCAAACCAAATTTATTACAGGTTGCTCAAATAAAAAGTTGTCAACAATTGTAGACCATGAAATAAGCAAGGGGCACAGACTAGCTAAAGAGAAATCTGAGGTAAATGCACAGAGCTCAGAGGCAATGATGCAGTCAAGTGCAGGAAAGGCCCTTAGGCAACTAAAGGCTGCAGAACGGCATAGATTGGCATTTCTTTTCCGTAATGTACATGCTGTTGCCAAGAACAATAGGCCTCTTAGTGATTATACGTGGTTATGTCATATTGACCAGGCCAAGGGTCTTGACATTGGTCAATCCTATTTGATACAAAAAGGCTGCTCTCGTTTTCCTTTCATCTATTGCAGATGCTGAGATTACCGTAGAAGCTCCAACCTAACCAATGCAGCATCAACATCAACAGCTTCCAAAGACATCAACAGTGAAGATGAAATTTGCTTAGACATATCCGATATTCAGGACACTTGACGTTCAGGAAGTGAACGACATGTTTGCCAGTGACATTGATCTTCCATTTGACTGTGACTACTCTAATGACTATCAGAGCGAGGAAGACAACTTAGACAAGTTGATTGTGTTCTCACATGACTGAGTGCACATGTTCTGTCAAAATAAACCAAGAATATAAAACCGATTGTATTGACTTTCTTAATGAAATCTTTGTAAAAGACAATATAATATACGATAATCTGTTCATTTCCAGACTTCCCCCCCAGAGTACCCGTATCTTAGTTTAATAATATTTTATTGCATATGTACACATAAACATGATCAAGCAGAATTCAATACAATCTTACAAAAATTACATACACACACAAATGGGTTGGACACAAGTTATTTCACCATTAGATTTGGTCCTTGGTACCTCCACATTGTAGCAGATAAATAAGTAATGGTTTGTTATGTACACGTATCTGTATCCTTATTGATCCTGGCTTAAGGTTATTATAAAGCATATGAAGTGTTTCTAAAAGACGAGACCAGTATATATCTGATGAATTACATTATTTTTCCGGGCCAGTATAATTTCATTCGGTCTGGTTAAAGTTCAAGGTTTACCAGACCGAATGTCCAGTAAATTGTTGAGGTCTTTCGCATAGACTGTAAGCATGTAGAACAATACATTTACTTTAGAACAATACATTTACTTTATACATGACAGCTTAGTGAATAAAACAATGTTATAGTTTGCCTTAGGTATTTTCAACTTTTCACCACTTTGGGTATTTTCGCAATTAAGTTGCAAATGAGAGTAACCCGATAAAAATGCGTGTTTCCGTTATAAAATAAATCAGCGCGGATGAACTTTTTAAAATATTTTGAAGGGGATATGCCCGATCCAACGGAAATGGAAGCATGGAGATTGTACGAATAAACTCAAAAAGTCAAAATGGTAAATTGTGACGAAATCCGTTTTTCTTGCCTAATTGTGTGTAAATTTAATGTGAGCCAGTGAAATGTTGTGAAGACTGATATCAACAAACACGAGAAGAACTATTTTAATATATGGATACCATAGCGAGTTTTACCAGATATTCTTTTTGTCTTAACTGAATACACCTGTCTGCACACACACATAGTAAATCAATATTCAATTTAGTAATTAATTAGGTAGGTAATAAGACTCCAGTACAATGACCTCAGAAACAATAATACACTAGTGACTGCTCGACAACAACGGAAATGGTAATGCTTATTGTTTCTGCAATGCAACCGAAAGCATGTACAAACAAGAACATACATTAGACGAAATCAGTCTAATTTGTACCAAACCAGCATTAGTATAAAGTTCATAAACTATTCATTTTACGTTTGGGAAACAAGCATAAACAACTTATATTAATCATTGTCGTTGGTGTAGATGAGGTGGGAGAAAACCCACCTGCCTGATCTGGCTTCCACCGTACCATACAGTGCTAACCACTGTGCTAATTGGACAGTATTTCCGAAGTATTTCAAAGTTTAAACATTATTTATTTTATGATTGCGAAAAACAAGCTTCAACAACATTGGGCCGGGTGTTAAAATTTTACATTATACTAAATATATGTTGTAAATATGTTGGGAAACACAAGTCACTATAATAAACAATTATCTTATCTTATCTTATATTACTCACTCTCGTTGGCTCGGATGAAAGCGTTCATGTGGTCATTCGTGTGGGAGGAAACCGGAGTACCCGGAGGAAAACCCATCTGTCCGATCTGGCGACCACCGTACCATCTCACGTAAGTATTTCAGCAAAGTCACACTTTAACACACTTGCAATACATAACCTTATTTTGACGTGGATAATCTTTCATTTGTGCGGCTTTCTCCGAATCTAGCTCCGTTTTCCCCCCAAATAACAATAAACAAAATTAAAATACGTAAATTTGAACAGGAATTGATATGCCTTTAACATATCCTAAAATAAGACATGGAGTCACAGGGATTACTACATACATTGTACAAATGACACTGAAATGTTATGATGTTGTCTCCGGTCACACGGATGAAAACACCCGTTGATTACGAGACGTTTCTATGCCTGATCTTCTTTGTGACTCCCTCGGTGAGTCAAAGGAGCCACTCGTTTCAATCAGGATACTAGTCATTAGGGTGTTCCAAGACTTGGAGTATGTACACGTATACAACCTTCATTTAACCTATTCCCACCACGAAGCAGCACTGGTCATACGACAGTATATTGCAACGGGTTAAAGAACTATATAGTGAACTTTTTTTAAAATTTAGCAGCATTTTTAACACACACATTAAAAATAATGTTGTCTCCAGTCACACGGATGAAAACACCCGTTGATTACGAGACGTTTCTATACCTGATCTTCTTTGTGACTCCCTCGGTGAGTCAAAGGAGCCACTCGTTTCAATCAGGATACTTATATGTAACCCTACACTCCACACATGGGTTTTAGCATGCACTCGCATATAAGACGGGTTGATAAAATGGACACCAGACCATTTATAAATTGCATGTTTGTTCAGTGCAAGTTGATGAAATTTTCTGTGTCAAGAGTGATTTCTTTCTAAAATGTAATTATGGATACCACCACAGGCACCAGACACAAACAAATATTATTTTTTTTGGCCTATGGTCATATAGTAAGTAATATATAATAAAGGCAACCAACGAAATTGAAACATGCATGCAGAAACATCGACGAGAAACTAGGTAAAAACGACCAGATCACTGATATGACCTCGTGGTCCTGACCGTAAGACCTTATTATATCAACAAATACTTTTTATTTCATCGAGATCGCTCAAATAACACCTGAATGGCGCTTTGTTTCATCGTGAACAGCAGGAAATGAAAAGTTGTCGTTTTGGCTGGACGTTCGGTTGTTGACAACAGACGATGTGAATGACTGCTTTTTTCTCATTGGTCAAAAATGAAACATGTAAATACATATATAAACAGCAGCCAATGAAATTCCGCTGTATATTCACCGCGGATCTTATCCAAAATGGAACAATTATTGAATTTTACTTTTGTTTAGTATTTGATTCCTGTATTGCTCTGTTGGATCTGCACGCTGCAAACAACATGATTCGCGAGAGAAAGATTCCATTTAACGAAGTAGGAGTGATTTTTAGATGTTATGAGTATTACACTGGGTAAAACGCCGAGAAAACATACTACCAAATCAAAAACTGAACGTCCAGCCAAAACGACAACTTTTCATGTTTCTGCATGCATGTTTCAATTTCGTTGGTTGCCGTTATTATATATTACTTACTATATGACCATAGGCCAAACAAATTTTGTGTGTGTCTGGTGCCTGTGGATACCACTAAAACATATTTTTTAAAATTAAATAAAAAATTTTTAGCACCTAGCTTATAAGACGGGGGAAGCCACTTTGAGGCCATAATCTGATGGTAAAAAACATTGTGTTTATAGGTATGGATGGTACTCATTTGTATCTACATACTGCTGATAAGCAATAGGCACACTGTACTACATACTCAATGATCAATATCCATGATAACGGCATAGAACGGCGGCTATATGTGGGAAGCGATAAAGCTGTTGTACGGCGCTTAAAGTATAGAATATTACAATAATAAAATAACCACTTTCATGTTCATAATGTAATACAATATATCAAATAATCAACAATCAAATTTCCACTACAGTAACTATGAACATAACTAAAATCGCCAACAAATAAATGCCGGGCTATAACTAAAAATACCCGTATCCATATCCCACTGGTCACAATCGTTGAAACCACACTTATTGCCATTGAATGTTCTTTTTATGAAATGGCAGCTTTTACACCTAATTTGCATAAAAATCGACGAGGTATAAAATGTCACTTTTTTTATACAATGTTTGCCAGAATGAATACTGCATTAACCCATTCAACCCCAAGTAACTGACATGGACTGGTCCATGATATTTTCAGACCAATAAATTAATAAGAAAATTACCTTTGGACCAGTTCATTTATCAAAATGGGTAATTTTATCTAAAAATAGTAATAATTATTACTGGCAAAAAAGTGCAGATCCTGATGAGACGGCTCGTCACGAGCCGGCTCATCTGGATCTACACTTTTCATAAGCCTATTTAGAGGCCTGTGGGGTTGAAAGGGTTAATTACCAAATGTAATAGTTTGAATACAAAACATTCGGCAATTTCTACTACAGTGTTGGACACTCGTTGCAATATGTTCCGGCCAACTTGGCCTGTACTTGAAAAAAGGTACCGGCCAAGATGAAATTGTACAGGCCAATTTTTGGCCTGTACTTAAGAATTAGTTCCGGCCAAAAATAAATGGTACAGGCCAGTGAATGTGGTTCTGTCCGGTGGCTTTGCCACCGGATGCATGTGCCGCAGGCAATTGCCATGCTTTGGGGGGTCCGGGGGCATGCCCCCCACGAAATTTGTTTTAAGTAGACACAAAATGGTGCATTCTGGTGGACTTTGGGGTAAAATCAACCTCTTTTTTTATCTTAAATTTTGTCACTTTTTTAGATAATTTTTCTTCAAAATTGCTATGTAAGTAACTGTTTAACTAAGGGGTGTTGATTTTGAATCATTTTTAGGACTTTCAACTTATCTTTTTTTATTAAAAACCTTTATAACCACATATACGCTTACATCCGAGCCAACGAGAGTGATTAATATAAGTTGTTCAAACTTGCTTCTCAATCGTTGTAAAATAAATAAATTATAAAAAAATAAAAAAAATAAGACATCTCGTCACGATGTCGAGTGCGTAGTAAACGTTTCTCGCCAGTCTAAAAACGTTATCGCCATGGCGAGTTGGCGAGTGCGAATATCCAACGCTGTACTAGCCTGAAATTAAATCGACTAGACCCAGGCTTTAGGTTAGTGGGTTACGGTGAAATCTGCGTGAAAAGTCTGGATGGATATATTTTTTAATATAACACTCACCTCTATCTTTCCTGAAGTCCACAGCATCCTGTTTGTCTGTAACGATCTCCTTCAGATTGACGATGCTTGTATGGTTCAACTGTCGGAGGATCTTGATCTCGCGGACGGCCGTTATCGGGAACCCTTCCTTCTCATTCTCCAGACGAACCTTCTTTAGAGCAACAAGTTCACCTGTAACAACAGTGTCGTAGGTCACAATATATGCTAGTCGAACGGGTTGTGTATTGTAGTGGTAAACATGCAAATTGGTACAATTCAAGGACCATAACTCCGGAATGATCAGGGCAATGCAGCTGGTTATCGAACTTGGTTGAGATATTACGCCATCAAACATTGTATGCAAGTTTGGTGAAGATTGGATAAAAACTAGGGATGTCAACGAATATGCGAATATTCGCTCGGACATCCGAATATCCGAATACTATTCCAGTATTCGAATATTCGGGGAAAATATTATAATTATTTGCAAAAATGAAATAAACTGTCATAAATCAGATACTTTATTTTCCTTTGAAACCATCATAACACCTTCCAATACAAAAGAAATCGCTCCAGGATGTGTGAATAAATTATGTTGTGGTTGCATCCATGGCAGGTGTTAATAGATACACCATGTAATCGGATAAGTACAGTAGGTGTTAAGGTAGGTATTATTTAATTATGATGTCAAAACTGTTTAGACAGAGAATGACATATTACAGACTCTTTGCAACAACATCTACCCACACGTACCTGTATCATACAATTTTAAATAACGTGTGGTTTTATTTGTGAAAACACCCATGAATGTATATCCTATTCAACCACTTTTCTTTATACTAATATCTTCTTCTCGAGCTCCAATTTTATATTTCACGTTCTTGAGCTTTCTTTAAATATTCCTTTAAATATTAACCATTTTCCTTTTAACATCCAAAACTATATTGACTCACTAATACAATAACTCCTGAAATTCTTTAGCATATACCTAGAATAGATTTCACGTATATTCATTGTTATATATTATTCTCCTGCTTTTTTGTATATCAATCAATTGATAGGGAAAAGAACTAATATGCATGTTTTTTCTTTCGTTCAATTGATAGGGAAAAGAACTAATATGCATGTTTTTTCTTTCGTTCTAGTCCCTTTCAGTATACTGCTGTTAATTTATATGTAAAATGTTAGAATAAACAATGTTTAAACCAATGTACAGTGCCCGATAACAATAACTGAATGAGTCGTCGTCATATTTGCATGGCCTTATAGGAAGACGACGTTTACGCATTTTTTATAAGAGTTCGAGTGATTTTGAGTATTTGATAGAATTCTATCAAATATTCGAATATTCGAATACCTTCCCGACCGAATATTCGAATACCAAAATCGCTATTCGTTGCCATCCCTAATAAAAACTGTTAAAGTTACGAGATCGTCATTGTGGAGGGTTCCTGCCCGCCGGAGGCGAATGCATAATACGACAATTTCAAATGGGTATATAAATATGTGTCACCGTCTAAACGCTATTTAGCTTGTTACATGTAGCATCGTTTTTTGTAATAAAAACACTCTTCAGCCTAAAAGAAAATGATCTGTTTGTTTAAATAAATGATCGCATTGTATTTAACTTATGAACATACGTGTAGAGAGCTATTATAATCACTCGTCATGTCACGACTAGTGCTACTCATGATTGCTTTCAATCGGTGAAATATAATTTGAACATACATTGAGACAAACAAATATATCCTCTATTTATTACAACGATTGGGAACAAGTTCCTACAATCAAATCGCTCTCGTACGAGTGGTCCTCCGTGAGAGGTAAAAGGAGTACACAAGAAACGTGTCTCTATGGTCATGTGACTTCTATATCATCTTGCATGCCTGCCAGGCTGCCGAGGAACGAACACGGGCTATATTGGCGAGAAGCAAGTGTAAAAGTACCCACTAACGCTCGTTCACATGTATAACATCACACTACATGTATACAACATTTTCCAATCTACTTTATTTTTTGTGAGAAACTTATCGTTGTGCAATACAACGGGGAAATTCCAAACTAATTTTAGAAAATGTGCATGCAAATTCCAAAAAACATGATCTTTACATTCAAAGATCACAAAACATATTGAGATTTCTCCCCAAAACAGTTCAAAATCAATCTACTAGCCCCGGGCTGCGACCTAGTGGATTTTGGTGAATACAGGGTTTTGATGAAGACAAATTCTGTTATTTATAAGCGGGTCTCCTCGAGTAAACTAAAATATGAAATAAGAGGGCCATGAAGGCAACGGATCGCTCACATGGGTTGAAAAGCAAACAGGGCTATGAAAACAACTGTTGCTTAATAGAGGAACCCTTTAACACAGGTTTGATTGTACATTGCAAAACATCAAAGCGCTGGTCATTGTGGTTTCTGAGAAGATTTTTTAAAGAGTTGTTATGTTATATTTCGGGTTTTACGCCTGCATCGCACCACTTCGGGTTATATCGCCGGCGGACAGTTTACTTAACAACACCTTTCCTGGGCAGGCTCCACCGGTTAACCAGTACTTGGGTGCACCAACCTCCGTAAGAAACTGCCAACTTAATGAGACACGGCCTGAGCGGGCTCGAACCCATGACCATCAGTGATAATAGGTTACAGTGGTATACAAGTCAGCGACCTTAACCACGGAGGCGGACTTTAAAGAGTTGTAGTACATTAATCTACCGTCCATACATAAGGCGACCCCTTACTTTGGTTCCGAAATCTGTGGGTTTTGGTATACACTCACATATAAGACGGGTTAATATTTAATGGATACTAGACAAGACAATGTATAAAATTGCATGTTTGGCCAGTGGAAATTGTATGTTTGGCCAGTGGAAATTGTATGTTTGGCCAGTGGAAATTGTATGTTTGGCCAGTGGAAATTGTATGTTTGGCCAGTGGAAATTGTATGTTTGGCCAGTGGAAATTGCATGTTTGGCCAGTGAAAATTGCATGTTTGGCCAGTGGAAATTGCATGTTTGGCCAGTGGAAATTGCATGTTTGGCCAGTGGAAATTGCATGGTTGGCCAGTGCAAGTTGAAGAGATTTTCAGTGTCAGTGTGATTCCTTTTCTAAAACGTAATTATGGATACCATTTAACACATTTTGAACAAAAATAATTTTTTAGTAAATGTTTTTTAGCACTCACTTATATGATGGGGCCTTTGAGGCCATAATCTGGTTGTAAAAAACTTGTCTTATAGACGAGCAGGGCTAGCGCTGTGCTTCGCCATTTGAGCCAAAGGCTCAAAATACGAAAATGTGGCTCAAGAAAATTCATATTTGGCTCAAAGCCTAAAAAGTATCACTTTACAAAAATCTGCAACTTTAATTTCCGTCATGGCTAAATTTAGAACACTGCATGTAAATTGCTAAAACAATCCAGACTGGTTTAAAATGTTGCTTACTAATTTGCTTCACATGGAGAGAAAAAATCGATAATCTGTAACAGTCCACTAAACTGGCAGCTTGGTCATTGACCTTAGGGCAATTTCTGTCTTTGTTGTGTTGATAATTTACGACTGATTTGATTTATTATCAAAACAGGCAGACAATGCATGGTTAATCCTAATGTTTATGACACATGCTCTCATTAATGGATTCTGCTACTTCTTTGGCGAAATTGAAACAGATCAAAGGACAGTTTTAGCACATCACTGCTAAGTGTTTTAGATAATTTGTTTATGAACATGGTAATTAAGCTGATTAAAAAGGATATAAATGAGTAACTCTTTCGTAGATATATATATATGTATACAGAAATGCAATTGGTATTAATTTCTGCTTTATTAATTATGGCTGAGAAACGTAAAGTAGAATCTGAATCTGGCAGTTCGCCAGTATCCAAAAAAGCTAAACATACTGAAAATAGATCTCTTAAACCACAAGAAAAATTGGCAACCCTTGGTTGATTATTGACTGTGAATCTAAATCATTCTTGTGCAGTTTGTGCATTAAACATAAAAAAGGGAATTCGTTCAATGGAACTGGATGTACTGTGCTTAAAAAGGATTCAATCTCAAAACACAAACGAAGCAAAGTTAATTAGTTCATGAATTATTTTATGCATCAAAAATGGATTCTCTTTTGAGTCTAGGAAAATAGAAAATTGGAATGAGTACTAAAAGAATATAAATGTTATTGAAAAGCATAGTCCCGTAGAATCCTTAATTAATTTCTGGCTACACTGCATATGTACAACAGTTTTTTTCATAGTACATGTATTTATTTTTAGATTTTATTAGCACCTTTGTGTTATTGGTATTCCTGAATAAAAAATATTCTAGTAAAATAAATAATAGTATGACTGGATTACATTGTTTTTATTTTATTTACTGGTAGATTGTGGCTGAAAATTTGTTTTTAGGAAAAGCTAGATCTGTACCTTATATAATAGACCATTTCTGAATAATAAAACTAAGAGTAGAGTTCGAGCCCCACTAGAGCAGTTACGATTGTGCCCTTAGGCAAGGCATTTAAATTCCATGTTGCCTCTTCTCTCTCCCTCGTGGCGATGGATTCCATCAGGAATGAGGTCTCGAGAGTGATTTATAAGTTGAAATAACTTGTTTCGCAATCGAGCTAAAATAAATTTGTAAAAACTAAGAATAGAGTGGTTACGCGCGCGCACAATAATGTGAGCACGCAAGTCAGAATTATGCCATAAAAAATTTGGCTCAAGAAAATTCTAAGCCAGCGCTAGCCCTGGACGAGTATGTATGGTAGGTAAACCCTAAACTTTAGTGATGAAGCGTGGACACAGAAAAACCTGGTGAAACATGTGTAAACTATCCCCTAACTGCGGGGTCAACTATGACCCTAGGATCACCATTGAGCAAGTCTGGTATAAAAACAATGAAATGTTGACCAATTCCAACGGTTGTCTCTTGCTATGCTAGAATGCGTTGTAAGTAAGTGAGGAAAAGTAACGCCAAGACTGCCTTTAGAATACCAATGTACACACCTGTAAGACTGTCCTTTGCTTTATAGACTTGTCCGTAAGTTCCCTCACCAATAATCTCTATGATGTCAAACAGATCGACACACCGTTCTCCCCAAGCACCTTTCATACGCTCATTGTGCCGCCTCTGTTGACATAGCCTACAAACACAAACCAAAGTTGCATTCAATAAAATCTTTACCATCCTTCATTAAAGAACAGTATATTTAGCATGTTTGTTTGTCTTGGGGGTTTAATGTTGTACAAACAGCTTAAGCGATATGGGGAATCTGCGGCCATTAGTGCAGGGTTCATTCTAGGTCAGAATTTTTGGGAGAAGTGAGAAAGCGCGTGATCGCTTACTTAAATGGTGTTCTTTAATATACTTCTGCAAAATAGGGTTAAAATGCACAGTACAACCATTAAATACAACATTTGAATAGAAGGAGTGATTTATAATGGGCCAGTGTATCCTACTAGACACAATTTTGTTTGAAAATCGCAAAAACTATTTTTTATTTTATTATTTTTTAGGGAGAAGTGGCGAAGTCAGGGTCAAAGGGCGACAATTTCGCCCACATCGCCCTCTAGAATGATCCCTGTTAGTGGTAGAGGAAAATCCCAAGTGTCCCTCCAAGCAGTATTTCAGGTACAGTCAGGCACCGAGTAGAACCAGACCTAGTCAGCTCGATATCAATCTAAAAGAAGGAATCTGACACACCCAATGGGATTCGGACCAACAGCAGTGAGGGGCAAGTGAAGTCATTGACCGTAACCGTAACTAACAGAGGCCCCACAGGATATTTAGCCACTTAGCACTTAACTCAATCATGAGAATAGTTAATAGTGATAATCGGTGGGTGCGTAGTGATTCCCTGCTAGAGTTATGTACTGAAGGTCTTCGAGTCCAGCTAACGACACCTCCGTTTTCATATAATCATACAAAGTAAAGTAAATGGCAACACAAGTCGTTCCGAGGACAAGCAACACAATAAACAAACTACACATCTTTAATTATGCTAGCTTTTGAGGTGCGTTAATAAGAACAGAATTTATTTATATTAACTATACACTTATATGTATGAGTATATTAATTTTAATATTATCAAATTTATATTGGTTCTTTTTTACAATGCCTTCATGAAATATTGTTCTCAATTTGAGCATGTTGTTTTGGACTAATACGGCATGACCAACTTGATCAATGATCTTAATCCAATTTGTTTATACTAAATGGTTTGCTTGTATACAATCGGTCAAAATAGCAAATTTGATCTATGTCCTGTACGTCTTGTGTTTGGTGCTTAACCCTTTCAACACCACAGACCTCTAAATTGGCTTACAAAAAAGTGTAGATCCAGATGAGCCGGCTCGTGACGAGCCGTCTCATCAGGATCTGCACTTTTTTCAAGTAATATAACTATTTTTAGAATTTTGTTTACCCATTTTGATAAATGAACTGATCCAAATGTAATTTTGTTATTAATTTATTGGTCTAAAAATATCATGGACCAGTCCATGTCAGTTACTTGGTGTTGAATGGGTTAACGTCGCACATGATTCCCTTGGCTGGCTGCTTAACACAGGTTTGATTGTATTACTATTTATCCTAGCCACAAATACATTTCTCCAAACTTACATCGGTCGTTTAGGTTTGACTTCCTTCTTGTCTCCATCAGCGTCTCGGTACTCGATGGGCGAGTTATCGTACTCGTGTTCTACGTCGGGCTCGTCTACTATCATCGGTGGCATGGGCAGATCGGAAATCCTCCGCTGCCTCGGGGGACTGGCTGGTCGGTGCTCTCTACAACGTTGAAATATATTGGATCGTTATAAATACTAGCCAATTTATATGGCAGCATGGCCAATTCCCCCAAATTTGGAGAAATACCCAGATGAAAGAAAACCTGGGTTTGATCCTCCAACCAGGAAGTATATGAGATGGTAAAGTGGTCGCCAGATCGGAGGTGGGTTTTATACGGGTACTCTGGTTTCCTCCCACACAAATGGCCATATACTAGTATACGCTTTCATCCACGCAATAGTGATTAATTTAAATTTAGTTTTTCCCCAGTTCATTCGTACAAGCTTATCTGAAAATACTTCATGTTATTATAAACCATGCACAGTATTAGGCAGAGCCGTCGGGCCGTCTTTTCGACGGCCTATCACCTAATAAGATGGTCAATTATATTGGCGACGGTTACCGACGGCCAGTTAACAAAATGGCTGATAACAGTTTTTGTTTTTGTTTTTTCTTCTTCCCGAGACCTCACTAGGTTTGTTAACATATATATGCAGCTGTAAAATAATGACAAGAACTGGACCCTATAATAGGCTAATATTGTTCGCAATTCCTTTTTGGAGAGGCTTTCCCACCCGGGCTTTCCCAGTTTCTGCCGCATTTCGATCACGTCAGTTCGCCGTTCTCACATCGAGTCCGTGCGGCAATTTCCGTCATCATTCGGGTCCCGCTCTGGGGCTGGACTTATTTTTTTAGACTCCTATTTGGATATTTCTGCCTAATACTATGAAACCATGTGTTAAACTTTTTATGATACAAGTATGTAAATATTGGTATATTCTACAAGCATTATTTGATGTCTTAATGCAAGAAATGTAAAATAAAAAATGTTAATACTTTTCCCACCCAATTGACAAACACCTCGATACATGTATGCAGTTCATTTGCATTCAAACTTCTTCAGTTGTCATTTTCTTGTCTAGTAACCTTGGCGTTACTACATAGTAGCCTTGGTTTTACTACATAGTAGCCTTGGCTTTACTACATAGTAGCCTTGGCTTTACTACATAGTAGCCTTGGCTTTACTATATAGTAGCCTTGGCTTTACTACATAGTAGCCTTGGCTTTACTATATAGTAGCCTTGGTTTTACTACATAGTAGCCTTGGCTTTACTATATAGTAGCCTTGGCTTTACTACATAGTAACCTTGGTTTTACTACATAGTAGCCTTGGCGTTACTACATAGTAGCCTTGGTTTTACTACATAGTAACCATGGCTTTACTACATAGTAGCCTTGGTTTTACTACATAGTAGCCTTGGCTTTACTACATAGTAGCCTTGGCTTTACTACATAGTAACCTTGGTTTTACTACATAGTAGCCTTGGTTTTACTACATAGTAGCCTTGGTTTTACTACATAGTAGCCTTGGTTTTACTACATAGTAGCCTTGGCTTTACTACATAGTAGCCTTGGCTTTACTACATAGTAACCTTGGTTTTACTACATAGTAGCCTTGGTTTTACTACATAGTAGCCTTGGTTTTACTACATAGTAGCCTTGGTTTTACTACATAGTAGCCTTGGCTTTACTACATAGTAGCCTTGGCTTTACTACATAGTAGCCTTGGTTTTACTACATAGTAGCCTTGGCTTTACTACATAGTAGCCTTGGTTTTACTACATAGTAGCCTTGGTTTTACTACATAGTAGCCTTGGCTTTACTACATAGTAGCCTTGGCTTTACTACATAGTAACCTTGGTTTTACTACATAGTAGCCTTGGTTTTACTACATAGTAGCCTTGGTTTTACTACATAGTAGCCTTGGTTTTACTACATAGTAACCTTGGCTTTACTACATAGTAGCCTTGGCTTTACTACATAGTAGCCTTGGCTTTACTATATAGTAGCCTTGGTTTTACTACATAGTAACCTTGGTTTTACTACATAGAAGCCTTGGTTTTACTACATAGTAGCCTTGGTTTTACTACATAGTAGCCTTGGCTTTACTACATAGTAGCCTTGGTTTTACTACATAGTAGCCTTGGTTTTACTACATAGTAGCCTTGGTTTTACTATAGTAGCCTTGGTTTTACTACATAGTAGCCTTGGTTTTACTACATAGTAGCCTTGGTTTTACTACATAGTAGCCTTGGTTTTACTACATAGTAGCCTTGGTTTTACTACATAGTAACCTTGGTTTTACTACATAGTAGCCTTGGTTTTACTACATAGTAGCCTTGGTTTTACTACATAGTAGCCTTGGTTTTACTACATAGTAGCCTTGGCTTTACTACATACACGTAGTAGTGCTTACTCGTTTAGACTTGGGGTATTCTTTTGCAACTTGGACCATCCTTAAAATATTGTTTGTTTGGCATATATCCCTTTTTATGAGATTTAGTTCTTTTTACGAGTGCCGCAAGCGGGACAGACTTTAGTTACTAAGGAAACTAGTTGCCTGTTTTCTTTCCCGGTAAAGCATTTAATATGCATAATCACAACTCCCCTCCCAATTTGGGGGTTTTCGACCTACATGTCAATCTCAAATTTTCTGGGTCGCGATAATGCCAAACAAACAATTTTTTAAAGTTAATCGTATAGTGCGAATATCTAGGTCTTTGGGCAGTCATTCACGGCTTACCTTGGTTTAGATTTCGGGTAGTCTACAGTTGGTGGCATTGGTAAGTCTATTATTCTGTGCTTCATCGGAGGTGTAACAATCTTACGCTGAACACTGTAGAGAAAAACATGTATTTTAATAGTAAAACTATATTTTCATTTAGTCGAGCCATTCATGCTATCTACATGTAAACCAACCATAAACTACATGTATATGTAAGGTTTATCAGTATTTGTGGAGAAATGATCAACCTCACAATTGCAATTAAATTATTATGATCGATGTACATATGGCAAAATTACATACCATAATTAAGATCAGATGCATTAATGATTTGGCATGTCTGTTACAGGCTTGCCAAATGCATTTGATCCTATGTTAGGTAATACTCTAATTGTGTTATGGACCAATAGAATTATGATATTTGGCAGCTGAAGACATTGACTAAAATGTCAATTACGGACACAAATATTTTAGCATCAACTATTTTCTGCTAGTTTACTTTTGAAGCCACTGGCAACCGTCAACTGGAACCATGCTGGCTGTAATAATAAATATCTTTGACAATTTATGTTATTGCATTTAATCTGTTAATTGCATCAGTATAAAACATTTTCATGAACCCAAATGTGTTAACTTTTTAATGCAGTATTAATTTTAATCAGCCAATTAATAATAATCATAGTTTGTTAGCCTCAAATTAGCAATATGAACCAAGTTTATCTTGCTATCATTAACGATGTGTTTTTATCAGCAATGTTTGTTTCGTCATGTGATGGCTCATATAGGAAATCTTGACGAGTACCGCAGGAAGCTAATAAAGCTATAAATGTTTCTGTTGCGCGGCTAGGATAATAAAACGTATTTCTGCAATCTAGACTGGTTAATTGCTACATGGAAGTTTGGGACATCCATAAAACAACATCTGCATTATGGTGTGATGTGTGAAATATTTAGTATGGTCCCTGTGCTAATTTGGGTAATAATTATAAAGTACTAATCTGGTACCTGTATTCTCCAATAAAATGACAAATAAACTTCTAGCGGTGTTGCCTAGATAAAGGGCAACGATAAATGAACAAATTAGAAATACAAAAACCTTCACTTACTTACATGTACAAAATGTACATGATTGTAGTAGGCCCATTAAACACTGTAGCTGGTGTACATGACTGACCTGTAGATGTTTTTAAATTACCATATTACGGTCAAACAATAGGCAGCGTTCCGATAACACTTCCAAATAACTGCCCATCATTGTTGTCAATAATTCTACATGTGTTCCAAGAATTGATGCGGTCCGACCCTGCACAACAAATTTATTAAACATACCTTTGTGTGGGACTCTGCTCGACGTCACTAACGTTCTCAAAGCCCGGCGAGTCCTTTGGTAAGGTCACATTTGGCTTCTCATTCCGTTCAACACTAGCAGGAACTGGATCCACATTTTGTATATCGGGAACCCTTTCTATTGGCTGTCTTACAACCCTTTCTAATGGTTGTCTTTTAGGAGAATAAATTGGCTCTAATTGTCGGGTTTCAGCTAAGCTTGTAGCAGTTCCGTGATTGTGCTGTATATTTTCCACCTTAACAATAATGTTTGCCTCCCGCGCTTCCAACAACCGCTCTTTCCGAGAATATTCTGGCTCCGGAGTCCGTTCTTTTGGAATTTTCAGTTCTCTTTTACTTTCCATCGGTATCGGTAGATCGCTGACAGACTTGCGCAGCGTGGCTGCCATTTGAGCGTCTCGCAAATCACGCATTTCACGTGCTCTTAAGTGTTTACTCAGTTCTGATGCCAAACTCGTTGGAGCATATTTAACTTTGCTACTGCTAGATCGTGAATGTGAGGATCTAGATGGCGGACTAGCAGGTGGAGTAAGTCTACGCTTCATCTGCCTGGAATGACTGCGAGATCGTGATCTACTTCTTCGAGCCCAGCTGGGAGGACTTCGACTCCGAGACCGTCGCATTCCTTTAAACTTATTCCTTGACCTGAAATACAGGAAGTAGTTTGCGATTTTATTATGAAACGTTTTATGAAAACACTCGCTGGTAAGAAACAACCCTTTCATCAAGTGTGTGGGGGGAGGGGTTCAAATATTTCTAGAGTGGGGAGTACATTGTATATCAATATTCATGAAGAACCCACTCATGTATATGTATTAACAGGAATCTAAACAAGTCAGGTTAGGATTTTGAGTCTAGGGGGCTGTTTAGGTTTGCTCGTGGGTTGCCCTAGTAGGGGTCGAAAAACAAACAAAAAACGGCTGAATTATGTTCCAACAATGACTTACAATTTACATTAACCCCTTACTCCATAGCAAAAACAGGCAAATTACTAATGAGTTTATCTCTATACTGCTGATAAGCAATACATGTAGACACACCATACTACTGTAGTACATGTACTTAAAGCCTGCCTCACACGAGAGTGATCGAGCGCGGTTCAAACCAAGTAGACACCGCCACTCCCCAAGATATTCGCCTTCAACCACAGAATTTTCAACATTTTGAAAATTTGACGCGAGTTCTCCAAACCATGTATCAACCGCTTTGCTAAAGTGTTGTCGCCATACACTGTACATAACCGTGATGAACCACCGACCAAATGGCTAGTGATTTGTAGGCGGTAGCAACACGATGTAAACAAATCAATATCAGAAGGATGTCTATGAATTTGTAATTACGCAAGTCGACCTGACCTGCACAGCAGTTTATTTTGTCACCTTTGGCTTCTTTAATATGGGCACGTAACTTAAATTAATCATAATGCCTGAAAATATTGATGGGGACCAGCCTAAAAAGGAGGATTAAATTGACGGCTACGGCATCCTTGGTTACCTTGTGCAGGAGCCATGTGATTTGGACTTGGAATCGATTGGTGCTGGGTTCGATACTCAGTCAGGCCACGTATGTAGTGTCATTGTGCAAGCACCTCACACACATTGCTTAGTACTGGTTAACCACTTTGGTCGGCTAAGCCTGACCAAGAAACCATGTCTAGGTCCCAGCAAGGGGTTTGATATTAATGGAACATACATACTTCTGATCTACAGTACAGGTCCTGTGGACTTTTCAATATCCGCGATGCAATTACCACGGTCAGAAAATTTCTGTACGTAGTAAATGAGCAATCGGTTATGAATCTTATCGGCATTAAATTTTTTTTTTAGTTTAAATTAGGGATGGCAATGTACATCATATTCGAACATAAAAAATAGTATTTTTGGAGGTGTGAACACTTGCCGATGAACAAAGGCATATGTGATGACATGGTCTGCTTTTGTAAACACCCCGGCTAATTGGCATGTTTGCATACAAAATGTGCAATTTGAAGAAACAATGGATTATTATTCGCAAGTCAAACATTTCGGCTTTGCTCTATAATTGACGGTTCTCACTCAATGTTGCGACGGCACTCACTCATTTCATCCCAGGAATTTGCCAATTTAATACCCTTTGAATGGGTTAAAGTATAAACGATAGTAAAATTACCGGATGTTCTGTGAATTTTCAGAGCAAATGTTGGTTATTATTCTAAAGGAGATAATTAGGCACAGTCTAAAGTACTGACGCTTTCCACTGACAATATAAACATATTACGGACACGTCGATGTTGGGACCGATTCGGTATCTGGCCGACAATGGGTTTGAGGTTTACATTTATTATAAACAACTGCGGGGTGGATGATAATTACTAATCATAAATTAATGCATATTTTTTTACTATTATTACGGATCTTATCTACCGTATTTAGCTATGTATAGTGCGCTACCGTGTATAGTGCGCACCCACGATCTGGCACGAAAATCGGCGGAAAAACTGAGTTCCGATGTATACTGCGCACGTGAAAAACGCAATTTTCCAAGTCAAAATTTAACATTTCTCAAGAATCGCTAAAAATTGTGCTCCGTGATTTTTACAACTTATATTAATCACTCGAGATATACCTCATCGAGTAACGGTAAGGCACTCAGGCACACCTGCTCAAATTTCTCGACACGTTCTCAAACATCTCAATACGTTCTCAAACATGTCAGCAGATGCTCAAACTTCTCAACACGTGAAGCCTACCTAATTAACTGGGACCCATTGTGAAAGGTTTGTCGAAATTAATTATCGCTACAATCAATTGTATACAATCAATACTGCAGCCAAAAAAGTTTTTTTTTATGCAATGCATTGTACGGCGAAGTACGCGAAAAGTACGGGAAATATTACATACGATAAAACCACGTGATGTTATCAAATCGCCATTTTTTATATTTCAATTAAATTCTTCAGTTTGCCAAAATAAACGAAATATATGCTAATTTTGTGGTCTTATTCATTTGATTTATTTATATAGACTATCGGCAACTGGTTTTAATAGCTAGTTTATAACAATTTGTCGAATGTAACAACTTATAGAATGACTGTGGGCCGTTCGGGTCGAATTTCAGTTTTTTCACGAAATATTGGTCAATTTTGGTCCGGAAAAAAATGTCCTGATGTCTGTACTGGTGTATAATGCGCAGTAGATAAAATGGATGAGGATTTCAGTAAGAAATGTGCGCACTATACATAGCTAAATACGGTAGTTGAAAGTACTGACTAGTGTCCGAAAATCGGGTCCAAAACTTCCGTTCGATGACGAGTTTACATCGGGCCAAGTTACAATTTTTTTAGTTGTCGTGTCGTAATAAATGTAAACCCTACATTATCTGAGTCAGGTTATTTGGTAATATTTGTGTGTTTCCGTATGATAGACTTGTAACATTAGTATGAAATATTCCGAAAGTTGCCCGAATATTAATTTTCCACCAGTGGCCAAACAAGGACACTAACTCAGATGACTTCCAAGTGTATGGAGATAAAAAGGTTGAAAAATCACTGGCTTCGTATTAGGGGTGTAACGATGCATCGAAATATCGATGCATCGCAATAGACAGCGTCACGATAGTCAACCATCTATGGTAAATATGACCATCGATAGTATTGATTATTGCGGCAGTACTATCGCAATATTTTCAATAGTTGCCAGCGGTGGCGAAATCGGTCATTTGTTACGCCGGGCAAGTAGATTTTCGAATGTAACTTGTCCGTGGACAAGTAAAAATACCGGCGAGTGCATTTACTTCATGTTCCCATGGCATTTAAATCGTATTTTAATGAGAAAGCATCGGCGTATTTTCTTGTTTATTTTTCTGCGGAACTTCCGCAATGAACACAAGCCAGCCGACAACGGTGGCGGACAACAATTCCCAACCGACAACCGACAATAACCTGAATAAGAACCGGAAATGTCAAGAGTTATCGCCCGTCACATAAAAACTGTGTAAAATGCGGTGGGTATGTAATTTATTTTCCGCTCAAAACAAGCCAGCTGTTAATAAGAAAAACTACTGTCGAAAATGGCTTCTTTGGTACTGAACAGTGAGCACAGTAGGTGATGTGACCCCATAATCCCGGGTATGGGCAATTTAAAGTGCTATAGCGCGTGCGTCAGTTACAAGTATACTACGCGGTCGCTAAATCGATATACAGGAACGGATACGTGATGCAGCCTTATTATTGAAGACGACAGGTAAACAATCATGTAACTTTGCGGGACTGTGTATCGATTTTTAAATAAGGTTGGTTTATATTATTTAAAAAAATAAAGTTCGGATATTCGGGCAAGTGGGTTTTCACTACGGACAAGTAAATTAGTGCAGTGTGTTCGATGTCATGATAATAAAGAAAAAATTGCATGCTAATAAATAAATACACAAAACTTGTGTATTCCATGCGAAACAGAATATTTTTTTAACCCTTTGTATTCTGGACCCCTTTCAGATAAGGACCTCTGAATATCTGGACATTTTATCAGAAATCTGTTAATCCACTTTTGTTTTGATGGTAGTTACATTTAAATGCATATGCTGTTTATTATGCTTCATAAACACCCATATAACTATATATTTTTGGAAAGGTAATAAAATTCTTCATATCATGCATATAACATAACAAAATTTTGCATGCACAATAAAAAGGAATATTAGTAAAAACATTGGGTAAAATTAAATTTGGGCCACAACGAAAATCCTACCCCAGTGTTCAGGCTTTATTACTGGTATTACCATCCAACATCAAGAATATAATACAATGTATGAATTATGCACAATTTTAAGCATTACAAAAGCACCCAATTTTTTTTTAATTATTCCATACATTTCCAAAGATATGACTTTTTGAATAAAACCACTGCCTCTCCAATTTGGAAAGAACTTCTGAGATAAAAAAAACAACACAAAACACTACACTGGTATTCACACTATACACAGGTCTTCTTCTGTTTATTCTGATGGTATTCCATATTTTATAATATATAATAGCTGGGTTAGTGTCCAAATGAAATTATTTTATTTAAAACTTAAATATCATTGAATTTTTTTAAAAATTGTATTGTTTTTTTGTTGGTATTTTTTATTTGTTCCTGAACTATACATGTCTACATCTGTTTGATTGTTGTCTGTTTGTCGTAAGCACTGTCAGACTGCACTAAGTATGTGTTCAGCAACACACTTGGTACACACTGGTATCTGGCACTGGGTACAGCCACTGTGGTAGGCACATCAACAGGCGTCCACTTCGGTGCAAAAGGTGGAGGCGGGTTTCTGGTCCTTTCCTGTTCGGCATAACGGTTGGTCTCTGTTACCAGGTGTTTCCAGAGTTCCTGCCCCCAAAGGATGTCAAAATAATGCATGGGTTGGGCTTCTTCAGGGTGTTGTTCTGAAGCACCTGGATGCATGGTGAATCGGCGTTTCGTACGAGTGGTAAACCCATCCTGGACCCATTGCTCGTGAAACCCATCAAAATCGTCATCGTCCGACGCAAAAAATCCATCTAACAATGGATCACGGTACCGATCAATCTCGTCAAAGTCTAAACGGCCTCTATCATGCCCATTCCCAACAAAATCGTCTAGTCTCATCAAAATCCACCTCTACATAATCACTAATCAAGTCAGATCCATCCGCCATTATTATTCTACGATCGAAATTTCTGAAAATATCGCTTCGAAAAATGCTTTTTCCCCCACTTCCTGACTGTTTTAAAATTCGCGGCGAGTACCTATCTAACTGCGCAAAACGTTGCGCAGTGAAAACGAAACCGGAAGAGCTATTATTTACGACAAATTTGACAAAAATCAGCTGTGTACATGTCACCTCTCCAAAATACACATGAATGTGTATCCCGAATGGAAAGGGTAATTACACACGGATGTATATCCCGAATATAAAGGGTTAATTAATATGTATTTACACAATACTATTGCAATAGTCCTACAACTATCGCAATAGTATTTTAACTATCGCAATACTATCGCAATAGTAAAATTGACCCCAATAGTCACCCCTACTTCGTATGGGTCCTTACTGACAGATGATAAAGCAATCGGCTCTCGACGAGTGGCTTGATTTGAAATTGTATCTATGACGAGTTCTAAGCAATCGGCTCTCGACGAGTGGCTTGATTTGAAATTGTATCTATCAATACAAACAGGTCAGGGCCCACGCTAGCATTCGCAACTTGAGCCATTTGCGATAAAAAAAGAAAAATGGCTCAACAAAATTCCAATTTGCGAAAATACAAAAATCCACTCAAAATACGAATATATAAATTGTTCATTATAGTTTTTGACTGGTAGCCTGGTTTCCTAGATCGGCTTGAGTGTGAAAACGCGCGTAAATCAATAGACACAGTCCGAATGTTTTGCTGTCTACAATTGTCGGTCAAGGACCCATAATGTGTGAATAACAACCTTTTTGACACGCGAGGGGCCAATTTGCAATATTAAATTGGCTGTTTAATCGTACCGATGATTGGATTATCGACTCGGCAATTAAAGTATGATGAATTATTGTTTATTCTGGTCCATGATTGCTGGGGGATAATTGACTGAAAATTGCTTCGGCGGCCGTTTGAACCTCAATTTCAAACATGTAAAATGAGCAAACGTTAGCAACCACCACGCATCTTACTGCGCATTATTGCAATCGGTGTTCTGATAAAAAACTGACCCCAAAATATGTCCTGTGTATTACGGTCTTGTATGAACAGAGCAAAGGCTTTCCAATTGAAATATTTGCATAAGTGGGAGGAGATATGACCAAATATGGCGTATATGCCCATTTGGCTGTTACGCAGTATATATTTACAGTTCAAAACCGAAAGTGAAAATTTCAAATATAAATGTGTCCAAAACGGCCATATACGCTAATGAAATTGGTATTTTATAATAGATATATCAGTATTCTTTTCATTCTGGGCACTTCCAAGAATGTAATTTAACGTATATCCTGTTTATTTGGCATGCATCCGAGTGACATGACAAGTCTCACCGGACAAGGGAAGTAATCAAACTTAACCATTACCATTATTCCACTTCCGCCGTCCCGAATCGTAATTTTAATCTTCGTAGCAACCTCGATACTGCTGTGCACTATACAAGGTAAACGGGCACCTGCCATATCTCTTTCTCGTTTGCGCGAACGTAAAATGTTCAATTGTTTGTTTACATTTGCAGAGGTCATTCAGTGCACATTCCTGAGCGCTCGTTTTTCTTTGCTCAGGGGCACCTGCTATTTTTCACACCGGTTCGTGCGACTAGTTAACTATTCGCCATTAGGTCTTACTTTTAATTTTCGTAGTAATATCTTTATTGATATTTATTAGTACAACCCTCAACGGGCAACGCAGTCTATATGTTGCAGGTTTGACTAGGTGTTATTAGGGATCTTGGGATATATGAAGGACACACCTAGGAGCTGTTGACTTTCTTCTGACAGACAGTGTCCTTCTACCTTCTTACTACTGTAATTTAATCTATCTCTCTACCTTATGCAACCCATTATAAATCACCTACTCTAAATACATTTTGGTGATGGGGTATGCTGATATAAAAATATACCCAAGATCCCTAATTAAGGTCAAACCTGTCTCTATATTATTTATCTGCTGTTATGGTTAAACTAGTTTATTTTTAAGTGATATATTTTCTAACAAACCCTCCCTACATATCGCTAAAATGTCAACATATTCATAAACAAAATAGAAATTGTTCAAACTGGGGAGGGGACCCTCCCCATTTCACGCGCCATGATAATGGCTCAAACTTTTTTCAGCCCAGTGTGGGCCCTGCAGGTCTCTGGTAGACGCATAATAACTTTAAGTCATATCATGCCACTGGTGAAAATAATGCTCACAATATCTCCTAGCACAGCAGAGTGTGAACGAGGTTTTAGTAGGTTAAATCAGATAAAAACACACCTCCGAACAAGTATGAGTCATGACACATTATGCACTCTTCAGAGGATCTCTGTTGACGGCCCCACCCTGAATGACTTCAGTCCAACTCAAGAGTATTGTCAAGTGGTTAAACTCTGGCAAGGTGTCTAGACATATAAAAGGACATATCTGCGTTGGTCCTAGACAGAAACGACCACACCCCGAAGACAACTCTGACACTGTGGCATACGTGGTCCAGTGGTGGAATTGATTGGTCCCGGGTTCGATACTTCAGGCCACGTATGTAGTGTCATTGAGCAAGGCACCTCGCACACACATTGCTTAGTACTGGTTAACCACTTAAAACACGTCTTATGTCCCCACCAGGGGTTTGACATAAATGGAACATACATACATACATACATACACTGAGTGAATAATTGGACTATTTCACAAGTCACTGTTTTTATTATGTTTTCATCAGAAAGTTCAAACATAAACAAAGGTTTATAAATAAAACGGAAGTTCATAACATTTGAGTTATATACTACCCGTGTGTTACTTGAAATTACTTACTTACCCTACTTATCAGCTTAAACGAGTGTTTGTGAAAACTATATTTCCATTTCGCCCAATGGGTAATTAATTTATATACAATTATTATGTAATTTATATGAAAATAACTGGAAATACATCTTTTCAACAAATACTTCCGTCCATTTAGTCCATGATGGTCACAAAAGTAAAATAGTATAGGTCTATTTACTTGTTCTGCATATATATATGTTGAAGCAATATATATTATAACGTATATGCAGGATTATTGATACTTGGCGCAGGAGTGAAAATTTATGGTTACTCGTACTGCGGGAGCGAGTAAGAAATTTGAAAATGTTTGTCCCATGTGGTAATTATCGGCAAAAACAAGTACAGTATACAGGGTTACCCTGTGTACCATATTCTTCCACCATGGGGGATATTCGATATATAAACGATCCATCCACCGAGTTTAGAGTAGAGTGAAAATAGCAAAATCTGCGGGATCTGTACTGTACATACATGTATGACTATCAATTTCATCAACACTTTGTGAAAGGTGGTATCGATAGAGCAATATAAAGAGATTGCATGATAGTAAAACTTGATACAATATAAATAGACTCGATAAGATCCACACAAATTTAAATAAACATTATGTACACTGTAATTTATTATCACTGAAATGGAACACAAGCTAAACATGCATGCATGCAAGTGGTGGTAGTGTGTTCGCTTCAGTACAGGTGCAAGATGCACAGAGTTTGCCCTTGGGAATGGGAAAGGCATAACATTTATATTCAACTCAGCCATTTATCTCCCACATGGCGATGGATTAATTCAGGAATTTTTGTCTGAGCGTTTAATCTTAACGTAGTAAACACTTGCTTCGCAATCATGCTAAACAATTTGGGTATAAGATAGATACTTTTATTTCCTCCATTGCTGAAGAGCATAACATATTTACAAATCATTATTAATATATATATGTACAAACAGTATAATATCAATGCACAAATAACAGGGTTAAATGTCATTTGAGTAATCGCAGCACATATAACCTTGTATTTAGTCAATTGACCTCGACTATGGACGAATACATAATTAGCAATATATAACAGTTATGATGTCCGAACATAACAATGTGCACCTGTAAAACATAGAATCAGTTAGCTTTCAACTACCCGGAAAACATTCTACATATTAGCTTCAATAGCAACATGTTCCTTGGAACAAGATTATCATCTACCTGTAATGCGATAGTAATGCATTGCACTGGTCCATTGGTGATAAATGCATGAATTCTATATAATCTTTAGTACTAACAACTTTTCTTGGTGGGATGCATCTGTAGTGACATGCATCTGAGCAAGTGTCCCAAAGAAAATAACCTGCCAATCCTAATTAGAAATACATTTATATAAACTTGAAATAGAAAATCAAAATTGTTTTAAAAATTATATTACCTGCTTCGACTTCTTCGTCTGGCATATGGACTAGTAGGCGATTTCAACCGGTGTCGTTTCTTTGCACCTGTAGGACTATTCATCCGGTAAGTACTTTTTGAACCAGGATCTGCATATGCTCTTGGCGGTTCTGCGTACGCTTTCGGAGCATATACTTTCACTTTGGGTTCGGCAGCCTTAGGAATTTCAGTGGGCGATCTTTGTCTTTTCTTTGATTTTCTAGCACTTTTTTCAGTTCTATGTGGTGGACTAGATTCACGTATCACAGGAGAGTTACTATGGCTTCTTTCATTCATATATGATCGGATAGCCGAAGCTGGCGATTGGTCTCTGTCTCTTTTACTATGAACATTGTCCACTCGACTGGGTCCGGGCGGCACACTCTGCGAACCGGACACGTCCGATAGAGATCCTGCAGATTCCGAACTCACGTCATCGTAATCGACAATACTCGTATGTGCTAGAATTTCGACAGGAGGATTTTGTGTTGTTGAAGTTCTATTTCTATTTCTGTCTTTATCACTCTTGTGTCTAGAGCTTTTGTGAGATTTGTGTTTCGACTTCTTTCTTTTTTCATGTTTTCTACTGTATTGTTGAGTTTGTGGTTGTGCAACCTGTCCTGGCACAAGGTGTGAATATGCACGAGCATCAAACTCGTCAAACACTGCATGTTCCCTCTGTCTTGGCATTTTATTACAATTTAAACTTTCAAATGCCACATGACAGCACAAGTCTTAGCGAGTTACCTTCCTTTATAGAATTTTCCTCCAAAAGATGTCGCCGCGAATTTACCACATATTTGTAGAAATATCACTATTCCAACACCATTTTCGAACTTGTATCCAAGAGTTTATGATTTTCAAGACGTTCTTAATAATTCCTACAAGCGTAGCTGCTTAAATTCCGGTGTTATGGTCACAAAATGTCTAAATCTTTATGTTTGGTAAAAGGATGTTGCCGGGTTGATGGTTTCGATATGTTTGTAAGGTTAATGTCGCTTTTTTGCTTAATATTAAGATTTGCGACAAAAATATTGAGTTAAGACTGAAGAAGAGACATTTGTTTTTCAATTTCTTTATTTTATATTAATATTTTTTCATTGATCTGTAAGATTTTAGCAGATATTATTGTGACCAATTAATGGTCATATTCGACAAGAATTTCGATCTACGATATTCAACTACACAGAAAATGATGACGTATAACACAAAGCGTACCTGAGAAAAACTAGGAAGTACAAATTTGATAAACATTATTGACGTTTATTTTTGGAACTGAAAGAATAATTTCCACTCAACAACCTCAAGCATAATTAAACAATATTTCCAGGTGATTCCTTATTTAGTTTGACATAACGTTTACTAAAAATACACATATTTGAATGAAATACTGATTTGTACTTAGATTTCGCGATTATTCCTTTGACAAGTTATTCGCCATAACGAATTTAGCGTAATCGTGCACTCTTGTTTAGGATAAACTTAATGAATCAATTACTATTAAACTGTAGAAGTTGATAGACAACAACCACTGTACCTAATACACATTAGCTGCACAAACTAGATATGTCCGAGTCATACCATTGGCATTGTCAGAGAGGGTAGTTTCTGCAAACCTGGTTGACTCATTTAAATCTAGAATGTAACAAAAATGGGACACAAGAGGCTCGTCCTAAATTCCCATAACAATTGAGTGTTGGGAATAATATATACTCAGCTGAATATCAGGCTGTACGTTTAGCGCAGAGGTTAGCACGCACGCTTCTCACCAATGCAACCGGGTTTGATCTTCGGACTGGGAAATATGTGAGATGGTACCGTTGTGGACAGGCGGGTTTTCTCCGGGTACACCGGTTTAATTAATATTTAATTAATGGAACATACACATACATCGTTGTAAAATAAATAGAATCTAAAGTTTAGAAGAAATACATTGGCGTTGATAACTTAAATAACCTGTCATTGGACGCACACATAAATAGGTCAACAAAGAAAGCTAACCATGCACGTTGGATAAAGACTGATTTCTATAGTACCTCTACAGGGTTCAAACTAGACCCACATTTTTGGGAGAAGTGAGAAAGCTCGCGATTGCGTCATATAATGGTATTATTTAATCAATTTCAACATAATAGGGTTAAAATACACGATATAACCATTAAATACAATATTTAAATAGAAGGAGTGCTTTACAATGGCCTGTGTATCTCACTGGGCAATATTTTGTCTGAAAATTGTCAGGGACCCATTGGCAAACTACTTCACCCATGTCACCCTCTAGAATGAGCGCTGCCTCTAGTGTTACAGATATGCTCCATTCCATAAGTATACGCATATTAGTACCCCAGCATATTGATAATAGGTTATCCCATATGTATAAAATTCATAATGATCTGGTTGCCAGCAGGGTTCCCACAGACCTTGAAAACTCCTTGAATTTGTGTTAGGTCCTTGAAAACTCCTTGAATTTGGTATTGGTGGTTTTTGTCCTTAAAAAGTCCTTAAATTCTGGGAAAAACTCCTTAAATTACCATAGCGTGTGCTTGAATCGCATGCAAGTTTTGAATTGTTGCTAAAATATTTTATTATTAATAAAATTCACCAATTTCATCCGGGTGATGGGCAAAAAATGCGTCCGTCCCGAGTTAATTATTAGGTGTGGCCTCAAAAGATAGCGGCTGCACTTTGCGGTGTTTTCACCTCTTTGTGCTATTATGGCAAACCGGAAACAACAACAGTACATTTGGAACTGTTCGGATTTCGAATTTAACGAGTCCTTGAAAAACGATGAAATGTCCTTGAAAAGTCCTTGAATTTCAGTCTCAACAGTCTGTGGGAACCCTGGCCAGTGTTCCCGCTGTCAGTCGCCATTTGCGACAAAAAACCAATACTGTCGCTGAATTTTGTGAATTGGCGAAAAATATTTGGCCATAATTGACAAGAAACCCTAAAACTATACCTAAACCAAACCCTAAAACTAACCCAGTCCCTAGATGGGTGGACCTAAACCAGTCCCTAGATGGGTGGATCTAACCCAGTCCCTAGATGGGTGGACCTAAGCCAGTCCCTAGATGGGTGGACCTAAACCAGTCCCTATATGGGTGGACCTAACCCAGTCCCTAGATGGGTGGACCTAAACCAGTCCCTAGATGGGTGGATCTAACCCAGTCCCTAGATGGGTGGATCTAAGCCAGTCCCTAGATTGGTGGATCTAAGCCAGTCCCTAGATGGGTGGATCTAACCCAGTCCCTAGATGGGTGGACCTAAACCAGTCCCTAGATGGGTGGACCTAACCCAGTCCCTAGATGGGTGGAACTAAGCCAGTCCCCAGATGGGTGAACCTAAACCACTCCCTAGGTGGGTGGAACTAAGCCAGTCCCCAGATGGGTGAACCTAAACCAATCCCTAGATAGGTGGACCTAAACCACTCCCTAGGTGGGTGGAACTAAGCCAGTCCCCAGATGGGTGAACCTAAACCAATCCCTAGATAGGTGGACCTAAACCACTCCCTAGGTGGGTGGAACTAAGCCAGTCCCCAGATGGGTGAACCTAAACCAATCCCTAGATAGGTGGACCTAAACCACTCCCTAGGTGGGTGGAACTAAGCCAGTCCCCAGATGGGTGAACCTAAACCAATCCCTAGATAGGTGGACCTAAACCACTCCCTAGGTGGGTGGAACTAAGCCAGTCCCCAGATGGGTGAACCTAAACCAATCCCTAGATAGGTGGACCTAAACCACTCCCTAGGTGGGTGGAACTAAGCCAGTCCCCAGATGGGTGAACCTAAACCAATCCCTAGATAGGTGGACCTAAACCACTCCCTAGGTGGGTGGAACTAAGCCAGTCCCCAGATGGGTGAACCTAAACCAATCCCTAGATAGGTGGACCTAAACCACTCCCTAGGTGGGTGGAACTAAGCCAGTCCCCAGATGGGTGAACCTAAACCAATCCCTAGATAGGTGGACCTAAACCAAACCCTAGGTGGGTGGAACTATGGAACTAAGCCAGTCCCTATATTGGTGGACCTAAACCAGTCCCTAGGTGGGTGGAACTAAGCCAGTCCCTAGATGGGTGGATCTAACCCAGTCCCTAGATGGGTGGACCTAAACCAGTCCCTAGATTGGTGGACCTAAACCAGTTCCTAGATTGGTGGATTTTGTCCTGTGTTAAAATATGGGGGGAATTATGTCCATAACACATAAAATAAGGATAAAACAAGGATCATTCTCTACTTCTGCTGCACTTGTGTTATAGCACAGTCCTCTGTTTCACCCCCTACCCCCACCCTAGTGCACCATCCAAACTAGGGTAGCATTTTCAAGAGAAATAAGAATGTATTTTTTACAGAATTTGTGACCAGTTAAACGTTAGTTGTAATTCAATTATGTGGAGTATTCCTATACTAGGGGCTGTCCCCTAATTAAGAGTGAAGTTTTATCAGGATTTTTTTGATAACCGGTATCTATCGGTTTTATGTAATTTATATCCTGAAAATGTACAACCGTAGCAAAATGCTCATGGCTTCAAATATTTATCTGTGAACTACATGTATATGGATGGCTCTTAGTTGGCGACACATGTGGCGCAGACAAAATTCAGACCTGGGTTGCACAGTGAAAATGACCTAGTTCCACTCTCCCGTCCCTCATGCAACTGCCATTCCTTAAGCTATAGGTTAATTACAGCAACTACAGGCTATTACAAGTTATCCGTTTTTCCATGAACCATTTTAACATTGAAACCATCTCCACCCTGGACATTGCCCATCTCCCTACCATAGAGCAATTCAATACAGCTGTTTGCTGTATTGATCATTCCAGCCCCATAGTTGTTCTGCTTATTAAGTTAGCTGCTTTTAAACCCAACTTGTTTGTCATTACTTTGCTTTTATCTTCTCGTCCTTTTAAACTTCTTTGTGGTTTGATGCGCAACATGTCTACATCCCCACCGAGGGTTTGACAGTAGGGGGAGATAGATAGAAGATAGATAATATTAATTATGTAGATGTCACTATTTCCATTTCCAATGAAACCCCTACTCCACATGTTTTCCTGGGTAGGCCTAGTTACAGTCGCTGACTTCAAATCACTTGCCCCTTCCCGCTGTAGGTCCAAATCCCACTGATTGTGTCAAATTCTATCGAGTGAGGAAACTATGCAGCTGGTTGTGGAATGTCGGTGGTTCTACCCGGGTGCCCATCTGTAACTACTGTACTTCTCGGAGGGACACCCACAATTTTATTCTACCAATGATAGCTGGAGAGTCGCCATATGAACTAACCTGTATAAAACAACGTATTGTGACTCTAGAAACTGGCTGTGTAATACAGGTTGGCTGCTTAACCCATTCAACCCCAAGTAACTGACATGTACTGGTGCGTGATATTTTCAGACCAATAAATTAATAAGAAAATTACCTTTGGACCAGTTCATTTATCAAAATGGGTAATTTTATCTAAAAATAGTAATAATTATTACTGGCAAAAAAGTGCAGATCCTGATGAGACGGCTCATCTGGATCTACACTTTTCATAAGCCTATTTAGAGGCCTGTGGGGTTGAAAGGGTTAAAAGCGGTGAGCCGTGACAACATTTGACTGTACATGTACTACAACTACACATTTTCTAACTGAAGTTTCTATTTCTAATCGAGTCAATTTAATAAAACAGAAGATTGATGATACACTAGTTGTTTATTTTCAAACTATTTTGCTTGGGTCAATATCTAGCACATCCCAATATTTCAGGATGAAAATCTGTGTGTTGCTAGATGCTTTAATCAATGTGGCTGAAAAGGGCGCCAACATCGCGAGGCTAATTCGATCCGAGTCGTCGTTACTGGAGTTACTAATCCAGGAGAAGAAGGGAGATCAGAGAAACGAGCGATTTGTGAAGGATTTCAAAACATTGGCAGATGTGTTAGTCCAAGAAGTGGTTAGATACGACTTGAAACAGAAGGTGATTTACTTAAGAAATAAACATCTCCCAGACTCCCGGGATGTATCAAAACTCCTAGTTTAGTACCGGGAGGCGAGGGCTTGAAACAGAAGATGATTTACTTAAGAATTAAACATCTCCCAGACTCCCGGAGTGTATCAAAACTCCTAGTTTAGTACCCAGTAGGCGAGGGCTTGAAACAGAAGGTGATTTACTTAAGAATTAAACATCTCCCAGACTCCCGGGATGTATCAAAACTCCTAGTTTATGGAGGCGAGGGCTAGAAACAGAAGCTGATTTACTTAAGAATTAAACATCTCCCAGAGGCCAGAGTCCCAGGATTGATTAAATCTCCTAGTTTATTACCTGGGAGGCGAGGGCTTGAAACAAATTGAAACCAATGTCCTTCAATGGGATGTTAAGCATTCAGTGTTAGAAATGTGTATTACTGTAATTATAATGGATTCAAAGGTTACGATAACTATCTGTTGTCCCAATTAACATGGCTACGGTCATTATTCTCCAATGAACGACAGAGAAGAATAATGAACATCAGTGACATTATCTAACCAGATTTGTAACATTGCCATTTTTACTTTGTCATTGGGAATGTTTTTATACCATATTAAATACAGTGAAACCCCTCTAAGCTGAACCATCGGCAAAGTTTGGTTTGAAGGGATTTTCATAGTTGGGTAGATTTCTCCTAAATTAACACTTCAACTCTGTAGTGCTTAGAAGGAGGCTGAGACATGGGAGATCACTCTGAGACATGTTTATAGTTGGCAGTTAGTAAAGAACTGATTCATTTTATGCGTACAACACATTATTCTGATACAAAATAGCTGAGTTTGTTAATGTTTAAACGAATAGTCAGTTTCATATTTGATCTAGACATGTTGCTGTTCAGTTTACTGGGGTAAATTACAGTTACATATTTTTTAAAACATCTGTTTGGTATTCGGAAAAGATGGGTTCCGATTTACAGAGGGTTTTTTGCAATGAACAAAGAAGGGATAAATTGGGGAACAAGAAATGTGTCCGGTTTGGAGGGATTTCCGGTTTTGAGGGGTTTCACTGTATATTATTCAACATTATTTTGAATGGTCTTGTGAGTTCTTTGTGTGTATTGTATCTAGTAACTATTGGTTACCCACATGAGTGTATTGTATCTAGTAACTATTGGTTACCCACATGAGTGTATTGTATCTAGTAACTATTGGTTACCCACGTGAGTGTATTGTATCTAGTAACTATTGGTTACCCACATGAGTGTATTGTATCTAGTAACTATTGGTTACCCACATGAGTGTATTGTATCTAGTAACTATTGGTTACCCACATGAGTGTATTGTATCTAGTAACTATTGGTTACCCACATGAGCGACATTTATTTTAGCTCGAACAAGTTTTTGCAACATTATATTAATCACTCTCGGTACCACATTCCTGATGGAATCCATGACCATGAGGGAGAAAGAAGGGAGAGAGAAGAGGCAATTTGGAATTTAAGTGCCTTGTCTAAGTGCACAATTGTAATGCAAACTCTCTCACCTGAAGCGAATGCACTGTCATGAATTCCACAAGGGTTGTGGGTTATTTGCATGCTGTAATGATTGCAGTGTATTCCTATTACAGCTATTGTTGGAATTCATTTCCTGTGTATCAGTTTCCAGGTATCGGAGAGAGTATTTATGGAGAGGAGAGCAACAAGTTCACCAATACACTCGGAGACAGCGTTACCGTGGAAATACTAGACACACCCGAGAAGACACAAGGATTACTGAGTGAGGTTTATCATTTTGTCTCTTTAGATTCTGTATATTCTCAACCATAAGTCAAGGGTAGAATTTTGGCTTGAAAAAGTTGATTTTTAGCTGAATCCTTCTATAAGTTGAGGGTACTTTGTAGAATTATGACATTCATTATGACAATAGCTTTTTCTTTTCTCTTTTCTTAATGAAACTGGGCTCAATTTAAAATATCTCGTTAACTATATTCAATTACAAATCATAAAAAAGCACAAAGCATGTTATGGTGGACCTGAATCATTTATCCAATAAATTATCTATTGAATAGTTGGTCTTTCCTGAATACAGTTTATGTGATAAAATTTTAAATTTTAACAAAATTCAATTTTTTTCCCACATTTTATTTGCTTGTTTCTCTGCCATAAGTCGATATGTTACTGGGATGGAAAATGATCGACTTATGGCTGGAAATATATGGTATATGTCGATTGTTCCTAACAGGGAACTTGTATTATTATATATATATATGTATGTTGTCCTCTCTACATCCAGAAGCCCTTTTCAAGGAAAACAAAAATCCAGCTAATTCATTTTCTTTAATTAATATTGTTATCTAATCTGTGTTACTTTCCATAGTAGATTTTAAGTAAATTATATGTTCATTGTTCCTAACAGGGAACTAGTAATATATATATATATATATATGTGGTCCTGCTACATCTGAATTTTCAAGGAAATCAAAAATCCGGCTAATTCATTTTCTTTAAGATTGTTATAAAGAAAATGAATAGGCCCCACTTCTCCCTAAAAAAAGGAAATGTTGTCCAGTAAGATACACTGGTCCATTATAAAACACTCCTTCTATTCAAATCTTGTATTTAATGGTCATATTATATGTCCGATTAGCACAGTGGTTAGCGCACTCGCTTCTCATCAATGCAACCCGGGTTCGATCCTCGGACCGGGAAGTATGTGAGATGGAACAGTAATCGCCAGATCAGAAAGGTGGGTTTTCGCTGGGTACTCCGGTTTCCTCCCACACAAATAACCACATTTACGCTTTCATCCGCGCCAACGAGAGTGTAATATAAGTTGTTAAAACTTGCTTCACAATCGTTGTAAAATAAATAAAGTTTAAATAAATGGTCATAATGTGCCTCTTATATTAGCCCTATTTTGTTGAAATTTATTAAATAACACAATTTTAGGACTTAATCGCCCACTTTCTCACTTCTCCCAAAAATTATGATCTAGAATGACCCATGAAAAACTTGAAATGTGTTTGTAATAAAATTCTTGTATTTAACGAATACCGTATTTAACCTGTTAGGTCAGGTTTTAGATGACAATGAGAAAGCCGCCCGGATTTTATCTGAGGTGATACATCAGGATGCATGTGCCTCAAATACGTGTGACCTGCAGAGCCTGGACCAAGAAATCGCATTAGAGAACATTGGAGTTTGGATTGATCCCATAGGTAATTAATTACACACAGCTTATTCTGGTGTCATTGATGGACATTTGTGTATCGGTACCGTAGTATTAAAACTAAACTTCGATAGATCCATTATTAAATGCGGGAAGGTGGCCACGGTTACGGTCGTTGACTGCAAATCACTTGCCCCTAACCATTGTAGGTTTGAATCCCACTTGGATGTCGAATTATTTCATGTGAGGAAGCTAGTCAGCTGGCTTGCGGATGGTTAGTGGTACAAGGGGTAGTAGCATAAATATTATGTGTATTATTTGTATATTGTGCACATTCATGAGGTATAAGACCATTCTGATGGCAAATATCCATTTCTGTAGATATATGGGGAAGATCTGGTCTGGGGGATGGGGGCTATGTTCTCCTTTATCGTTTCCTAGGTCCATGCCGAGTGCCTGTGCTCCCAAGTATTGAATTGATTCTCACTTCATATAACTATATTTATTATATGCACATCATAAATCCAACACAACTACATGGTGTCCGCCTCCGTGGTCGAGTGGTTAAGGTCGCTGACTTGTATACCACTGTAACCTATCATCACTGATGGTCACGGGTTCGAGCCCCGCTCAGGCCGTGTCTCATTTTTATGAGAAAGTTGGCAGTTTCTTACGGAGGTTGGTGCACCCAAGTACTGGTTAACCGCTGGAGCCTGCCCAGGAAAGGTATTGTTAGGTAAACTGCCCGCCGGCGATATAGCCCGAAATGGTGCTGATGCAGGCGTAAAACCCGAAATATAACATAACATAACAACTACATGGTGTATTCTTCAGATCTTGTACCACATTGGACGTTTTCAGAATCCGTATCATGACTGTACCCGTACTACCTTTACGTGAAGTGAAAATATACATAATAAAAGTTCATGCAAAAATGTCTTCACAGACGTCTCATTCCCCATTTTCATGTCTTTGTGTAACAGCTGAGTTTAGTGATCAGAACTTTAATATTTACTGGTTTCCCAGTAGTGTCTATTTTTAGATGCAAGCTTGTGGCATCACAAAAAAAGGCGTCCAGAAATATATATCGGAAAAAACATAAAATGAGTAAATAATCCAGGGATCGCATGTTCGATCCGCTGTCTGACCCTAATAAAATGGTCTTGTGTCGATGCTGTACACCGTGCACGTAAAAGAACCAGAGGAGGCTCTGGATTGGGTCTCTGTCTGTATCATTGCACTAGCCTCCAAAAATCTAAAATGATAATCACTTCAGGAGTCGTCGCTCATATATGGTAACTAGTAGCGACGATAAATAAACGTAAAACACACAAAATGAGTAAAGAAAAGAAAATGAGTAATTAATGTTACTGTTGTTAGTACGAGGGATGTATAATAAAATTATTATTAGGTTTCTCTTTTGATACTTGAAATCATATTGCACTCTTGTGGAGGGGATTCAGACAAGATCACACGAGAGGCTACGTCGAGACTACGTCGAGTGTAATACGAATTCAAGTATCAAAGGAATAATCCTATTATATCGTGTTATCTGTACGAAGAGGTCAGAAAACGATATATTCCCAATACCTTTACAACTTGCCTACCGTGATGGTATTTTAATTATTTATAGAATTGTTAAATTGTACAAATGCTAATATATTGAAAAAGCTTACAGTGTACATTGTGTCAGAAAATCGTTTCAAATCCGACAGAATAGTGTTATGAGCTTGTACAGTAATGTTTAAAGCTATCACAAACAAATAATTGTAATAGCGTTAACCATCATGTATGCACATCGATATGTAGTTGTTTATGTTTGTGATATGAGCTGTGCCATCTCCATGGCCTAGTGGTTAAGACATCTGCCTACGGAGCTGGAGGTCGAAGGTTCAAACCTCGTCAGGGGTTCATTCTGAATATGGCTTGTTGATGCGCCGCCAGCTAGTTAAATAATGGATACCGATTGCCTACCAGCCTGGTGCTTGGCATACAAGCATAGGATTCGAGAAGTACTGATGTTCATAAAAAAGGTGTCTCGTAAGTCAGTAATGGCTGGCCTTTTTCAATATTATTCCATATTCTGTTATCAGATTCCACCGCCCAGTATATCCAGGGAGATGTAGGAACCGTGACGGACGGCCTAGTTGCCGAGGGGCTGCAATGCGTAGTCGTCTTAATTGGGGTGTACGACAAAAGTACAGGATTGCCTATCATTGGTGTCACAAACCAGCCTTACTATACGCTACACAATTCAAGGTAAACCGTTTGGGATGGGGTGCTGATGGTTGCTGTGGCATGGGATGTTGGGATGTTCATGGTTCTTTGACTATACAGGCAAACCTGTGTTAGTGGTCACCTCTATTAAGCAGCCAACCTGCATTAAGCAGCCAGATTTAAGATTCCCAATATGTTGTTTTATTATATATTTGACCTCTATTAAGAAGCCACCTGTGCTAAGCAGCCATTTCTGTGAGTCCCTTGGCTGGCTACTTAAGACAGGTTTGACTGTAGACCATTGTGAGCAAACGAACCATATTGTTTACATTGTGGAGCATCCATGGTGTCATCTGTTTAGTTGCCATGGGGTTGTGAGTTCTAGTCCAGAACTCTGGTGTTGGCGTCCTTAGACAGGACAGTAAGATCCACTGAATCGCTTCTCTCCCCCATCATGGCGATGGATTCCATCACGGCAGAAGTCTCGAGAGTAACTAGCATAACGTTGTTATAACTCGCAATCGAGCTATGGTTAATTATCTATTGTCTGCAGAACATTAGGTCTTCGAATATAGCATATTTTGAAAGTGTACTAGTACCATATCAACCTTATCTATTTTACACTGATTACGAAACAAGCTTTAGCAATTTATTAGTTTTAATAATATTGTATTGCATTACATACACATATACAAAGTTGGCACACAAATGAAAGCAAATGGTCCACAAGTTCTATCAGCATTAGTAATTGGTTCGATCCTCGGACCGGGAAGTATGTGAGATGGTACAGTGGTCGCCAGATAGGACAGGTGGGCTTTCTCCGGGTACTCCGGATTCCTCCCACACGAATTACCACATTTACGCTTTCATCCGCGCCAAACGAGAGTGATTAATATAAGTTGTTAGAACTTTCCTTTAAGTAATTGGTCCTCCCCAGTGAAATTATCATAAAAAGCGAAACAGAATTGGCACATTTATATTTCATGTATATAAAAACAAGCTAAGTCTAAATAACAATTTTTATTAATCAATCTCATTGGCGCTGATGAAGGCGTAGAATTGTGTTGGAGGAAACCAGAGCACCCGGAGAAAACCCACCAGTGACGATCACCATACCATCGTGCATACTTCCCGATCTGAGGATCGAACCAGTGTTGCACTGGTTAGAAATAAGCTTGCTAACAACTTGTGCTCATTAGATAACCAAGACAGACAAATTGAAAGTGTGTTAAACGATTCCTTCATCTGTATTCTATTATATTATAGTTGGTCGGGACACATTACCTGGGGCGTGTGTGTGGGCAATGTGTGTGTCAACTCTTTACAACAAACAAGCATACTCAGTAGTACTGACAAGCCGGTGGTGCTGATCAGCTCGAGCGAGGCGCAGGAGGTTAAGGATGCACTGAGCAGTGGATTTAGTCTACGGCACATCGCCGGTGCTGGATACAAGCTTCTTGGGGTCTGTCAGAATCGCGCAGAGGCATATCTTCTCACAAAGAACAGCAACTACAAGTGGGACTGCTGTGGGCCACATGCAATTCTCCGGTCGATGGGCGGGGGAATCATCAAATACTCTGATCTGCACAACTTCGTCAAAACTGGGCAAGAGGAATACAGTCGACTTGAACAAATCAAGTATCACGAGCCGGATGACCCGGAAAGTTGTGGATCTCAAAGGTGGAGTAATCTCGGTGGAATAGTGGCCTACACCTCACATGATATATTGAACAAACTGGCAAAGGTTATTAAAGATACATGACCGGCATAGTCGTGGATATGCAAGGCCGGTCGAGCATTTATTCGAGTAACCTGTTCGTAAATGTAGAATTAATCTACCCGCAGGTCGTGAATAATTGAGGCCAGTTGAGTATTTATTTAATGTGATCTGTTTTTGTAAATGTAGAATTTATCAGGTTTATATGCTACGTGTAGGACATACCGGTAGCCCCTCTGTAAGTTTTGACTTAGCTCGGCATGCTGGGTAAAATAATGGCTATAAATAGTTCAAATAATAGTAGCAGACGACAATTCATTAAATTCGGTTTTTCTTATTTGTCAATTATGAAGTAGACTAAATACAACGTTCTTTAGTACATGGATGCTTCCCCCCACCGTTCAACCTAAAATAAAAAGAAAATTTTGTTTAAGTGAATTACCGAAATATATTTCACTCATGAATTTAGAAAAACTATTATTATCGCTTGCGCCATTCACGATACTATAATATTGCTTTCAATGTTCATTCTGTAAATTATAATGCGATCATGCACTGAAACAAGAAATATCCTCTATGTATATACTAGTCATTATTTCACTGATAATGCAGATTAATTTTGTCCCAGCATATAACCCATCTCCTTGGCCTAATGATTAAGGCATCTGTCTGCCTACAGAGCGGGAGGTCAAAGGTTCGAACCTCATCAGGGGTTCATTCTGATATGGCCAGTTGGTGAGCCGCCAGCTAGTTAACTTAAATATAATGGTTACCGATTGCTTATCAGAAGGCGCCTGTTGACAAGTGGTCGTTGACTTGTATACCACTGTAACCTATCATCACTGATGGTCACTGGTTTGAGCCCCACTCAGGCCATGTCTCTTTATATGAAAAAGTTGGCAGTTTCTTATGGAGGTTGGAGCATCATGTACTGGTTAGAGCCTGCCCAGGAAATGTGTTGTTAGGTAAGCTTCCCGCCGGCGATATAGCCCATAATGGTGCTAATGAAGGCGTAAAACCCGACAAAACAAAACTACAAAATGTAGATTATTTTAAGATTTATTTAATTTTCACTCATTTGAGTATCTGGTAATAACCTCTGCCAGATGATGATGATTGAGCTTATTTACCCTCGCCTCCGCCTAACCTCTGCCCGATATTTTGACAGTCATTTTATACAGGACTATGATTGATGGATGTTCTGACAGTCATTTTATACAGGACTATGATTGACGGATGTTCTGTGATATGTCATGTTTTTGTACAACATTTTATACAGGACTATGATTGACGGATGTTCTGTGATATGTCATGTTTTTGTACAACATTTTATACAGGACTATGATTGACGGATGTTCTGACAGTCATTTTATACAGGACTATGATTGACGGATGTTCTGTGATATGTCATGATTTTGTACAACATTATTTACATAAGAAATAATATTTGTCTTTCAGTTATTTATTGGCAAATAAAACATGGTTTGGAGCAGGCCATAGGCCTAAGTGGTTAATTCTGGCGTTCAAAACGACAAACCATGATTTATTCGACGATAAATTATGCAAATACAAATATTTATTTGATTCTATCATGATATCTGAAAAGCGCAAATATAGCTATAATACCGGTAGTGGTAATAACAGTAAATATAGCTATAATACCGGTAGTGGTAATAACAGTAAATATAGCTATAATACCGGTAGTGGTAATAACAGTAAATATAGCTATAATACCGGTAGTGGTAATAACAGTAAATATAGCTATAATACCGGTAGTGGTAATAACAGTAAATATAGCTATAATACCGGTAGTGGTAATAACAGTAAATATAGCTATAATACCGGTAGTGGTAATAACAGTAAATATAGCTATAATACCGGTAGTGGTAATAACAGTAAATATAGCTATAATACCGGTAGTAGTAATAACAGTAAATATAGCTATAATACCGGTAGTGGTAATAACAGTAAATATAGCTATAATACCGGTAGTGGTAATAACAGTAAATATAGCTATAATACCGGTAGTGGTAATAACAGTAAATATAGCTATAATACCGGTAGTAGTAATAACAGTAAATATAGCTATAATACCGGTAGTAGTAATAACAGTAAATATAGCTATAATACCGGTAGTAGTAATAATAGTAAATATAGCTATAATACCGGTAGTAGTAATAACAGTAAATATAGCTATAATACCGGTAGTAGTAATAATAGTAAATATAGCTATAATACCGGTAGTAGTAATAATAGTAAATATAGCTATAATACCGGTAGTAGTAATAATAGTAAATATAGCTATAATACCGGTAGTAGTAATAATAGTAAATATAGCTATAATACCGGTAGTAGTAATAACAGTAAATATAGCTATAATACCGGTAGTAGTAATAACAGTAAATATAGCTATAATACCGGTAGTAGTAATAACAGTAAATATAGCTATAATACCGGTAGTAGTAATAACAGTAAATATAGCTATAATACCGGTAGTAGTAATAACAGTAAATATAGCTATAATACCGGTAGTAGTAATAACAGTAAATATAGCTATAATACCGGTAGTAGTAATAACAGTAAATATAGCTATAATACCGGTAGTAGTAATAACAGTAAATATAGCTATAATACCGGTAGTAGTAATAACAGTAAATATAGCTATAATACCGGTAGTAGTAATAACAGTAAATATAGCTATAATACCGGTAGTAGTAATAACAGTAAATATAGCTATAATACCGGTAGTAGTAATAACAGTAAATATAGCTATAATACCGGTAGTAGTAATAACAGTAAATATAGCTATAATACCGGTAGTAGTAATAACAGTAAATATAGCTATAATACCGGTAGTAGTAATAACAGTAAATATAGCTATAATACCGGTAGTAGTAATAACAGTAAATATAGCTATAATACCGGTAGTAGTAATAACAGTAAATATAGCTATAATACCGGTAGTAGTAATAACAGTAAATATAGCTATAATACCGGTAGTAGTAATAACAGTAAATATAGCTATAATACCGGTAGTAGTAATAACAGTAAATATAGCTATAATACCGGTAGTAGTAATAACAGTAAATATAGCTATAATACCGGTAGTAGTAATAATAGTAAATATAGCTATAATACCGGTAGTAGTAATAATAGTAAATATAGCTATAATACCGGTAGTAGTAATAATAGTAAATATAGCTATAATACCGGTAGTAGTAATAATAGTAAATATAGCTATAATACCGGTAGTAGTAATAATAGTAAATATAGCTATAATACCGGTAGTAGTAATAACAGTAAATATAGCTATAATACCGGTAGTAGTAATAACAGTAAATATAGCTATAATACCGGTAGTGGTAATAACAGTAAATATAGCTATAATACCGGTAGTAGTAATAACAGTAAATATAGCTATAATACCGGTAGTAGTAATAACAGTAAATATAGCTATAATACCGGTAGTAGTAATAATAGTAAATATAGCTATAATACCGGTAGTAGTAATAATAGTAAATATAGCTATAATACCGGTAGTAGTAATAACAGTAAATATAGCTATAATACCGGTAGTAGTAATAATAGTAAATATAGCTATAATACCGGTAGTAGTAATAACAGTAAATATAGCTATAATACCGGTAGTAGTAATAACAGTAAATATAGCTATAATACCGGTAGTAGTAATAACAGTAAATATAGCTATAATACCGGTAGTAGTAATAACAGTAAATATAGCTATAATACCGGTAGT
>CM026394.1:28113010-28200442 GCA_014843695.1 Archivesica marissinica
GTAATAATAGTAAATATAGCTATAATACCGGTAGTAGTAATAACAGTAAATATAGCTATAATACCGGTAGTAGTAATAACAGTAAATATAGCTATAATACCGGTAGTAGTAATAACAGTAAATATAGCTATAATACCGGTAGTAGTAATAACAGTAAATATAGCTATAATACCGGTAGTAGTAATAACAGTAAATATAGCTATAATACCGGTAGTAGTAATAACAGTAAATATAGCTATAATACCGGTAGTAGTAATAACAGTAAATATAGCTATAATACCGGTAGTAGTAATAACAGTAAATATAGCTATAATACCGGTAGTAGTAATAATAGTAAATATAGCTATAATACCGGTAGTAGTAATAATAGTAAATATAGCTATAATACCGGTAGTAGTAATAATAGTAAATATAGCTATAATACCGGTAGTAGTAATAATAGTAAATATAGCTATAATACCGGTAGTAGTAATAACAGTAAATATAGCTATAATACCGGTAGTAGTAATAACAGTAAATATAGCTATAATACCGGTAGTAGTAATAACAGTAAATATAGCTATAATACCGGTAGTAGTAATAACAGTAAATATAGCTATAATACCGGTAGTGGTAATAACAGTAAATATAGCTATAATACCGGTAGTAGTAATAACAGTAAATATAGCTATAATACCGGTAGTAGTAATAACAGTAAATATAGCTATAATACCGGTAGTAGTAATAACAGTAAATATAGCTATAATACCGGTAGTAGTAATAACAGTAAATATAGCTATAATACCGGTAGTAGTAATAACAGTAAATATAGCTATAATACCGGTAGTAGTAATAACAGTAAATATAGCTATAATACCGGTAGTAGTAATAATAGTAAATATAGCTATAATACCGGTAGTAGTAATAACAGTAAATATAGCTATAATACCGGTAGTAGTAATAAAGTAAATATAGCTATAATACCGGTAGTATAATAACAGTAAATATAGCTATAATACCGGTAGTAGTAATAACAGTAAATATAGCTATAATACCGGTAGTAGTAATAACAGTAAATATAGCTATAATACCGGTAGTAGTAATAAAGTAAATATAGCTATAATACCGGTAGTAGTAATAACAGTAAATATAGCTATAATACCGGTAGTAGTAATAATAGTAAATATAGCTATAATACCGGTAGTAGTAATAATAGTAAATATAGCTATAATACCGGTAGTAGTAATAATAGTAAATATAGCTATAATACCGGTAGTAGTAATAACAGTAAATATAGCTATAATACCGGTAGTAGTAATAACAGTAAATATAGCTATAATACCGGTAGTAGTAATAACAGTAAATATAGCTATAATACCGGTAGTAGTAATAACAGTAAATATAGCTATAATACCGGTAGTAGTAATAATAGTAAATATAGCTATAATACCGGTAGTAGTAATAAGTATATAGCTATAATACCGGTAGTAGTAATAATAGTAAATATAGCTATAATACCGGTAGTAGTAATAATAGTAAATATAGCTATAATACCGGTAGTAGTAATAACAGTAAATATAGCTATAATACCGGTAGTAGTAATAATAGTAAATATAGCTATAATACCGGTAGTAGTAATAATAGCAAATATAGCTATAATACCGGTAGTAGTAATAATAGTAAATATAGCTATAATACCGGTAGTAGTAATAATAGTAAATATAGCTATAATACCGGTAGTAGTAATAATAGTAAAATGCTGTCAGGTTTGACGTCAGTGCGCAACACAATGTTTTATTGCATCAGGTTTGAAGTCAGTGCGCTAAACAATGTTTTATTGCATCAGGTTTGACATCGGTGCGCTAAACAATGTTTTATTGTGTCATGTTTGACGTCGGTGCGCAAAACAATGTTTTATTGCATCAGGTTTGAAGTCAGTGCGCAAAACAATGTTTTATTGCATCAGGTTTGAAGTCAGTGCGCAAAACAATGTTTTATTGCGTCAGGTTTGACTTCGGTGTGCTAAATAATGTTTTATTGCATCAGGTTTGACGTCGGTTCGCTAAACAATGTTTTATTGCGTCGGGTTTGACGTCGGTGCACTAAACAATGTTTTATTGCGTCATGTTTGATGTCGGTGCGCTAAACAATGTTTTATTGCATCAGGTTTGACGTCGGTGCGCAAAACAATGTTTTATTGCGTCAGGTTTGACGTCGGTGCGCTAAACAATGTTTTATTGTGTCATGTTTGAAGTCAGTGCGCAAAACAATGTTTTATTGTGTCAGGTTTGACGTCGGTGCGCTAAACAATGTTTTATTGCGTCAGGTTTGACTTCGGTGCGCTAAACAATGTTTTATTGCGTCAGGTTTGACTTCGGTGCGCTAAACAATGTTTTATTGCATCAGGTTTGAAGTCAGTGCGCAAAACAATGTTTTATTGTGTCAGGTTTGACGTCGGTGCGCTAAACAATGTTTTATTGCGTCAGGTTTGACTTCGGTGCGCTAAACAATGTTTTATTGCATCAGGTTTGAAGTCAGTGCGCAAAACAATGTTTTATTGCATCAGGTTTGAAGTCAGTGCGCAAAACAATGTTTTATTGCGTCAGGTTTGACTTCGGTGCGCTAAACAATGTTTTATTGCATCAGGTTTGAAGTCAGTGCGCAAAACAATGTTTTATTGTGTCAGGTTTGACGTCGGTGCGCTAAACAATGTTTTATTGCGTCAGGTTTGACGTCGGTGCGCTAAACAATGTTTTATTGCATCAGGTTTGAAGTCAGTGCGCAAAACAATGTTTTATTGCATCAGGTTTGACGTCAGTGCGCTAAACAATGTTTTATTGCGTCAGGTTTGACGTCGGTGTGCTAAACAATGTTTTATTGCATCAGGTTTGACGTCGGTGCACTAAACAATGTTTTATTGCATCAGGTTTGACGTCGGTGCGCAAAACAATGTTTTATTGCGTCATGTTTGATGTCGGTGCGCTAAACAATGTTTTATTGCATCAGGTTTGACGTCGGTGCACTAAACAATGTTTTATTGCATCAGGTTTGACGTCGGTGTGCTAAAATGTTTTATTGCATCAGGTTTGACGTCGGTTCGCTAAACAATGTTTTATTGCGTCGGGTTTGACGTCGGTGCACTAAACAATGTTTTATTGCGTCAGGTTTGAGTCAGTGCGCAAAACAATGTTTTATTGTGTCAGGTTTGACGTCGGTGCGCTAAACAATGTTTTATTGCGTCAGGTTTGACTTCGGTGCGCTAAACAATGTTTTATTGCATCAGGTTTGAAGTCAGTGCACAAAACAATGTTTTATTGCATCAGGTTTGAAGTCAGTGCGCAAAACAATGTTTTATTGCGTCAGGTTTGACTTCGGTGCGCTAAACAATGTTTTATTGCATCAGGTTTGAAGTCAGTGCGCAAAACAATGTTTTATTGTGTCAGGTTTGACGTCGGTGCGCTAAACAATGTTTTATTGCGTCAGGTTTGACTTCGGTGCGCTAAACAATGTTTTATTGCATCAGGTTTGAAGTCAGTGCACAAAACAATGTTTTATTGCATCAGGTTTGAAGTCAGTGCGCAAAACAATGTTTTATTGCGTCAGGTTTGACTTCGGTGCGCTAAACAATGTTTTATTGCATCAGGTTTGAAGTCAGTGCGCAAAACAATGTTTTATTGTGTCAGGTTTGACGTCGGTGCGCTAAACAATGTTTTATTGTGTCATGTTTGACGTCGGTGCGCTAAACAATGTTTTATTGCAGATTTAAACACGGAAAATTCCTTCTTTGATACAGATAAAATGCCGAGCCATGTTGGAATAAATGTTTTACATTATGATATACTATACCATTAAACTATTAAAGGTACTTAACCCTTGATGTAGATGATCTGAAAACAATGTTTGTAACAAACCTCCATTCTACTCACAGGCACCAGACACAAAAAAAATTTTTTTGGCCTATGGTCATATAGTAAGTAATATATAATAAAGGCAACCAACGAAATTGAAACATGCATGCAGAAACATCGACGAGAAACTAGGTAAAAACGACCAGATCACTGATATGCCCTCGTGGTCCTGACCGTAAGACCATATTCTATCAACAAATACTTTTTATTTCATCGAGATCGCTCAAATAACACCTGAATAGCGCTTTGTTTCATCATGAACAGCAGGAAATGAAAAGTTGTCGTTTTGGCTGGACGTTCGGTTTTTGATTTGGCGGTATGTTTTCTCGGCGTTTTACCCAGTGTAATACTCATAACATCTAAAAATCACTCCTACTTTGTTAAATGGAATCTTTCTCTCGCGAATCATGTTGTTTGCAGCGTGCAGATCCAACAGAGCAATACAGGAATCAAATACTAAACAAAAGTAAAATTCAATAATTGTTCCATTTTGGATAAGATCCGCAGTGAATATACAGCGGAATTTCATTGGCTGCTGTTTATATATGTATTTACATGTTTCATTTTTGACCAATGAGAAAAAAGCAGTCATTCACATCGTATGTTGTCAACAACCGAAGGTCCAGCCAAAACGACAACTTTTCATTTCCTGCTGTTCACGATGAAACAAAGCGCCATTCAGGTGTTATTTGAGCGATCTCGATGAAATAAAAAGTATTTGTTGATAGAATAAGGTCTTACGGTCAGGACCACGAGGGCATATCAGTGATCTGGTCGTTTTTACCTAGTTTCTCGTCGATGTTTCTGCATGCATGTTTCAATTTCGTTGGTTGCCTTTATTATATATTACTTACTATATGACCATAGGCCAAAAAAAATAATATTTTTTTGTGTCTGGTGCCTGTGATTCTACTATACCAATAAATAGGGTTTATTCTAGAGTGTATAAAGGGCAGGGTGATCAGACAAGGGGCAGGGTGATCAGACAATGGCAGGATGGATCAGACAAGGGGCAGGGTGATCAGACAAGGGGCAGGGTGATCAGACAAGGGGCAGGGTGGGTCAGACAAGGGGCAGAGTGGGTCAGACAAGGGAAGGTTGGGTCAGACAAGGGGCAGAGTGGGTCAGACAAGGGGCAGGGTGGGTCAGACAACGGGCAGGGTGGGTCAGACAAGGGGCAGGGTTGGTCAGACAAGGGGCAGGGTAGGTCAGAAAAGTGGCAGGGTGCATTTTGAGCCACAAAGGGGGTATGTAAATGGTATTTGTGTGTTTTGGGTTACCATCTTTTGCTATCTTACGGTGATTGACAGGCAAAGAGGCAGTACATATTGGTAAAAATGTCCAAAATCCTTTAAGCTTATTTAAATTTGCCACCGCTTTTTTTATTATACAAATTTATTTTAGCTCGGTTGCGAAACAAGTTATTTCAACTTATATAAATCACTCTCGAGACCTCATTCCTGATGGAATCCATCGCCACGAGGGAGAGAGAAGAGGCAACGTGGAATTTAAATGCCTTGCCTAAGGGCACAATCGTAACGGCTCCAGTGGGGCTCGAACTCCGGACCTTTCGCACCTGAAGCGAACGCTCATCCACTGCGCTATCACGACTTCCACCACTTGAATGCATCTGGGCAAGTAAGGTGAAACGGTCGGATAAGTTCTAGATTATATAGGTTGGTACGCCCGAAGGCACTCACTTGTTGAGGCTTATAGATATATGAACAAATACTTAAAACAAAAGGGTAAACAGACGGATCTGTAGTCCAGTGGTAACACGCTGGACTGGTAATCCAGGGATCGCAGGTTCTATCCCCCGTCTGACCCTAATAAAATTAACAGTCTTTCAGATGGGACGTTAAAGCAAGGTCTCATGTCGCTCATATGGGCAATCGGTAGCGACGATAAATAAACGTAAAACACACAAACGGGTAAACGGGTGGGGCTGAAAAATGGCAGGGCGTGGCACACTGTCATTCATCTAGAAGAAACCCTAAGCTAAACATTATAAGAATGTATTTATTACCTCCACCAAGCGGGTTATGTTTTTGTTTCCTATTATCTGTTAGCAGAATTACACAAAAAGTTGCGAACAGATTTTCATGAAATTTGATGCATAGATGTATCTCGTATCAAGGACAAACCTGTTAATTCTGGCGGTGATCTGAATCCAGATCTGTTAAGTTTGTTAAAGAATTTTCAGCATTGTGAAAAAATGGACATTTAGCCGCGTGAAGGAGGCTTGTTATCTCGGATTGTTCTTATAATAGAATGGCGATATGTTAGTTGAGCCTCCATGACATTCAACTGAGACTATTTGTCACCCCCCCCTCTAGTACCTCTACACATGTAGTGAAATTATTTATTCACCAATTTCCAAATTTTACATGACTTATTCTTGGATGCTGAATGTAAAATATTATCTTCTTGAATATACACAAGATTAGTTTTATTTAATATTTTTAATTATTGTTTGACTATCTATCTTTAGTTATCTAGTCAGTCGTTGTTTTGTGTTAGTGTGATAATTTGCTGTTAAGTTGTTGTTGTAGATATTTACCCGCAGGTGAACTCACCCCATGTCAGAAGTCGACCTCACCCATAAGCTTGAGGCTGATTTTTATGGCTGTCCGATTAGCGCAGTTGTTAGCATGCTAGCTTCTCACTAGTGCAACCTGGGTTCAATCCTCGGACTGGGAAGATGGTGCAACAGTCACCAGATCGTACAGGTTGGTTTTCTCCGGATATTTCAGTTTCCTTCCATACGAATGACCAGTTAATCACTTTCATCCGCGCCAACGAGAGTGAATATATACCGTGATCGTTGACTGTTATTGTGGGAACATGTAAGCTCGTACACTTGTACGGTTCATGTGAACAAAATGGTGTCCAAATAACATTTTACCTCGAGAATTTGGGGCCCATCGAGAACACAAGAAGCTACTATATATGATAACCCTTGATTATCGCAAATTAGTGGTATGCAAGTCTGAAAGATGAGTATGGAAGACCATAATTTCCTATATTCTATTTTTGACTAAATGATGTGGACTCAGATGTGTATAGGCAGACGCGCCTCACTATGTATTTTATAGTCTCAGATTAGTACAGGCAGCTATGCGCCTCACTATGTATTTTATAGTCACAGATTAGTACAGGCAGCTATGCGCCCCACTATGTATTTTATAGTCACAGATTAGTACAGGCAGCTATGCGCCCCACTATGTATTTTATAGTCACAGATTAGTACAGGCAGCTATGCGCCCCACTATGTATTTTATAGTCACAGATTAGTACAGGCAGCTATGCGCCCCACTATGTATTTTATAGTCACAGATTAGTACAGGCAGCTATGCGCCCCACTATGTATTTTATAGTCACAGATTAGTACAGGCAGCTATGCGCCCCACTATGTATTTTATAGTCACAGATTAGTACAGGCAGCTATGCGCCCCACTATGTATTTTATAGTCACAGATTAGTACAGGCAGCTATGCGCCCCACTATGTATTTTATAGTCACAGATTAGTACAGGCAGCTATGCGCCCCACTATGTATTTTATAGTCACAGATTAGTACAGGCAGCTATGCGCCCCACTATGTATTTTATAGTCACAGATTAGTACAGGCAGCTATGCGCCCCACTATTTTATTCTTACTGTTAAAGAATTTGTTAGTGTAATAATACTCGTTATACTTGCCTTTATATTTCAAATGTTTTATTTCATTTTATTATGCATACTTTATAAGTTGCTTACTTTGTTTAATAAATAAATTTACCCTACCTCCTTGCGTAATAATGGTCAAAAACTTCCTGACTAATAATTGCTTAATGTTTAGATAAAAATTAAATGAAATCAGAACCATGTTTTCAGATTATACACCAATATACACAGATGGATCTAAAGCCGGCAACAAAGTTGGCTGTGCTGCTGTCAGTAAATTACATAATTCTAAATTACGACTACCTGATCATGCGTCTATATTTTCAGCAGAAGTAGAGGCTGTTGATTTAGCTTTGAATTTTGCTGATGCATCACGTGATAGAAAATTTATGATCCTTTCAGATTCTTCATCTGTACTGCAATCAGTAGACAACATGAACGTTAAATGCCACCTTATTCACAAATTACTTATTGAGCACACAGATATTACATCGACTAAACATGTTATATATTGCTGGATACCAAGTCATATTGGTATTCGTGGCAATGAAATGGTTGATCAAAGTGCAAAAGATGCACTTAAACTAGACTGTATAAATTCTAAAATACATGTACCATATGATGCTAGGCAATCGATTCTTTCTTACATTACTTCAAAATGGCAAACCATTTGGAATAACATACATTATTTTTTACTGGTTTATATACAGTTTTACAACTGATGTTTTTTATCATTTTTACAGCTTGATCAATTCTGTTGCAATTTTACTACATACAGTATGTTATCTACATATATTTTTAACTATCTTGTATACAATATACTTAACCCGGCGCGATATAGCCTGATCTGTGCTGATGCGCCGTTAAACCAAATACTCACTCACTCACAATAATTGCTATATTAGTGAGTGGCTAATAAACCCTTCATGACATCATAACGCTGTGCGTATGACGTCGTATGTTCACAAATGGTATGATAAACTTCAGCTGTTCATGTAACCTTTCCTCTCAAAAACTTCTATTTTATCAGAAGATAGGATAAATAGAATATTCGGTTTCTTATTGGGCTTGTCTCCAAATAAATACGAGGCTCAGCAGAGTCTTGCTCCGTATATTTTCTCCAACTCGGACCGTTGCCCAATAATCTATATATATCAATGTAAAAACTTGAGTAAGATCTTAATTTACTCCTTCCAAATTCTGGCCACCTTTCGTCTTCGGCCATTTTGATAGCTCTGTTTAGCATGCTTATTGATTGGATAAATGGGCATGAATTCAGCCAATCAGACTGCTCATTTTATTTTTATGTTTGTATTCGGATAACTTCCACTTTTACCGCAGTTTGATGTAAAAGTCGCGTTTGGAAGATGAAATTGTTTAAAAACCATCGTTCAAAAAGACGAAATAGAAAATTAAGGATCTTGAATCATGAATCGAGTCGGCACCTCAGAATCGTAATTGTGGCAGATCTAATAATAGACCATGCAGAAGCTCATTATATCAATATTTATCCGTATTAACAATGAGCATAGCATGCATGCGTGTGTTGCCATTTATTTTACAGAAATCATTATTTGTATTACATTTTGCAGGATATTTAATCCATTTCTCAATATTTCCATGTTAGATTTTAATGTACACACTCGATGAAGAGCTGGACTTTTCTGAGGATTTAATATAACCTGTACACTGGTAGTAACTATGGATACTGACCTGTAATTATATGCGATTACGTCTTGTAAAATCTGATCCTATATATCGCTTCACACACTTTACTTTAGTTTTGTGTATAAGACTATCGGAGCAAAACAAAGAAACAATTTTTAACAAGATTATTCAATGCAAGTATATACTGGTACACTGCAGTATATACCGGTACACTGCAGTATATACCGGTACACTGCAGTATATACCGGTACACTGCAGTATATACCGGTACACTGCAGTATATACCGGTACACTGCAGTATATACCGGTACACTGCAGTATATACCGGTACACTGCAGTATATACTGGTACACTGCAGTATTACGTACCTGCAGTTATACCGTACACTGCAGTATATACGTATATACCGGACACTGCAGTATTCCGTACACTGCAGTATATACCGGTACACTGCAGTATATACCGGTACACTGCAGTATATACCGGTACACTGCAGTATATACCGGTACACTGCAGTATATACCGGTACACTGCAGTATTACCGGTACACTGCAGTAATTACCGTACACTGCAGTATATACCGGTACACTGCAGTATATACCGGTACACTGCAGTATATACCGGTACACTGCAGTATATACCGGTACACTGCATATAAAATACCGTACACTCAGTTACGGTCACTGCAGTATATACCGGTACACTGCAGTATATACCGGTACACTGCAGTATATACCGTACACTGCAGTATATCGGTACACTGCAGTATATACCGGTACACTGCAGTATATACCGGTACACTGCAGTATATACCGGTACACTGCAGTATATACCGGTACACTGCAGTATATACCGGTACACTGCAGTATATACCGGTACACTGCAGTATATACCGGTACACTGCAGTATATACCGGTACATTGCAGTATATACTGGTACACTGCAGCATTCACCTCGCCATCACTTGTTCACCTCACCATCAATTGTTCACCTTGCCATCAATTGTTCACCTCACCATCAATTGTTCACCTCACCATCAATTGTACAGCTCGCCATCAATTGTTCACCTTGCCATCAATTGTTTACCCCATCAATTGTTCACCTCACCATCAATTGTACACCTCGCCATCAATTGTTCACCTTGCCATCAATTGTTCACCTCGCCATCAATTGTACACCTCACCATCAATTGTTCACCTTGCCATCAATTGTTCACCTTGCCATCAATTGTACACCTCGCCACAACACCCACCATCAATTGTTCACCTTGCCATCAATTGTTTGCCCCACCATCAATTGTTCACCTCGCCATCAATTGTTCACCTTGCCATCAATTGTTTGCCCCACCATCAATTGTTCATCTCTCCATCAATTGTTCACCTCGCCATCAATTGTTTACCCCACCATCAATTGTTTACCCCACCATCAATTGTTCACCTCGCCATCAATTGTTTACCCCACCATCAATTTTTCACCCCACCATCAATTGTTTACCCCACCATCAATTGTTCACCTCACCATCAATTTTTCACCTCACCATCAATTGGTCACCTCGCCATCAATTGTTTACCCCACCATCAATTGTTCACCTCGCCATCAATTGTTTACCTCACCATCAATTGTTCACCTCGCCATCAATTGTTTACCCCACCATCAATTGTTTACCTCACCATCAATTGTTTACCTTGCCATCAATTGTTTACCCCACCATTAATTGTTTACCTCACCATCAATTGTTTACCTTGCCATCAATTGTTTACCCCACCATTAATTGTTCACCTCGCCATCAATTGTTCACCTTGCCATCAATTGTTCACCTCACCATCAATTGTTTACCCCATCAATTGTTCACCTCACCATCAATTGTTCACCTCACCATCAATTGTTCACCTCACCATCAATTGTTCATCCTGTATGAAAGCTGCACGTGGGGCTATTGTTCATGTGGGGCTATTGTTCACGTGGGGCTATTGTTCACGTTCGCTGATAGCTTTTCACTTTTACTGCTTGGATTACATATTTTGGTTCACTTAGAAACACCACACTAAGAAATAATCATATTTATCTTTCAGCTATTTATAAAACCTAGTTTGGAGTCTCGCCTCGTGGGAATTAACCATGCAGGCCATAGGCCTAAGTGGTCAATTACAGCGCTCGGTACCGCAAACTGTATCTTAATTTGATTCTAACATGACCAAAATATTTAAAGAGCGCAAAAATAGTTGGTGTTATTTTTTAGATAGCGTAAATGACTCCATCAAACTACAAAAAAAATGCTAGAAAAATGACGTCGCATTTGATATCACGCGATAAACAGTGCTTTATTGCACAGATTTAAACACGGTAATTTCCTTCGTTGCATATACAGACAAAATGTCGAGTCCTGTTAGAATGTTAAATTGATGATTTCAGAATACAATGTCAAAAATGTTAACTGGGCAAGATTTTTGAGAATATACCCGAAATTCACCCAACTTTGTTACGCAAGCTCAAGCGAAGGTTTGAAAATTATGAGCGACATTGCTTGTTTTTCTATTACCTCTCTTGGCAGATAGTCGGATTTATTCCGAAATGTATATTTGATCCGTTTAGTTGGGATTCTTTGTTTTTACTGTTGTTCCCTAACCAGATGTTGCGGTATGATAAATGTGATTTTTATTGTGTCAATTAAATTGATAACTGTCTCTTACAGTAAAAATATCCATTGGGTACTGTAGAATAAAATATTAGGGCGAGATTTAATATAATCATACGGTAAGATGAGAAGACGGATGAAAGTTATAGCATGTTGTGCAAAGGAAACTACGATAAAAAACAGGAAACAATTAAAGGGGACCTATTTACTGTTATGTTTATGCATCATTGGTTTATGCATATACAATAAAAATTTACAATGAATTTCCCGACCAAATTATGCGCAAATATCACCATATTTGTCTCGCCCACTGTAGCGGAAAGCGAGACTTAAGTTATTTTCCGACGACGTCGTCAACAATTGCATATACTAGAAATCTGTCAAATATAATGCATTGATAAGTATCTTGCTGTTTCCATGGGTACTTCTCTGCCACATAGCATGAGTGACCTTGAAATTGAACACAAGCAAAATAATGGCATCACACAAATAATGGTATGGTTTTCAGAAATAATTGACCCGTCCAAAAATAAATCGAAACATTTCGTCAAAGATATTGTTTTGTATCTTTGCATACACATGCGAGGACTAATTCTCTACAACCACAATAAGTCCCCACCGTATCACTTGGCCATTTGTTGGAAAGCAAAGGGACAATTTTTTTATTTCGGTGAACTAGCACTTTGGTGATACAGGGTTCCCTCTGTCTGAATTTTTCTCTACGCCACTTTTGTCGCCAATTTGAAAACTTCAATTCACAAAATTTAACATTAGTATTTGTTTTTTATCACTATTGGCAACCGACAGCGGGAACCATGGTGATAGCAGTATTACGTTATTTTAATCATATAAACTTGTATTTATTATCGCAATATGAAGAAGTGTGACGACGTAGAACAATGACGGGACTTGTTGCACTGGTCTCGTACACGTTTTGTTCTCGTCTGCAATGTCTTGTGAGCTCAGTTCAAGATTTCACGCTATTTATACCCTCTGGTGGTCAAACGAGATTTCCGGCAAGGTGGCCAGCTCTGTTACTGGCTCGTGGGTCAAACCAGATTTCGGGCAAGGTAGCCGGCTCTATTCCTGGCTCTTGGGTCAAACCATATTTTGGGCAAGGTAGCAGCTGGCTGTCACCGGCTTGTGGGTCAAACCAGATTTCGGGCAAGGTAGCCGGCTCGGTTACTGGCCCGTGAGTCAAGCTGATTCAATCTTCTCGTCAGCCTTCTTCCTATTGCGGATTTCACTTTAAGATATTTTATTATTCAACAAACGTACATATATCAGCCACATGTGAGTGTTGACAAATCAGGATGTGCATCGGGCTTCATATGCAAGTTGGACGAGATATAATGCTTAACCCTTTGCCTGCTGAGTAAATAAAATCACATTTGCAAACAACATAGATTTAGATCAGCCACGGCGTAACGCTGTTGTGTTATAGCTCCACTATCCGAAAAGCACAGCATAGAGCGTTCTGTGTCGTCTGATCTGGCTCTGTGCTGTTTATATCTGCTCCTAGCATGCAAACAGTGGTATTCCTTATGCCAAATTTTTTAATAGAACTGAATTAATAACATTAATTTCTTCGCTGTTGCGATTCGTTATTGAGAAACGGAGCTATGAAGAGAGCCACAACTTGGGAAGTACTGGTTATATAATAGTATGACAAGCTAGGTCATGCTGGTGGTTTTATAACAAATATAGTAGTATGAAAAGCTAGGTCATGCTGGTGGTTTTATAACAAATATAGTAGTATGACAAGCTAGGTCATGCCAATGGTTTTATAACAAATATAATAGTATGACAAGCTAGGTCATGCCGATCGTTTTATAACAAATATAATAGTATGACAAGCTAGGTCATGCCGATCGTTTTATAACAAATATAATAGTATGACAAGCTAGGTCATGCCGATGGTTTTATAACAAATACTTTTATAGAAATTGTTAGTCTGTTTGAACAGGAATACGGGTTTGAGAACAGTATCTGGACTATATTGTACAAGACTGTGTTACTTTGTTATTGTTACTATGTATAGATGTTGTGTTGACCAAATAATCAAAGTAAAGCTGTTGTATAAACAAACCTTTTGACTTTTTTTATCATCTGGCAATCTCCCAGCAACCATACCAATATGGCCGATATCTGCTACTAGTCAGGAATCCATCAATGAGCTTGTGTGGAAGTCGTGATAGCGACCGTAGCGCGTTTGTGCCCCACTGGAGCCATTACGATTGTGCCCTTAGGCAAGGTATTTAAATTCCGCATGCATTCAGGAATGAGGTCTCGAGAGTAATTAATATAAGTTATAAGAAATTGTTTCGCAATCAAGCTAAAATAAATTTGCATCAGCTACCAATGAGCTTGTCGTCATTATAGCGACATTACATCGCAAAAATCATTGCTACTACAGTCTTCTGACATAATTTGATGAATTAATTTTCTCATCAGTAAACAACGTTTATGCGATCTACAAACTTGCAAACAAAAGTGAAAGTAGGAATTTTTGATTTGGTATTTTGGTCATTACTCGATCCTACTAAATGACTATACAGTGAGGGTAGTTATACAATACTGCTGCTTAGAAAGAGTCAAACCTGTTAGTGGTCACCTCCATAAAGTACAGTGAAACCTGTGTTAGTGGTCACCTCCATAAAGTACAGTGAAACCTGTGTTAGTGGTCACCTCCATAAAGTACAGTGAAACCTGTTAGTGGTCGGTCACCTCCATAAAGTAGTCAAACCTGTGTTAGTGGTCACCTCCATTAAGTACAGTCAAACCTGTGTTAGTTGTCACCTCCATTAAGTACAGTCAAACCTGTGTTAGTGGTCACCTCCATAAAGTACAGTCAAATCTGTGTTAGTGGTCACCTCCATTAAGTACAGTGAAACCTGTTAGTGGTCACCTCCATAAAGTACAGTGAAACCTGTGTTAGTGGTTGGTCACCTCCATAAAGTACAGTGAAACCTGTGTTAGTGGTCACCTCCATTAAGTACAGTCAAACCTGTGTTAGTGGTCACCTCCATAAAGTACAGTCAAACCTGTGTTAGTTGTCACCTCCATTAAGTACAGTCAAACCTGTGTTAGTGGTCACCTCCATTAAATACAGTCAAACCTGTGTTAGTGGTCACCTCAATTAAGTACAGACAAACCTGTGTTAGTGGTCACCTCGATTAAGTATAATCAAACTTGTGTTAGTGGTCACCTCCATAAAGTACAGTGAAACCTGTGTTAGTGGTCACCTCCATTAAGTACAGTGAAACCTGTGTTAGTGGTCACCTCCATTAAGTACAGTGAAACCTGTGTTAGTGGTCACCTCCATTAAGTACAGTGAAACCTGTGTTAGTGGTCACCTCCATTAAGTACAGTGAAACCTGTGTTAGTGGTCACCTCCATTAAGTACAGTGAAACCTGTGTTAGTGGTCACCTCCATTAAGTACAGTGAAACCTGTGTTAGTGGTCACCTCCATTAAGTACAGTGAAACCTGTGTTAGTGGTCACCTCCATTAAGCACAGTGAAACCTGTGTTAGTGGTCACCTCCATTAAGTACAGTCAAACCTGTGTTAGTGGTCACCTCCATAAAGTATAGTCAAACCTGTGTAGGTGGTCACCTCCATTAAGTACAGTCAAACCTGTGTTAGTGGTTACTTCCATTAAGTACAGTGAAACCTGTGTTAGTGGTCACCTAGCAGTCGGCCAACATGTATTAAGCAACCAATTGCCAGATTCCCAATATGTTGTTTTATTATACATTTAACCTCTATTAAACAGCCACCTGTGCTAAGCAGCCACTGTCTGTGAATCTCTTGACTGGCTGCATACGGTTTGACTGTAGGATAATTCAGATTACTCCGAAAATAATTATGTGCAGGTGTAAAGCGAGAGATATAACGGTAAATTGATACATAAACTCTGCGATCATTGATAGCAAATCTTTATTCATCGCACATGCCGTGCCACACACTATTTTAGAACTTGTTTATATAAATTTTGTGATGTCAACGTATCAGTGAAAGGTACATCGGCCACGGTCAGTGCTTCACTGCTATTGAAAGGTACGTTATCCACGGTCAGTACTTCACTGCTATTGAAAGGTACGTCAGCCACGATCAGTGCATCACTGCTATTGAAAGGTACGTTATCCACGGTCAGTACTTCACTGCTATTGAAAGGTACGTCAGCCACGGTCAGTGCTTCACCGTTATTGAAAGGTACGTCAGCCACGGTCAGTGCTTCACTGCTATTGAAAGGTACGTCAGCCCCGGTCAGTGCTTCACTGCTATTGAAAGGTACGTCAGCCACGGTCAGTGCTTCACTGTTATTGAAAGGTACGTCGGCCACGGTCAGTGCTTCACTGCTATTGAAAGGTACATCAGCCACGGTCAGTGCTTCACTGCTATTGAAAGGTACGTTACATCAGCCACGGTCAGTGCTTCACTGCTATTGAAAGGTACGTCAGCCACGGTCAGTGCTTCACTGTCATTGAAAGGTACATCGACCACAGTGGCCAGTGCATCTACTCTATTGATCTTCAGTGAAAGGTACGTCGGCCACGACATCACCCCTATTGATCTCGTGCTCAAGATTGCAAGGGTCCTACAAGTTGAAACACCGTTAATGCAGGACACTTGTGATTAGTGTAGTCCTCGAACAGTATGCATGGAAAGCCGAAAGCTATTAGGCAAAGCGATCAGAAAGGACATTAGTAGGTACACTTTCTTTCACTATATAAAACTTGTGTAACTCCTTGCATGCTGGGTAAAATAAAGGTTATATATTATTATTATAGGACACGCCAATTCATTGATGTGTGTTTCTTATTTGTCACTGAAAACTCTGGAAGTCCCAACGACTCAATTCTAATGAAATTCCATGACATACAGTCAAACCTGTGTTAGTGGTCACCTCTATTAAGCAGCCACTTTCCAGATTCCCAATATGCTGTTTTATTATACATTTGACCTCTATTAAGCAACCACCTGTGCTAAGCAGCCACTTTCTGAGATTCCCTTGGCTGGCTGTTTAAGACAGTGAAAATACTCAATAAGTACAGTCACTGACGCCGTGCAGAGTTAAACAAGATGATACAAATTGATAACGACTATACATTTTTTAATCTTGATTTATTTCGACATGTTAACGTAATTTGATCATATTCCGAGAGAAGCTTTCATGTCCTCGTACTGGAACAGCCTCAGTTGATTGTCTGCCCCGCCCGACATCATCAGACTCGGTATTGACCAATCAACAGCCAGTATCTTGTCCATGTGACCTACCAGATTATACAGTGGTGCTTTGGGACTGAAAACAGAAAGAAACTGTAGAGTATAAGATCGGCCTACCGGTTCAGTTGAGGTTTTACGGATTATCAACAATTATCCGTGGCATTTAACATCGTTACGTTGTTGTGGAGTTGGGACGTTTTGGCATTCAACACAATTCAAGATGTAAAAGGTGATTATCAATAGTGTTCTAACAAGCTGGATTGCAACTCAAGAGATCTTCAGTTAGATAATCCAGGTCATGAGTTTATAGAGTACTGTAACTCGACTATTTCAAGGAGAGGACAACCATAAGCCGCATAGCTTTCTGTCCAATTCCTTATTTCAATTGTTGTAAATAATGATGTACACGATAGATATGTTTAAACCAACTCGACTATTTATAACGTTTTTGACTATTATTATTTTGACTACGACGGTCTTTTTTCCGTTCTGTTCTCTCCCATAACCCTGTTTCTCTACAAGTCGTAATAGTACAGAAATTAATGAATTTGCATAAACTAAAAAAATGGGACATTCGCAATCAGCGAAATTTCGTGTTTCTGAACAGGTATATGCTTAGAACAAAATGAACAGACAGACGGACAGGTGTCACAACAAAACCAAACAACCACAAAAAAAAACAAAACACACACACACACACACCAAAACAAACCAAAAAAAAACAAAAACAAACAACACAAACAAAAAACAACAAACCAAAAACAAAAACAAAACAAACCAACAAAAACCAACAAACAAACAAAAACACAAACCAAACCCCACAAACACAAAACAAAAAACAACCAAAATACGGACTGTGAACGCTTCGAAATCGAAGAATAATAAAATAACCTATCACCCCCACCCACCGATTTCTAAGCCGGATTTACACGGAAATTTTCACTCTGAAAAAAACCCAACGGAATTCCAGGGGGAAAACTCTCATCCCTGCAATGTTATTTTCACCGATAGTGTGTAAAGAGTTTATATAGGTAAACAGGAGATCAAGAAAGGGTTAAAAGTCTGCGACATAAAAATCAGGATCAGACGGGGTAAATGTTACCTTCTTTTATCCCAGAGTTTCATGATGTTATCGTAGGAACCCGATAGGAACTGGTGTTCATTTGTCGTGGACCAGGCTACGCTGGACACCCAGCCGTTGTGCGATGTGTACGTACACTTTACTATTGCTCCATCTGTAAAGCAACATAAACTGTCAGTTACCAGAATAAGGAAGACCGTCAACAGGCTTCGTCTCGAAAAGTAGAGCTCAATACATGAGGGCCATGATGGCACTGTATCGCTGACCTGACCCCATTTTTTACCCCGGGATCAGCATTTTAACAACTTTGAAGAGCATTCCTACCAATATTCGTCATAATCTGACTGGCGGTATGCAAGAATATTCTTTTTAAAGAATTTGGGCTATTTTTATACACAGTGGCCATCTTGGATTACGTAATGACATGATTTTAACAATTTTATAATCCCCGTAGTACCCCCACCTACCCATGTATCGGGAACATAAATGGTGGCTGTAGACTCAATGGTTACTGAGGATAAGATGTTTGAAAATGTTCACAGACAACGGCCATTGTGCTAATAAGCATGTTAATTAAAAGCTGCAAAATTATATATTTATTTAACAAGTTTACTTAACTTTTTATTATACTTTGGTTAACAGCAAGTTTTAGTTTTCACAATTTATTCAGTATTATGCTCACATTTCCAATGAGAGACATTTCTAATTTTCTATTACCTCCCATGGCAGATAAAATCTGATTTATTCCAAAATGTGAATAGGTCCTTTTAGTTAGAATCCTTTGTTTTTACAGTTGTTCCCTAACCAGATGTTGCGGTATGATAATTGTGAATTTATCAAAATCGTGTTAATGAACTGATATCATTGTTTTACAAATAAGTACCCATTGTATATACCGTATTTAGCGTGTATAGTGCGCACATTTCTTACTGAAATCCTCATCATTTTATCTACTGCGCATTATACACCAGTACAGACATCAGGACATTTTTTTCCGGACCAAAATTTCGTGAAAAAACTGAAATTCGACCCGAACGGCCCACAGTCATTCTATAAGTTGTTACATTCGACAATCGTTATAAACTAGCTATTAAAACCAGTTGCCGATAGTCTATATAAATAAATCAAATGAATAAGACCACAAAATTAGCATATATTTCGTTTATTTTGGCAAACTTTGATGAATTTAATTGAAAAGGTAAATGCATAAAAAATGGCGATTTGATAACATCACGTGGTTTTATCGTATGTAATATTTCCCGTACTTTTCGCGTACTTCGCCGTACAATGTACAATGCATTGCATAAAAAAAAATTTTTTGGCTGCAGTATTTCAATTGATTGTAGCGATAATTAATTTCGACAAACCTTTCACAATGGGTCCCAGTTAATTAGGTAGGCTTCACGTGTTGAGAAGTTTGAGCTGACATGTTTGAGAACGTGTTGAGATGTTTGAGAACGTGTTGAGATGTTTGAGAACGTGTTGAGATGTTTGAGAACGTGTCGAGAAATTTGAGCAGGTGTGCCCGAGTGCGATGAGGTATATCTCGAGTGATTAATATAAGTTGTAAAAATCACGGAGCACAATTTTTAGCGATTTTTGAGAAATGTTAAATTTTGACTTGGAAAATTGCGTTTTTCACGTGCGCAGTATACATAGGAACTCAGTTTTTCCGCCGATTTTCGTGCCAGATCGTGGGTGCGCACTATACACGGTAGCGCACTATACACAGCTAAATACGGTACTGTAGGAGATATGTCAAGGTATAGTAATTTAATAATCATATAAAGCGATAGTGGAAAAAAATTGCTAGCATTTTGTGCAAAAGAAACAACGATAAAAACAGAGGAAAACACTTAATAGGACCTATCTACTTTTAGGGAGTATTCAGTGGCAGTAACTGACAGATGTCTCTCATTAGATGGTACATGTGTTGGTGCACATATGCTGTACGGTGTAGAAAAACCAAGTGTGTGTACATATGCTGTACGGTATAGAAAAACCAAGTGTGTACACATATGCTGTACGGTGTAGAAAAACCAAGTGTGTACACATATGCTGTACAGTGTAGAAAAACCAAGTGTGTACACATATGCTGTACAGTGTAGAAAAACCAAGTGTGTACACAAATGCTGTACGGCATTCCCAACAAAATAATTAGCAATATCAATAAAAATTGCCTTGTCTGCATCAATATTACAGTGCTAGTTCATAGTAAATGTAATTTAGTTGTATAAACATATAGTCATTTAGTTGTTATTAACATGTATCACATTTTGTAGAGTTGGGCGTTATCAGAGAGGACATAATCACATTACATACAATATATGGGTGGTGCTGTAAATCTCTATCCCGGGGCTAACTTCAGAATATTATTCCATTCGATTACTGCAATTGAACTAAATTTTAATTGAAGCTACAATGACTATGGTTATGGCTGATCAATCTTCCGAAGATTTTTATCAACGTGATTCAGCTCACAAGAAGCATAATCTGGCTCTAAAAAAGCTTGCACTGCATCGAGCTCGCATAGATGCCTAACCACATAAATATTGTCGTTTTTGAAGGCAAATCAGCGGAAATTAAGGCATCACGCTACTGGTCAATCCAGATTTAGGGATCACGGTAATGGTTATTTCCCAATTAAGGAGTCATGCCACCAGAGTGGTGACCTGGGGGAGAGCCCCGTATATTGTATGGTGGAGGAAGACCCCAGCTTCCCTCCTCCCCATCATCCATTTTCTTTACGTTCTGCCAGTGTTGTTACCTGATGTTCTGGGGTCCCACAGTCGTACGTGTCTGTCCGAGGATCCTGTGACAAGCATTCTATTCAATGGCGAATACGACATGTCCAAAAACACCTTGTTCCCTTGCTGTAAACAACATTAATACAACAAATCAGTGGTTACGATAACCCAAGTGAGTCATGACTCATCAACACAGCTCGGGCTATCAGTGATGTGGCCAGGCCGTGTGATGTCCGCAAAATAAAAAGAGTAAATCACACAATTTTATATAATCACTCACAAACAACCCAGGTCCAATATCAATTAGCACCGATGTAAGACAAATGAGAAATCTGTATTAGTGGTACAGCTAAAGTCAGTCGCTAGTAAAATCTACATGGTTATTGATTGCTTTGAATCAACATGCAAAATGATGTGCTGAAATGGTACACTAAACAACTACAAGGTAATTTATTGTGTAAACGTCGACTAAAACTAAGGCAGAGGAAATAGAAATATGTTAAGTTTTCTATCCCACTTTCCTGTCAATCAAATTCCCCTTAGATATTTCCTCAATGGGAAGTCCCCATTCGAGTAAATTACTGGCCACATCACTGGGTTATACACGTCCAACACACGTTTACATCGTTTGCATTGAAACAAAAATATGACCCACAGAATCAAAACATGTTGAGAAGTTGTTTTATGGCACAATTAACAGTTCCAAGTTATACAATGCCCACAGCATCAAACATTATGTCTCCACGGGTCATCTACATCAGAATAAAAAAAGTCATGGAACCGACAGGAAAACCATGTATTCAGACACTGGTAGTCGCAGGTGACCATCCTGCCAAACAATGTTAACCCTTTCCCCATAGAAGCTAGCGCTGCAACGATTCACTTAATTGAATTAGAGATTCGGAGGCGCCTATTCGATTCAAGATCCCTCATTCTCGATTCGATCTACTGGAATTTAAACAATAAGAACTTCCAAAGATCCAAACGCCAACTTTTAAACTGCCATAAAGGCGAAGGTTATCCGAATACAAACAGAAAAATAAAATAAATTGTCTGATTGGTTGAATTCATGCCATTCAATTTATTCTGAATTTTAAGGGTTAATGAAATATGATAAAAGTATATGAACTACATAAAATAAAGACTTTATTATTATTATTTTGAAACGTATATAATGTAAATAATCCACCATTGGAGACATTCTACTATTTTAAGTAACTACGGTAATGAAATTCTTACTAAAGATGATTTTTGTTCCGCTCTCTCAAGGTCCCACAATCGCATGGTATGATCCCACGATGCAGTGCACACTTCCTGTTCCTCCAACCATGCCACGGCCGACACGCCCTCTGTGTGACCTGACAAGGTCAACATGGGAACCCGGGTTTGGACTTTCTGACCAGTGGTTTTCGTCTTTTTCTTCGGGTTCCCTTCATCATTATCTTCTGCCCCAACTTCATCCATGTCTATCTCTGCAGAAGAAGACTCAACTTTGTTTGTTTTGTGGGTTTACAGTCGCATGACAACCTAGGTCATATGGCGACTCTCCATTATTGGTGGAGGAAGAACCAGGGTGCCACTCCAAGTAGTATTTCAGGCTTGAACAGGTACCCAGGTAGAATCCCTGACCACCTGCAAGTCAGCTGGATAGCTTCTTCATATGAAAGAAGTCGACCCCCCAGTGAGATTTAAACCTACAGCATTGAGGGGCAAGTGATAGATGACACCTTAATCAGTGTTGTAGGAGTCAATGAACAAGAAGTTGTCTCTATTAAGGGCCATGATCCCGAGCCACTTAGTGAAAGTTTGTCAATGCTAGATTTAAAAAAGCAAATTCAATGAATTAATATCCCCTGCCTCAGGACGGAAACATTTCAATTAAAGGGAAACAACTCTTATGCTACTTGGTATCGATACCTACATGTGCACCACACAACTTCACAACACAAAATGTAGATAAAATTGCAAGTGATAAAATGATATGGTCTCTTGAGGAGGTTGGAGAATTGAGTACTGGTTTCTACCCAGGAAATGCAGAAATAGACCGACTTTACACAATAATGTTCCAAAGTGGGCTCTATACAAATCAAATGGAGAAAAACAGAACCAGACACATACCTGCTGACCACAGCTTCAACATTTTGTCCCAGGAACCACTGCAAAACTGATAACAAGAAGAACTATATAGTCATACTAGTGTCACAAAGCATTTTGTTTGCATAATTGACTGGCCATTGTAATTAGGTGTCATTGATAATGGCCATGTCGATGTATCATTGATACCCACATAGTGATTCCACTAAGCTGGAATAGGAGGGCGGCCCGGCCAACCCTGCCCCTTTTTAGGCCGTCCTTGTGCCCGAAATTCCGAAAATGCCCGCCCTTGTGTGCCTAAATTCTCAATAAAACTTGATAAGCATTGCAATATTGCCTGAAAACACCAGCCCTGTGTTAGACTGATGCTGTAATCTGGAATACACAGGTTTGCGATCAATATGCTGTGAAATGTCTACCTATGCACTGTGTAGCCTAGAGCAATATTGAGTCCCATGTTTAACCGACTACGTCATATCTTTCCCGCCAATGCAATGGGACCTAGCAAGCATGTACGTTAATTGTCGTAGTCTTATATTGATTTAATAGAAATTCAAAACATAAATAAATCAAGAGACTAACGTGCTGTCTGCTGATTATGATGATTGAGCGTATTTACCCTCGCCTCCGGCGAACCATGTGGACGAGCGTACTAAGATGCTTAGTGCTGGCGGAACTTCAAAGCAAGTTATTGCCCTAGATTTATTGTAGCCCTTTCAATACCTTCTTCTAAGTTTCTCTTACATGCAAGTATTACACTAACACGAGAATGTTTCATTTGCAGCATACACAGTGGACACACGCACACCCTTGTCCACTGCCACAGTAGCACAGTCTGGTCATGTGACCAGATGTTTAGTGCTGGCGGAACATCAAAGCAAGTTATTGCCCTAGATTTATTGTAGCCCTTTCAATACCTTCTTCTAAGTTTCTCTTACATGCAAGTATTACACTAACACGAGAATGTTTAATTTGCAGCATACACAGTGGACACACGCAACCCTTGTCCACTGCCACAGTAGCACAGTCTGGTCATGTGACTTACCCTTTGTCTAGACTGGTCTACGGCTATACAGTCTACACTCCCTGCATGACCACGACAAGAATGGACACAGTCTACCTCGTTACTAGACTCATCCCACTGCCACAGTAACACAGTCTGGTCATGTGACCCAGACATAAAACTGCACTTCCCTCCAGACTCTGAAAATAACAATACACAACATGTATTAGGTTTAACTCTTAGCATGTTATCAGTGAACATAACAGACAAATATGTCAGGGTTCATTCTAGGTCAGAATGTTTGGGAGAAGTGAGAAAGCGCGTGATCGTTTCCTTAAATGGTGTTCTTTACTATACTTCTGCAAAATAGGGTTAAAATGCACAGTACAACCATTAAATACAACATTTGAATAGAAGGAGTGCTTTATAATGGGCCAGTGTTTTTTTGTTGTTTTTTTTAGGGAGAAGTGGGGCCCCCAGAGGGCAAAGTCAGGGTCCCTAGGGCGACAATTTCGCCCACTAGAATGATCCCTATATGTCATGCAATTTCATTAGATTTGTGTCGTAACAACACTTTAGTAATGAAATTCCATGGTCCTAGTGGCGTCACAATATTAGCAGCCCATATCGCGAAATATTGTGATATTTTATAAAATTATAGCGATATTTATCACTATATATTGCCTTATATATCTTCATGCATTTGTCATGCATTGTGATTATATTTTTTCTATTAAAGAATTATTTAATAAGATGACACGGATTATTTTACACACATTATAAGACACTATCTCATTCAACAGTATTTATTAACTAGAAAAACGACAACACACTGAATATAATAACTTAAAATCGACTAGAAAAGGTTTCAGAGTTTTCATGTACAAATAAGGAAAACACAGTGGTGAATTGTCGTCTGTTACTTTAATTATTTGTATTCTTTAATTGAACAGCTAAGCCAAGTTATTTCAAAATCACACAAGCTTCAAGAGATATGAAGCAAAAACGCTTACGGATGCACAGACTGACGGACAAACTAGTTTGTTTGTTATTTGTCAGTTCGGGTTTTACGCCTGCATCAGCAGCATTTTGTGCTATATCGCCGGCGGGCAGTTTACCTAACAACACCTTTCCTGGGCAGGCTCCAGCGGTTAATCAGTACTTGGGTGCACCAACCTCCGTAAGAAACTGCCAACTTTTTCATATTTAAAGAGACACGGCCTGAGTGGGGCTCGAACCCGTGACCATCAGTGATGATAGGTTACAGTGGTATACAAGTCTGCGACCGTAACCACTAGACCACAGAGACGGACTGACGGACAAATCAAGGTTTACGAGCTAAACGTGTGTCAAGGCCATGCTTTCAAATAAATAGTTTGCAACTAAACACCAAATATTGTCCCGGTTGGACAGACAGACAAACATCCCCACTAAAAATAATATATCTGATCTCCCCCATAATTGGGGGGACATAAATAAATATGGTAAAATTGCTTATTACCGTGTTTTATCCAGGACACACATTTCACAGGCTGGGTGTGACCGGGGATCGTTAATATTGACGCACCCTTTGTTGTCCATATTCTTATCGTGTTGTCATAGCAACCGGTAATTATTCTGAAACACATTGTAGTTGTGAGGTGTTACAAATATAAGCAGAAAGTAGTTCATAAATTAAAGTGCTGCCAATTTAACAGATGATAACTATTATGTAGATTTGCTTAGATATTATCATAATTAATATAGAGAATAAAGTAAAAATCAAATCACTAATTGTAAATTCATATAATTCTTGACTTGTTTCGACAATAATGTCTTTCTCAATAATGTTAATATTAATTTATATATGGCCGGCGACACACGAAAAGGGGGCATTCGGACATAATTAACAAAAATGAAGTGGATATAACGGGTCTATGCTAGAATGGCTCAGAAACAAATCCTGAAAATATCAACTCAATACGTTACCAATTGAGAAAGTTTTGTCTTGTTTAGTGACACACAGAAACAGATGATTTCGAAATGTATAAAAAAATAAATAATAAAAAAAAGAACATTTAACCCTTTCCTTCATAGAGATTTAGGTTAATATACTATTATATCTCCATACAAACGACAGCCATTTAACCCTTTCCTTCATAGAGATTTAGGTTAATATACTATTATATCTCCATACAAACGACAGCCATTTAACCCTTTCCTTCATAGAGATTTAGGTTAATATACTATTATATCTCCATACAAACGACAGCCATTTAACCCTTTCCTTCATAGAGATTTAGGTTAATATACTATTATATCTCCATACAAACGACAGCCATTTAACCCTTTCCTTCATAGAGATTTAGGTTAATATACTATTATATCTCCATACAAACGACAACCATTTAACCCTTTCCTTCATAGAGATTTAGGTTAATATACTATTATATCTCCATACAAACGACAACCATTTAACCCTTTCCTTCATAGAGATTTAGGTTAATATACTATTATATCTCCATACAAACGACAACCATTTAACCCTTTCCTTCATAGAGATTTAGGTTAATATACTATTATATCTCCATACAAACGACAACCATTTAACCCTTTCCTTCATAGAGATTTAGGTTAATATACTATTATATCTCCATACAAACGACAACCATTTAACCCTTTCCTTCATAGAGATTTAGGTTAATATACTATTATATCTCCATACAAACGACAACCATTTAACCCTTTCCTTCATAGAGATTTAGGTTAATATACTATTATATCTCCATACAAAAGACAACCATTTAACCCTTTCCTTCATAGAGATTTAGGTTAATATACTATTATATCTCCATACAAAAGACAACCATTTAACCCTTTCCTTCATAGAGATTTAGGTTAATATACTATTATATCTCCATACAAAAGACAACCATTTAACCCTTTCCTTCATAGAGATTTAGGTTAATATACTATTATATCTCCATACAAAAGACAACCATTTAACCCTTTCCTTCATAGAGATTTAGGTTAATATACTATTATATCTCCATACAAAAGACAACCATTTAACCCTTTCCTTCATAGAGATTTAGGTTAATATACTATTATATCTCCATACAAAAGACAACCATTTAACCCTTTCCTTCATAGAGATTTAGGTTAATATACTATTATATCTCCATACAAAAGACAACCATTTAACCCTTTCCTTCATAGAGATTTAGGTTAATATACTATTATATCTCCATACAAAAGACAACCATTTAACCCTTTCCTTCATAGAGATTTAGGTTAATATACTATTATATCTCCATACAAAAGACAACCATTTAACCCTTTCCTTCATAGAGATTTAGGTTAATATACTATTATATCTCCATACAAAAGACAACCATTTAACCCTTTCCTTCATAGAGATTTAGGTTAATATACTATTATATCTCCATACAAAAGACAACCATTTAACCCTTTCCTTCATAGAGATTTAGGTTAATATACTATTATATCTCCATACAAAAGACAACCATTTAACCCTTTCCTTCATAGAGATTTAGGTTAATATACTATTATATCTCCATACAAAAGACAACCATTTAGCTATCATGCAGTGGATAAGTAATCTGCCATATCTATCCCACCTTCATAGAGATTTAGGTTAATATACTATTATATCACCATACAAACACAGCCATTTAGCTACCATGCAGTGGATAAGTAGTCGCCATATCGATCCCACCTCCATAAATATTACTGGGACTACATGAGATTCTAGCCTTAATTATGAACAATGGTTTGACTACTACATTGTCAATGTATGTCGTAATGGTAATGGAGTCAAGAGGCGCTTCTATGAGGGAACGGGTTAAAACGTCACGCAAATATTAATGATGTTCTTTAATTTGTAATTATCTCTAAACGACAGTACCGCGCGTTTGATGTTGACTCCAATGACAAACAAACATCAAATCAGAGCGTGGATGCCCGTTATATGACATCCTACTTTCACTCTTGAAAGTTTGTAGACCACAAAAACACTGTTTATTTATTCAATGTTAGTGTTTGAATGCATTCGGATGAATTTGTAGTAGCAATACATTTATACGTGAAAAATGCTTTCTTTTTTTCCTTTTTGTCATGTAATGTCACTTTTAAAGTAAATCGCAAAAATCTGAGGTTTTAGAAGATCTTGTCCGGACAGAAGCTACTCTCTGTTGGGAAACATAATGAATTCATTTATAAATGATGTATTTTGGAAACTACTAAATCAATATGTCTCTGTGGGGAAACATAATGAATTCATTTATAAAAGATGTATTTTGGAATCGCATGTACTAGGCAATTACGTGAAATACCCCACATTCATAAAAGCGTGTCGCGAGTGACTCGGAGATATATAGTGACTCGGATATATTTACGTGTTGCCTAAAGCTTGGACACAGCTGACCCAATCGTCGTGGTTGAGAGAATCCTCGGGTTTAGGGGCCGGGTGCCGCTCTACATATTCGATCTCTACGACAGTTTCCTGCACAAATAACAAACAACATAAATCTTTGAAAAATGTAACCGTTCACCTTCTAATGACCATTCTGCTAGCCAATCAGATGCTTGCTTTCAAAGATTTGAAAGTCGAAGTTGACATTATATTTAGTGATATTTAACCATATTAAAGGCAGAAACTTGGAATGTGACAATCATGTGTTTGGTTTAAACATATTTATTCCACTATATACATTCACAAAACAATACATGTACACACACTCAAAGAAGTAAGTATATAGTAAAGGATTAAAACGGAAGCAGAGCTTATATAGAGGATTATAATCTATTCACGCATTTGCTATTTTTAAGTTGCAAACATGGCTTCACCAATGCTTGAAACAAAGCATTCACCACAGTACGTACCGTAGCCAATTAGTGGAGATATAATTAGATGCATTGTAGGAGCAAGACGAGAATAAAACATTACATTATTATAATCAGTGTATGGATCATAATGTACAGACGGTTCTGTAGTCCAGTGATAACACGCTGGACTGGTAATCTAGGGATCGCAGGTTCGATCCCCCGTCTGACCCTAATAAAATTAACAGTCTTTCAGATGGAATGTTAAACCGAAGTCTCGTGTCGGTGCTTTACACCGTACACGTAAAAGAGGAGACTATGGAATGGGTCTCTTTCTGTACCATGCACTATCCTCCAAAATGACTAATCTCTTCAGAAGGCGTCGCTCATATGGGCAACCGGTAGCAACGATAAATAAACGTAAAACACACACACTCATAATGCATTTTCTCAGCAAAATTACAACAAATCCTGTGACCCCGCCCCGTTTCATCGACATAGGGAGAACCATGGTCCGTCATGTGGGAGAAAACAGGAGTGCACAGTGATTGGTGTTAAAAGAGCATGCTGACAACTGCGCTATTGGGACAGCAAATAATGTACTTACTGTTGATATGTTCTTTTGTTCAAGATGTTTGTCAAGGGAAACACGAAGAAACTCGCCATCAACTAGGAAATCAAACTCCAAGCTTGTTTCACCATCAAGCGGTTCTGTAACACAAACAAAACAAATAACAATGTATTTCTGCCAAACATCCAATCAGTATCAAGGGATTTTCTAATTGATTTACAAACTTGTTATTGTTTTGTTATGGACAGATAACTCACACAGTTGCTGGTGGATTTTGATGAAACAGTTCAGGGATCAGTTTAGAGGGCGCTTTCTCACTTCTCCCAAAAATTCTGACCTAGAATGAACCAGTGTATCTTACTAGACAAAATATTGTTTGAAAATCGTAAAAACCAAAAAATATTTTTTGTTTTTTTAGGGAGAAGTGGGGCCCCCAAAGGGCGAAGTCAGGGTCACTAGGGCGACTATTTCGCCCACATCGCCCTCTAGAATGATCCCTGATAGCTGCAATGGAACACCAACAGGAAACCTCATAAGACCTTTCAAATAAATCAGATCCCATAAGTTAATGAATGTCTGTCTGCCCGAAAGCACTGTACATATGCAAGTGACAAAAGTCTGCTTACCCTGTAAGGTCATTGATGTTCACAATGGTTCTTATAACAGTGTCTTATTTCTTCTCACACAGAATCAAAATGTCCCAGTATACCAGATGATGGCCAGTTAACAAGTTTGTTAAAAGTTCTCTAAAATTGTTCCATAAGGGACATATTTATCTGCGACTAGGCTAGCCAAGCCAAGATGAGTCCTGCCCTAGCCAGACCAGCTCAGTCCAAACCAATGAGAACAAACTCCGTTTCAGTGAATGACAAATCTGCTGCAGTGAAATGCCAGATGAACAATGTACAGTGATTTCGTACCTGAAATAATTCCATTGATGAGAGCGCTGAGGTCAGCAGTTTTCACCGAGGACGGCACGGAAAATGGCGAGTCTGGTACAGAATATCTGAAAATATACAAATTATTTATTGATCAAGCCACTGCTGGGGGTCTAGATTGATGCGTCTTTCTAAGAAAAGTGTTTGTAGTTGCAAAGGATAAAATTAAGTACCGTACATGTATACAGGGATGAGAATGAGAATTATTATGGTTTATATTAACCTATTCAACACCAAGAAACTGACATGGACTGGTCCAGGACAATTTTAGACAAATATATTAATAAGAAAATTACATTTGGACAAGTTCATTTATCAAAATGGGTAATTTTGTCTAAAAAATGTAATATTACTGACAAAAAGTGCAAATTCTGATGAGACTATTTAGAGGTCTGTGGGTTAAGAGTACTGAAGGCACTAAGGGGGCAAGCTCGGATGGGGATGTCAGTTTGTTGCAAGTGGTACACAACGGTTTCAAGTGAATGTCACCGTTTTGTAAAGATCCCGATTTCTTTGTTTCCTTTTTACATTCCACTCCATCCATGTCCACGAGAATTTATTGGTAACACATTGGTCTAAATCGCGATCTCTGTCCTATACAAACATGTACGGCATTTTGTTTGTAAACAAGACGCAATTTCGTTTAATCATAAATACACGCACGCCGATTGGATGTTTATATAATAGTTGCCAATTGTGACAAAAAATAATAATACTGGCTCTAAATTTTCTGAATTGGCGAAAATATTTTGCACAACTTTTGGGGCAGGTGATTTTTTTGTGTGGATGCAACGTCTTTTGTCAAATACATGGCTTCTTAGCTCTAAGTTATACAAATTGGCTCCTGTTTTTTGGCGCCAGAAGTGACGCAGACAAAAACCCTGCCTGGATTGCTTTGTCTCTGCTGCTGATGGCGAGCTAGCTTTCTTTTCTGTCTTTACTTGTATTATCCATGTTTGACAGATTCATGTAACATGTAGATATGTATTTTTTTTAAACAAATTTTCCTTTATATATAGAAAAAGCGAAATTAATTTGTTCTTACACTTTGAATGAAAAATGGCCTAATACAATCACAAAACAACAATCACAAAACAACTAGACATAGTCAACTTATGCAGAATATCACCAAAATTTGCTATAACTGAAATTTAATCACAAACAACAAAATGTATACATGTATGTTCCATTAATGTCAAACAACTTGTGGGGACTAAGACATGTTTTCCTGGGCAGGCTTAGTTGACATAAGCGATTAACCAGTATTAAGAAATGCATCGTGAAATGACACCACGTACCAGGGCGTTCATTTGACCTGAGCTCCCGGGTTTTGACACATGAAAATCGGTAAAGACGCTTGTTTGACTCTTGGTGAAAATGCGTAGTGGGTCAACTTTGACCCGGGACGATGAGTGGTCAAGCGTCATCGAACATATTCTCAACAGTGTAATTATCCTAATCTGCCTGTCAAATGCGATTGGAGAGGGCGTTTAAAAATAAACGGCTAAATCCGGCTTCATGAAAATACGACTTTTCTGCTGATTTAATGACTATTTATTAAAAGGTCATGCTTTTATCTTATTGTTAATACCAAAATCATTTTCCGGAACAAACTATAAGTTACCCGTATTTTGTTTTGAAATCGGTGACTCCAGCCGTAAATCAAAGCGCGTCCATTTTGAATATACAAATTATACGACATCAGTGAATGATAAAACTACTTTGTAGCCAATACACAATTTAATTTACGAGTTTTACGATTTATTGTAATTCGTAACTAAATATATTTTATGAAACTTCATAGTAATTCCGTCGTTATCATTATGAATGAACATTTTCAGATTCGTCCCAGTTTGGGAATAACTGATCAAAAATCAATTTCACTCCCCATAATAACTCTGAATTTCATTTGATTTCGCAAATGATACTAATTATACATATTACATATGCATAAAAATGTGCTTAAATTCAAAAAAAGTCATAGATATTGAAATGAATATGTCCCCTTTATATAAGAAATTCATGTTTTACAATGTCGAGGAACCGTACTCGATCCGTTTCGTACCAATTTCATGAAAACTAAAACTAAATGCAGATCAGCTAAAAAATTGTATTTTGTATAATTGACATTTGTATTGGTTTGTCAAGGCTAATCTGGATGCAGGACCCCAGAAGGCTCATGTTGAAATAAACTACTGATGATCATTTGGTGACCTTTGCAACTGGGATACAATGTAGAACTATACAAGTTGTATGATACATTTATGTCAAACCACTTGCGGGGACCTAGACATGCTTTCCTGGGCAGAATTAGTAGACCTGGGTGGTTAACCAGTACTAAGCAATTTGTGTGAGGTGCCTTGCTCAGTATCAAACCCGGACAGTTCTATTCCAAATCCGATGCTCTACATGAAGAAGAATGCTTTATTAAGACTTAAACTTTACAGTTTCTCGTCTGTACATGTACCACAAAGTAACATGAAACTTAAATACTCCTACGGTTCTAAACCCAGATGCAAAGCTCATTAAACTAGTCAAAGTTTTCTCTAACTATGATAACAAAATTACTGGCAGCACCCAAGACATACCTTGGTCCAGAGGTTATTATATGGACTTTGGTCGGTAAAAAGTTATCTGTACGGAAAGTACCAACATGCATATAGACTATTGAAAAGTCCAGCTTGACTCTTGATATTTTGACCTCAAGGGTCATTGACTCTTGACTTTCAAAGTCTAGTGAACGCCCTGCACGTACGTACCCAGACTGAGTATCAAACTGGAGCCATTTGATTCCAAATCCGACGCTCAACCATTGGACGCCAAATTAATAACGTCATGACTTTCCACTTCCAGCTAAATTGGTGTTCCTTATTTTCTATTACATATATAAGACCTCTATTCAAACATTAGCATACATTATGAAAACGATTAAACTTTTATTCTGTACCATCTCGCGAAAATATATTACAATTAGCGGTAGTGTGAATAAATATTCGTCTTCTTCAAGTTATATATCTGTATATAAAAGATAATTAATTTTTCAATTAACATGCATATTTTCTGAAGCTAAACATTCTTATCTGATATACCTAGACTGTTTTGTATAAAATTTGACTTGGACATGTGGAACATCAGACTCCATCTTGAAATCTTTGTCTCAGAGAAGCTTGATTTTTATATAGTAATAAAATCTAGATTCAAAATAAATACGGGCCATCTATACCCAGTCAGTCCCAAATAATGCAGCTTTCAATGTTGTCTCATACACACATGTATGCCACCAATCACTATCACAGTACAAACAGTTGATGCACTCCTGCTATTTCTAACCGACAACAAGGCTTCAGGCTATGATGATATCTCACTTAGGTTACTATTTTTAAAGCGAAATGGTCCCGGTTCTCAAATACATCTTTCAAATGTCACTTTACACTGGCAGTGTCATCTGGTATTGGAAACATGCAATTGTATCTCTTCTTCTTTACTTCCAAGCAAAGGTAGATCAGGAGTATTCTTCATGCTGTAAATTTGACTTAAAAAGTGGGGTTAATGAGATCAAAAATAATGTGTCCAGGTTAAAAATCCGAAATGTACAGTTAGAGCTATACATACAGGTTGCAGGTGGTCTAGTAGGTAGATGCGACAGCTGAGAGACACCACCGTTGGTGATTTCAATTTGTTTATCCTCGCCTCTGGCGAACCATGTGGACGAGTGTTCCAAGATGATTATTAGTATGTGCGTGACTTGCACTGTCGGTTATTCGTGGTGATATGTAGATGTTGCTGGTTGATGTCTTGTAGTGTAGTGTTCTTGTTGTGTCTGATGATGGTGGGATAAAAGATGACATCGTGAGAAGGCTTCTTCTTCCTTTCAGGGTAACACATCCTGAAGTGTTGATAGTTTATTTCCAAAACGGTCCCTGTTAGAGTCACCCTCCTCTCTGTTGGTCATTCCGCAGCGGCATATAAACGGATCTGACAGTTAGACATCTGGCCGTCTCGGTCGCTCCAGGGTCCGTCCATACTTCCAATGGTAGTCAGCGATGGTGAAGCATGTGTCACTTGTTGCAAGTTCGACGGCCATAAAATCCCAGTATCCTACGCTGCTGTTGCGAGATGTGCCCCAACCGCGACGTGCGTGCACGCCACGAGGAGATCGGCTGGGGAGGCACCACCGTGGCCGAGTGCTTAATGTCGTTGATTTCAAATCACTTCACTGGTGCAGGTTCGAATAACAGTCTTTCGGATGGAACTTTAAGCCGAGGTCTCGTGTCGGTGCTTAACACCGTGCAAGTAAAAGAACCAGAAGAGACTCTGGAATCGGTCTCTGTCTGTATCATTGCACCTCCAAAACATCTAAAATGACTAATAACTTCAAGAGGCGTTGCTCAAATAATGTGGTCGAGCGTCTGATTTGGAATCGATCGGTCCCGGGTTCGATACTCGGTCAGGCTACGTATGTAGTGTCATTGAGCAAGGCACCTCATACACATTGCTTAGTATTGGTTAACTACTTAGATCGGCTAAGCTTGCTCAGGAAAACATGGCTACGTCCCCACAAGGGGTTTGACATTAATGGAACATACAAACATACATATGGGCAACCGGTAAATAAATGTAAAACACACACACGCCCTTTTGACTTGTTGATGATGGCAACTTCTATCTATCCTATCTATCTATCTTCCGTTAATGTCAAACCCCTCGAGGGACGTAGACATGTTACGCGTCAAAAACTTGAAGTTGGTTCCAATCATGTATGGTCCGCGGGTAGAACGAGTGTCGTTAGGCTCTTCTTTGATGACCATGAAGGCTCGAACACATATATGAACCATGTATTGACAATTGATGGTTTGACCATGGTAATACTATAATCGTAATCAACTAGTCAGATCAGGAAGATAGCAAATACAAGCTTACAAGATTATCATTGGAAACGGGAATTGGGTTTTATCATAATATCATTGAACAAGCGTCTAAAGATTGAGATCTAAAAGCGTAATTTTCTTCATTGGGAAGAATTATTGCCAAAGAACAGTAAATAAACCTTCTAAGATGAGCAACTATGCTGGTCATAACATTCTCGGAGGTTCTTACCAACCTCATGCGGATTATAGACAGCAAAACAATTACATAGACACTGGTTTCGAGTACGACCAAAATTACTCTGCCACGGGAGATAACTCGTACAATACTACAGATCCATATTCTGTCGATACGAATCAAGATGGAAGTTCTAGTCAGACTTACGTTGAAGATGGTGCAGATTATGACAACAATAGCACATACTATGGATATGATGATCAAAGTACCCCGGATGATGCTTACAGTGGGCATGATAATGTAGATAATTACGAAGTAGAAGTGACGGGTCAGGACAGTCGTGAACACAACCCTGTTCCCGAGTATCACAATTACTCAAGTGGGACTATATCAACATACTCAAGCAATATTGAAAATTTTGGAACTAGTTCGGTGTACAGTCAGACAAGTGTCTCTGGGGTGCCTAATGGTCAGACAAGAGGTTCTGGTGCGCCTAATGGTCCGACAAGAGGTTTTGGAGTACCATTCCATCAGACAAGAGGTTCTGGCGTACCATTCCATCAGACAAGAGGTTCTGGCGAACCATTCCATCAGACAAGAGGCTCTAGGATGCCATACAATCAGACGAGAGGTTTTAGGATGCCATACAATCAGACGAGAGGTTTTAGAATGCCATACAATCAGACGAGAGGTTTTAGTGCGCCATACAGTATGGCGAGAGGCCCCGGTAGAGGCCATAACAGATTTCCTGGAATCAATGGTAATAAATTATGCTATAAACAGATCAAGCATGACATGATCAATATTGCTGACGTGATAGGAACAGATCAGTTGTGATATATGCTAAACATCTGTTGTGATATTATATATGCTCAACATCTGTTGTGATATATGCTAAACATCTGTTGTGATATATGCTAACTATCTGTTGTGATATATGCTAAACATGTGTCTTTAATTTTCCTTATGAATATTTTAGTCCGAGTTTAATCAGTTTTTTCTTACAGTGTCAAAAGGTAATTATTGTGCAAGCTATGTCATATTTTAGGATTTACATATTATGTGGCTCAACATATTTCATTTATTTATGTTGCAGTCAAAGAAAGGTGACAATGTGTAGTGCTGAGCATTTGTTTGAAGCTTGCTTGTAAAGTTTGATACGGTCATTATATTTCAGAAAGAGGGACAGGCAGAGGCCATTTCAACCCACCTATGCATGCACCGTCTCACTCACAGGGACCTGGTCAGAAGTATGGGCAGTTTGGACGATACATACCAAATACCGACGTGGTACATGTTCAACATGATAAAAAAGACCCGAATAAAGGACAGTTCAATTTGCCAACAGGAGGCAGCGACAGTACAGTTACTGTTGATAAAAGTGGGCAGTTTGGGATACCATTAGAGACTACAACACCAGAAACCGATAGCAGTCCGACTGCAACAAAATCAAATCCGCCATCAACAACGCCAAGCAGTCAACAGCTGACGGAGAAAGATGAAAATGAGGAGGCTGATGGTGATTTGTCAGAAGATACAGACTTTTGTAAATACTGCAAGTTGGCATTCACTTCTCAAAAAGTAAGTACAAAATTATAGGGACGTGAAATTTCGGAATGCAGGGCTCACACCAGAGGGCGATTTGGACGAATTATTTTCTGCCACTTCGCTGACAATAGACATCAGGGCGACATCCATTTTGCCATATTTCTGGAGGGTATACTTGCTAATTAATGGTAATTCGTTTTTTGATAGCCTCAAAATTCACGCCGCGGGGCATATTAAGCTAATCTCCCCCCGACATCTGGATACTTGCCATACTCTAATCAACTTAATACCATTAATATGCATAGCCAATCAGCGACGCCGAAGCAAACATATTTACATAATTCACAGCCTAATTAACATAAACAGCCGGATGATATTATGCAAATTATCAATGTTGTATGACACAAGATACCAATTTATATCAATCTGTGTTGAAATACAGGTAAGTGCTCAAATTTAGCCATTGTCGAAAATATGTGCGAAATTTACTAATAAAAAATAAATTTGCTGGAAGTTGGAGAGTCCCAAAGCTATTTACGGAAAATTCGTTGGGTCAAGGTAATATTCTGTGGTCATGACTAAATTTACCGTATTGTTTTACCAATTATTTCAGTGCCTACATGTACAGTGTATGCAGTGTATATATAATTGATAGCCAGTCGTAGAATCATGCATTTTGAATATGCCGATGTCGGGGCCCGATCGCAAAGTATCCGCCGCCAGTGATGAATAAAACTACTTTGTAAATGTAACCAAAAAAACAACAATATAATTTACGAGTTTTTCTGATTTATTGGTAACTGGTAACTAAATAATTATATTTTATGAAAATCACTTGTTTTCATAGTAATTCTGGCTGTTCACGTCACTACATTGTATTTTACTTTATGAATGAAATTTTTCGGATTCGACATTTAGTTGATACAATTTATACATATTATTATCACAATGGCATATGATATTATTATCACAATGATGGAAATTAGCGCTGGGATCGACTCGGTATTTCGTATCGATATGCATACATGTACATTGTATCAACTTGAAATATCGATATATAACAGTATGAAGTGAAAAATCATATTCATAAATTATAAGGAAATTATTATTTAATAACAGACATTTAATTAATGGCTTATTGCCTTTCATTCAATTAGAGAAAAAAATTAACACATTCCTTCATAGAGATTTAGGTTAATATACTATTATATCTCCATATAAACGACAGCCATTTAGCAGTGGACAAGTAGTCGCCATATCTACATATATCTATCCCACCTCCATAAATATTACTGGGACTACATGAGATTCTGGCTTTTATTATGAACATTGGTTTGGCTACTACATTGTTAATGTATGTCGTATTGGTAATGGTGTCAAGAGGTGCTTCTATGGGGAAAGGGTTAACGCAGTTTGTGCACATATCGTTCTGACCTACTTTCAATTTGTTTACGATTGGATGCATAGTTTTAAAATCTGTCCTAAGAGCTTTTATGTTATATGTCGTTTAGATGCATACCATATCGATATTTACAAAATGCATATCGATCTGATATCAATACTTGCATGTCGACGATTATAATATTAACCCTTTCAACCCCACAGGCCTCTAAATAGGCTTATGAAAAGTGTAGATCCAGATGAGCCGGCTCGTAACGAGCCGTCTCATCAGGATCTGCACTTTTTTGCCAGTAATAATTATTACTATTTTTAGATAAAATTACCCATTTTGATAAATGAACTGGTCCAAATGTAATTTTCTTATTAATTTATTGGTCTAAAAATAGCATGCACCAGTCCATGTCAGTTACTTGGGGTTGAAAGGGTTAATGTGTTCACCGCTCGCCCACATGGTTCGCCGGCGGCGAGGGTAAATAAGCTCAATCATCTAATGTGTTCAGTCTTTCAGTTGGACTAGAAACCCAGGTCTTATGTATCGCTGAAATTTGCAGTGGTTGGTATTAGCCCCCAAGTGCCCAAGCAATACAATGATGTACTTCTAATCGGGAATATTAGTTTGGAGAAATTTTAAAATTATTTGAATGTCAGTCTTAAATGCAAGTGGAAGTCGTGATAGGGCATTGGTAGCGCGTTTGCTTGAGGTGCGAAAGGCCCGGCGTTTGAGCCCCGCTGGAGCCGTTACGATTGTGCCCTTAGGCAAGGCATTTAAATTCCGCGTACGTTGCCTCTTATCTCTCCCTCGTGGTGATGGATTCCATCGGGAATGAGGTCTCGGGAGTGATTAATATAAGTTATCAAGCTAAAAGAAATTTGTATAAACTAACTGCAAGTTGTTCATTTGGTTTGTATTTCACGAACATCGTCTAATTATACAGGCATACCATTTGCACACCCGAGGTGTACAGCACACAACATTAGTAATGCAAGCAAAATCAGAGAAGGGAGATACCAACTACCAGAAAGAGAAAGTCGACGCTTCGGTGCTTGGTGAGTCGAATCAATATAACGTGTCGGAGATAATTTCATTTTGACCCTGTAGTTTAAAGATACATTCCTGTTCAAGCTGACTGACACAATAAGAGACATTGGTCAGTTACTGCCCCTGAATACTCCCCTAAAAGTAGGTAGGTCCTATTAAGTGTTTTCCTCTGTTTTTATGAGTCAAATTATTATAATGTGTTGGATATAATTTCATTTTGACCCTTTTAAGTGTAGTTTCAGTGTTCCCGTTATCGGTCGCCAATGGCACCAATTGCACAAAAAACAACTACTGGCACTAAATTTTGTGAATTTGCGAAAATATTTGGCGCAACATGTTTTGTCCGTAATTTACAAACGCAGACAATCCCCACTAACATAAACCATATATCTAAACCAAACCCTAACCCAATCTCTAGATGGGGGGGGGGATTTTATCCGTATCACATAAAAATAAGGGTTAAACAAGCCTAAACACCGGGATCATTATGCACCTCTGCTGCACTTGTGTCATAGCACAGTCCTCTTTGCTCCCCTGGCTGGCCGTCGCCCAACCATCCAAATTAAGGTAACATTTTCAAGAGTAATAAAAAATGTGTTTTACAGATTTTGTTAAAAGCACATGACTTTGTGACCAGTCAAATGAAGGTTGTAATTCAATTACATACACTACATGTGGAGTACGATCTGAGTATCCATATTCCACGGGGCTATATTCCAGGTGGGCATATTCCAGTGGAGGCATATTCCAGGGGGGCATATTCCAGTGGAGGCATATTCCAGGGGGGCATATTCCAGGGGGGTCATATTCCAGGGGGGTGCATATTCCAGGGGGGGCATATTCCAGGGGGCTGACCCCTTTGAGAGGTTCAAATTAGAGTGAAGTTTTATCACAATTTTTTTGATTATCTATATTCCTGGTTTTATGTGGTTTGTACTGATGTCATGAAAATATACAACTCTAGCAAACTGCACAGGGCTTCAAATATCTATCTGTGAACTATATGGCAATTCAGCATAACAACTCTAGCAAACTGCACAGGGCTTCAAATATCTATCTGTGAACTATATGGCAATTCAACATAACAACTCTAGCAAACTGCACAGGGCTTCAAATATCTATCTGTGAACTATATGGCAATTCAACATAACAACTCTAGCAAACTGCACAGGGCTTCAAATATCTATCTGTGAACTATATGGCAATTCAACATAACAACTCTAGCAAACTGCACAGGGCTTCAAATATCTATCTGTGAACTATATGGCAATTCAACATAACAACTCTAGCAAACTGCACAGGGCTTCAAATATCTATCTGTGAACTATATGGCAATTCAGCATAACAACTCTAGCAAACTGCACAGGGCTTCAAATATATATCTGTGAACTATATGGCAATTCAACATAACAACTCTAGCAAACTGCACAGGGCTTCAAATATCTATCTGTGAACTATATGGCAATTCAACATAACAACTCTAGCAAACTGCACAGGGCTTCAAATATCTATCTGTGAACTATATGGCAATTCAACATAACTCAAACAGTGGGAAAACATTCAGACAGAGGGAACCTAGAGTTAAAGTAATATTCCTGTTCAAACTAACTGTCATAATCTATAAAACTGACTCATAATCTCTAAAACTGACTGTCATAATCTCTAAAACTGACTCATAATCTCTAAAATAATCTCTAAAACTGACTGTCAAATCTCTAAAACAGTTATTATCATGCAATTATATTCGTTACAAAATCCAATCGTTTGTTAATATTTTTAATGTACTTGAAACATTGTTCAAAAACATATACTGGTAATGTTATCTTGTTGATAGGAAAAGATGAAAATGAGGAGGCAGATAGTGATTCGTCAGAAGAGGATACAGAATTTTGTAAATACTGCAAGTTGGCGTTCACTTCTCAAAAAGTAAGTACAAAATAACAGGCACGTCAAGTTTTGCAATGGCGGGACATTAGAGCTGAGATTGACTCAGAATTTGGATTAAACAGTATTTATTCCAATAAATTTACATGTATAACACCAAAAAATGTTACAAATTACATAAATTGTGAATGGTTTGGATTGGAAAACAAGTTTTCAGAAAACTTATATTAATTCCTCTCCAAACTCAGACTCAGAATTTCATATCTATATACATGTATCAACTTGAAATATCAAATGAACAGTCGGAAATGAAAAATTATATTCATAAATGATAAGGAAAGTTGTATAACAGACATTTAATTAATTGCTAACTGCCTTTCATTCAATTAGAAAACAAATTAACGCATTTCTTGCACATATTATGACCTGCTTTCCTATTTGTTTGCTATGCTTTGTTTTAAAATCTGTCGCAAGAGCATTTATGTTTTATGTCGTCTAGACGCGTACCATATCGATATTTACAAAATGCATATCGATCTGATATCAATACTTGCATGTCGACGATTATAATATTAACCCTTTCAACCCCACAGGCCTCTAAATAGGCTTATGAAAAGTGTAGATCCAGATGAGCCGGCTCGTAACGAGCCGTCTCATCAGGATCTGCACTTTTTTGCCAGTGATAATTATTACTATTTTTAGATAAAATTACCCATTTTGATAAATGAACTGGTCCAAATGTAATTTTCTTATTAATTTATTGGTCTAAAAATAGCATGCACCAGTCCATGTCAGTTACTTGGGGTTGAAAGGGTGTGTTCAGTCTTTCAGGTTGGACTAGAAACCAAGGTCTTATGTATCGCTGAAATTTGCAGTGGCGGGTATTAGCCCCCAAGTGCCCAAGCAAAGAGAGAGCAATAACAATACAATGATGTACTTCTAATCTGGAATATTAGTTTGGAGAAATTTTAAAATTATTTGAAAGTCAGTTTTAAGCGCAAGTTGTTCACTTGGTTTGTATTTCATGAACATCGTCTAATTATACAGGCATACCATATGCACACCCGAGGTCTACAGCACACAACATTAGTAATGCAAGCAAAATCAGAGAAGGGAGATATCAACTACCAGAAAGAGAAAGTCGACGCTTCGGTGCTTGGTGAGTCGAATCATTATAATGTGTCGGAGATAATTTCATTTTGACCCTGTAGTTTAAAGATACATTCCTGTTCAAGCTGACTGATAAGAGACATCGGTCAGTTACTGCCCCTGAATATTCCCTAAAAGTAGGTAGGTCCTATTAAGTGTTTTCCTCTGTTTTTATTGTTGTTTCCTTTGCACAACATGCTAGCAATTTTATTCCACTATTGCTTCTAATGAGTATTAAATTACTATATCTCGACAGATCTCCTACAGTATATGCAATGCGTACTTATTTGTAAAAGACTGTCATCAGTTAATTAACACGATTTTGATAAAATGACCGTTATCATACCGCAACATCTGATTAGGGCACAACAGTAAAACCCAAGGATTCTAACTAAAAGGATCTATTCACATTTTGGAATAAATCGGACTTCATCTGCCAAGGGAGGTAATAGAAAATTAGATTCTCATTTCCATAACAGGTTACTATCATGCAATATATATTTGTTACAAAATCGGAATTTTCCAATCTTTTTAATATTGTTAATGTACATTGTACTTGAACGTTGTTGAAAGACATATGATGTTAACTTGTTTTTATGATAGAAAACGATGCAACCATGCACTTAAATTGCACTACAACGTCATGTTTAGACGGCCATAAATGACGTCATAAACCCAACAGCTTGAGTTCGAAAACACATTTTATTTCACTGATAAATTTCTATACTGCATTGGAGGGCAGAAGATAAATGACTTATCATGTTTCATTAAAATTGCTGATATTTAATAAACATGCTACTCGTATACAGTGAACTCGCGTGTTTTTGAACAGGAATGCGACTCTAAGCAGTATGTTGTTTCCCATACATAGAGATGTAACAGTGCTTTCATAGTGTAATTGGTGCTGAAAAAATACTAAAATAAAAATAAAAAATGTTTTTTATAGAAGACGTACATATGTATGTATGCTTTGCTAGAAGAATTGGGTTAAAACGGTTTTAAAAAATTGAAAAATATTGGGGGGAAAATAAAGAAAAGATGAAGCATGCTTTAAGCTGCACACATTATTATATACTATCAAAGTACTGTTTCATCTTCCTGCGATTGTATGCACATATACCCATATACATTTATCATTACAATTTACTGTTTTATTAACAGGGTTAAGAAAAACAAACATTTTTTAAAATTTAATTATTGTAGGGAGAAATGGGCCGGTACCCTGGGGGAGAAATCAGTGTCGCTATAGCGACTATTTCGATACAGAAGACGCTCCAATTCCAGAAGTATCCCTGGTTATTTTACATGTCCGGTGTATAGCACCGATACGTGAGACCTTGGGTTATAGTCCCATTTGAAAGATTTTTTCACAATAGTATTAGCGATCCCTGTATTCGCAGTTCAGGGTTCATTCTAGAGGGTGGCTTGGGCGAAATAGTTGCTCTAGTGACACTGACTTTTCCCCTGGAGGCCCCACTTCTCTTTAAAAAAAACAAAAACAATTTTGTATAAAAATTGTAAACAAAATTGTGTCCAGTAAGATAAGACACACTGGCTCATTAGAAAGCACTCACACTCGCGCGCTTTCTCACTTCTCCCACAAATTGTGGTCTAGAATGAGCCCTGCTCATACCATTGCCAACTCTGTATCTCTTTGTCTTATTTTCATGCCTGTAGAGGTGAACATTCCAGCACCGCAGTTGGAAGGGAAGGAGGAGGAGGATGATACGTGGGTATCTCTGGAAGAAATCATGGATACCATCAAGCATAAGAAACATACTGAAGGCCTAGATCTCCATCCCAATGACATCGGCAAAAGTCAGCTACCCAGCGAATTTGATTGTCCAGTAAGTTTTGTGATCAAAATCCCAATGACATCGGCAAAAGTCAGCTACCCAGCGAATTTGATTGTCCAGTAAGTTTTGTGATCAAAATCACAATGACATCGGCAAAAGTTAGCTACCCCGCGAATTTGATTGTCCCTTAAGTTTTGTGATCAAAATCCCAATGACATCGGCAAAAGTAGCTACCCAGCGAATTCGATTGTCCAGTAAGTTTTGTGATCAAAATCCCAATGACATCGGCAAAAGTCAGCTACCCAGCGAATTTGATTGTCCAGTAAGTTTTGTGATCAAAATCACAATGACATCGGCAAAAGTTAGCTACCCCGCGAATTTGATTGTCCCTTAAGTTTTGTGATCAAAATCCCAATGACATCGGCAAAAGTAGCTACCCAGCGAATTCGATTGTCCAGTAAGTTTTGTGATCAAAATCCCAATGACATCGGCAAAAGTCAGCTACCCAGCGAATTTGATTGTCCAGTAAGTTTTGTGATCAAAATCACAATGACATCGGCAAAAGTTAGCTACCCCGCGAATTTCGATTGTCCTGTAAGTTTTGTGAAAAACTGATCCATGTCGGCCTTTGAATGGTTGAAAATCAAAGGTTGTATCATTTGCAGCACCATTCAACAATCTGTCTTTATTGTGAAATGTTTGTACAACGGAGTCACACATATCAACTAGTCGTCTAGTCGTCCTCTGTGGTAGAGTGGTTACGGTCATTGACTTGGAATCCCCCTCACCTGCTGTAGGTTCAAATCCCACTGGGGGTGTCGAATTCGTTTATGTGAGCAAGCTATACAGCTGGCTTGCAGAAGGTCTATGCCTGAACTGCTGCTCAGAGGGTCTTTCTCCACCAGTAAAACCCGGAGAACACCATCTAATAAATCACCATCCTAATACCTGCCAGTAAAACCCGGAGAATCGCCATATAATCACCATCCTAACACCTGCCAGTAAAACGCGGAGAATCGCCATATAATCACCATTCTAATACCTGCCAGTAAAACCCGGAGAATCGCCATATAATCACCATTCTAATACCTGCCAGTAAAACCCGGAGAATCACCATCCTAATACCTGCCAGTATACCTGCCAGTAAAACCCGGAGAATCGCCATATAATCACCATCCTAATACCTGCCAGTTAATACCTGCCAGTAAAACGCGGAGAATCGCCATATAATCACCATCCTAATACCTGCCAGTAAAACGCGGAGAATCGCCATATAATCACCATCCTAATACCTGCCAGTAAAACCCGGAGAATCGCCATATAATCACCATCCTAACACCTGCCAGTAAAACGCGGAGAATCGCCATATAATCACCATCCTAATACCTGCCAGTATACCTGCCAGTAAAACGCGGAGAATCGCCATATAATCACCATCCTAATACCTGCCAGTATACCTGCCAGTAAAACCTGGAGAATCGCCATATAATCACCATCCTAATACCTGCCAGTATACCTGCCAGTAAAACCTGGAGAATCGCCATATAATCACCATCCTAATACCTGCCAGTAAAACGCGGAGAATCACCATCCTAATACTCTGTCACAAATCCCCTTTCATGCATTCTCTTATAATATTAATGGTTGCCAGGCAAATATGTTTGACAGCAGATTGTGTTCATGATATTCACATGTTGTATTATTAGCCATTATGTAGGTTGAACACAACTAAATTATAGATTCTATGATAGGTTAAACATCACCAATATAGCAAATGTGACAATAACCTTTTTAGTTATCTTGTATGCACTATGCACATAGAAAGACAGAGGACAGATGCATCCAAAAACAATAACCTCTGTTTAGAACGACTGGGTTTTAACCCTTTCAACACCATAGGCCTCTTAATAGGCTTACAAAAAGTGTAGATCCAGATGAGCCGGCTCGTGACGAGCCGTCTCACCAGGATCTGCACTTTTTGCCAGTAATATTACTATTTTTAGACAAAAATTACCCATTTTGATAAATGAACTGGTCCAAATGTAATTTTCTTATTAATTTATTGGTCTGAAAATATCATTCACCAGTCCATGTCAGTTACTTGGTGTTGAATGGGTTAATGAAGGAGAGATCACTCCCAATGTGTAAACCCTTCTATTTGCTTCCAAATTGGCATGTGCAATTTATTGATGTACATGCATGTTGGTAAAATATGCCATGTGATGTATTTAAACCAATGAAAAATGGTTTTAAAATATTGCTGTAATAGGGTAAAGACAGAATAGTTAAATAATTGTAGCAGACGGCAATTCATTAATGCGTTTTTCTTATTCTTAGCTGATGCAGAAGGTCGTTGTTTCTACCTGGTTGCCCGTCCGTGCCTGAAATACTGCTCGGAGGGGCAGCCAGGGTCTACCTCCACCAATAATAGCTGGAGAGTCGCCATATGACCTAAGCTTTCTGTGCGACTTCAGACCCCCCCCCCCCCCCAAAAAAGCAAAAATGATTTGTAACTGAAAACTCTGGAAATATATCCATTAACGACACAATTCTAACGAAATACCTCGACATATTTGATGTTTATGTTGACTGCTAGCTTGCAGAGAGTTTATAGAGGTGTGCACTTGTTGCATATGTAACTATGTTTATGTTGACTGCTAGCATGCAGAGAGTTTATAGAGGTGTGCACTTGTTGCATATGTAACTATGTTTATGTTGACTGCTAGCGTGCAGAGAGTTTATAGAGGTGTGCACCTGTTGTATATGTAACTATGTTTATGTTGACTGCTAGCGTGCAGAGAGTTTATAGAGGTGTGCACTTGTTGCATATGTAACTATGTTTATGTTGACTGCTAGCGTGCAGAGAGTTTATAGAGGTGTGCACTTGTTGCATATGTAACTTATGTTTCAGCTGTGCGATATCCAGTGTACAGGCGCATCGGCGTTCAAGATGCACATTGACGGTAGACAACATAAAAGGGTAAGTTGACACTTCCACGCATGTGAAAGTAGACTGCTGTACTGTCCTCAAAAGTTTGTTCCAATTTTTAACATCGAATTCAAATATTGGTAGAAATTAATGAAATTGTCATGTGTTCATGAGGTTTCTAGTATGTTTGTTTTAGCTTGATGCTACTGATGTTATTTAATGCTTTGTTTGCAAGCAAAAATACTCTCATTGACAGTACTCATGGAAGGCCCCCCCCCCCCGAGTAGTTACGGTCGTTGACTTCAAATCACTAGCCACCGAGTCTCACTGCTGTTGGGGTGTAGAATTCTTTCATGTGTGGAAGCTATCCAGCTGGCTTGCAGAATGTCGGTTGTTCTACCCGGGTTGCCGGCCGATGAAATACTGCACGGATGGGCACCCGGGGTCTTCCTCCATCAATAATGCGACTGTAAACCCCAAAACAAACAAAACAACAAACCATACTGACAGGGATTAGAAAGGCTGGGTACAATGTTCATTCTGGCGTGCTAGACCAGGCCGTCGCTGGGAAACCAAACGGAATACGCAGTAGACAAGGAGAAGTTTGATGAAATAGAAACTATTTTATTTTGATACGTTCTCCGATTCATGCCGAGTACTTGAACATTGGTATTCGGGTAAATAGAGTACCGAGTCATGCTGAGTACTTGAACATTGGTATTCGGGTAAATAGAGTACCGAGTAATGCCGAGTACTTGAACATTGGTATTTGGGTAAGTAGAGTACCGAGTCATGCCGAGTACTTGAACATTGGTGCTCAGGTAAGTTAGAGTACCGAGTCATGCCGAGTACTTGAACATTGGTACTCAGGTAAGTAGAAGTACCGAGTAATGCTGAGTACTTGAACATTGGTACTCAGGGTAAGTAGAGTACTGAGTCATGCCAAGTACTTGAACATTGGTACTCAGGTAAGTTAGAGTACCGAGTCATGCCGAGTACTTGAACATTGGTACTCAGGTAAGTAGAAGTACCGAGTAATGCCGAGTACTTGAACATTGGTACTCGGGGTAAGTAGAGTACTGAGTCATGCCAAGTACTTGAACATTGGTACTCAGGTAAGTTAGAGTACCGAGTCATGCCGAGTACTTGAACATTGGTACTCAGGTAAGTAGAAGTACCGAGTAATGCCGAGTACTTGAACATTGGTACTCGGGTAAGTAGAGTACTGAGTCATGCCAAGTACTTGAACATTGGTACTCAGGTAAGTAGAGTACTGAGTCATGCCGAGTACTTGAACATTGGTACTCAGGTAAGTAGAGTACCGAGTCATGCCGAGTACTTGAACATTGGTACTCAGGTAAGTAGAGTACCGAGTCATGCCGAGTACTTGAACATTGGTACTCAGGTAAGTAGAGTACTGAGTCATGCCGAGTACTTGAACATTGGTACTCAGGTAAGTAGAAGTACAAGCAATATTTATACCTGATTTGAATGTGAAGGGAATTTGAAATGGGAGATGTGTTTGATGAAATATGAACTAGTAAGATTCGCGTGAACTCGGATTCACTGCTAAAACACGTATATTGTTTTACGGCGTCCGTCCGTACGGTTCCACTAGTAAACACGGTTTATATACTTCAAGCCGTCAGTCCATGCTTTTTGAAACAGTTTAAGGACTCAACGCTTAAAAGTTTCTGTTGTGCATGGATTGAACGGCAGGAAGTGGTGCAAAGAGATTTAATGCAAGGTTTTGGGTTTAATGTGTCGACATTAAACCAACTTGCTGTAAATCTGCTCTATTCTGGTACATGCTGGTTCCTTCATTACAGAAAGAAATGGCATGTGTGTGTTCGAGTTAATAAAGTGCCCTGAAACAGGATTCAGTTTTAAATTGTTAAAGAAACCCAAACTGTGTTCAATTAAATTGTTAAAGGAGACCTGAAACAGGGTTCAATTAAATTATTAAAGAGACCCGAAACAGGTTTCAATTAATTGTTAAAGATACCTGAAACAAGAGTTCAATTTAGTTGTTAAAGATACATGAAAGAAAGAGTTCAATAAAGTTGTTAAAGATACCCGAAACAGGGTTCAATTAAATTGTTGAAGATACCTGAAACAAAGAGTTCAATAAAGCTGTTAAAGATACATGAAACAAAGAGTTCAATACAATTGTTAAAGATACCTGAAACAAAGAGTTCAATAAAGTTGTTAAAGATACATGAAACAAAGAGTTCAATAAAGTTGTTAAAGATACCTGAAACAAAGAGTTCAATAAAGTTGTTAAAGATACCTGAAACAAAAAGTTCAATAAAGTTGTTAAAGATACCTGAAAAAAGAGTTCAATAAAGCTGTTAAAGATACCTGAAACAAAGAGTTCAATAAAGTTGTTAAAAATACCTGAAACAAGAGTTCAATAAACTTGTTAAAAATACCTGAAACAAAGTTCAATTTAGTTGGTAAAGCGACCTGAAACAAGGTTCAATTTATTTGGTAAAGATACCTGAAACAAGGTTCAATTAAGTTGTTAATGAGACCTGACACAGGGTTTAATTAATTTGGTAAAGAGACCTGAAACAGGGTCAATTAATTTGGTAAAGAGACCTGAAACAGGGTTCAATTAAATTATTAAAGAGACCTGAAACAGAACATGGTTCAATTAAGTTGTTAAATAGATCTGAAACAGGGTTCAATTAAAGTATTAAAGAGGCCTGAAACAGGGTTCAATTTTAGATTGTTGAACAGTGCAAGATAATAGAGAGCCATACAACAGGTCTATAAGAATCCATGCTTTTGAATAATCAAAAATCATAGCATGTCAAAATCTGTGTTAGAATGACATCTCTGTATAAAGAAATAAAATCATCCATGAATTATCAACATTTAGATATATGGTTTGGTAGTACTCACAATTCATGGTTGAATAACCTTAATATGATGCAAACTAGAATTACCTCCATGGTTCCCACTACAAACTAGAATTACCTCCATAGTTCCCAGTACAAACTAGAATTACCTCCATGGTTCCCAGTACAAACTTGAATTACCTGCATGGTTCCCACTACAAACTAGAATTACCTACATTGTTCCCACTACAAACTAGAATTACCTCCATTGTTCCCAGTACAAACTAGAATTACCTCCATGGTCCCCACTACAAACTAGAATTACCTCCATGGTCCCCACTACAAACTAGAATTACCTCCATGGTTCCCACTACAAACTAGAATTACCTACATTGTTCCCACTACAAACTAGAATTACCTCCATGGTTCCCAGTACAAACTAGAATTACCTGCATGGTTCCCACTACAAACTAGAATTACCTACATTGTTCCCACTACAAACTAGAATTACCTCCATGGTTCCCAGTACAAACTAGAATTACCTCCATGGTCCCCACTACAAACTAGAATTACCTCCATGGTCCCCACTACAAACTAGAATTACCTGCATGGTTCCCACTACAAACTAGAATTACCTGCATGGTTCCCACTACAAACTAGAATTACCTACATTGTTCCCACTACAAACTAGAATTACCTCCATGGTTCCCACTACAAACTAGAATTACCTCCATAGTTCCCACTACAAACTAGAATTACCTCCATGGTTCCCAGTACAAACTAGAATTACCTGCATGGTTCCCACTACAAACTAGAATTACCTACATTGTTCCCACTACAAACTAGAATTACCTCCATGGTTCCCAGTACAAACTAGAATTACCTCCATGGTCCCCACTACAAACTAGAATTACCTCCATGGTCCCCACTACAAACTAGAATTACCTGCATGGTTCCCACTACAAACTAGAATTACCTGCATGGTTCCCACTACAAACTAGAATTACCTACATTGTTCCCACTACAAACTAGAATTACCTCCATTGTTCCCACTACAAACTAGAATTACCTCCATAGTTCCCACTACAAACTAGAATTACCTCCATGGTTCCCAGTACAAACTAGAATTACCTGCATGGTTCCCACTACAAACTAGAATTACCTACATTGTTCCCACTACAAACTAGAATTACCTCCATGGTTCCCACTACAAACTAGAATTACCTCCATAGTTCCCACTACAAACTAGAATTACCTCCATGGTTCCCAGTACAAACTAGAATTACCTGCATGGTTCCCACTACAAACTAGAATTACCTACATTGTTCCCACTACAAACTAGAATTACCTCCATGGTTCCCAGTACAAACTAGAATTACCTCCATGGTCCCCACTACAAACTAGAATTACCTGCATGGTTCCCACTACAAACTAGAATTACCTGCATGGTTCCCACTACAAACTAGAATTACCTACATTGTTCCCACTACAAACTAGAATTACCTCCATGGTTCCCACTACAAACTAGAATTACCTCCATAGTTCCCACTACAAACTAGAATTACCTCCATGGTTCCCAGTACAAACTAGAATTACCTGCATGGTTCCCACTACAAACTAGAATTACCTACATTGTTCCCACTACAAACTAGAATTACCTCCATGGTTCCCAGTACAAACTAGAATTACCTCCATGGTCCCCACTACAAACTAGAATTACCTCCATGGTCCCCACTACAAACTAGAATTACCTCCATGGTTCCCACTACAAACTAGAATTACCTGCATGGTTCCCACTACAAACTAGAATTACCTACATTGTTCCCACTACAAACTAGAATTACCTTCATTGTTCACACATATTTACATGGATTACACACATATTTACATGGATTACACACACACACACACACACATATTTACATGGATTACACACACACACACACATATTTACATGGATTACACACATATTACATGGATTACACACACACATATTTACATGGATTACACACATATTTATATGGATTACACACACACATATTTACATGGATTACACACATATTTACATGGCTTACACACACATACATATTTACATGGATTACACACACACATATTTACATGGATTACACACACACATATTTATATGGATTACACACACACATATTTATATGGATTACACACATATTTATATGGATTACACACACACACACACATATTTACATGGATTACACACATATTTATTTACATGGATTACACACACACATTTACATGGATTACACACACACATATTTACATGGATTACACACATATTTATTTACATGGATTACACACACACATTTACATGGCTTACACACACACATATTTACATGGATTACACACATATTTACATGGATTACACACACACATATTTACATGGATTACACACATATTTATTTACATGGATTACACACACACATTTACATGGATTACACACACACATATTTACATGGATTACACACATATTTATTTACATGGATTACACACACACATTTACATGGCTTACACACACACACATTTACATGGATTACACACACATATTTACATGGATTACACACACACACATGTTACATGGATTACACACATATTTATTTACATGGATTACACACACACATTTACATGGCTTACACACACATTTACATGAACTACACACACATTTACATGGCTTACAAACACATATTTACATGGCTTACACACGCATATTTACATGGCTTACACACACATATTTATATGGCTTACACACATATTATATTTAAATGAACTACTCACACATTTACGTGGATTACACACATATTTACATGGATTACACACATATTTACATGGATTACACACATATTTACATGGATTATAAACATATTTACATGGATTACACATATTTACATGGATTATACACACACACATTTACATGAACTACACACACATTTACATGAACTACACACATATTTACATGGATTGCACACACATGTACATGGATTATAAACATATTTACATGGATTACACATATTTACATGAACTACACACACACACACTTAATGGATTACACACACATTTACATGGATTACACACATATTTAAATGGATTACACATGTTACATGAATTACACACACATTTACATGGCTTACACACATATTTACATGGATTACACATATTTACATGAACTACACACACACACTTAATGGATTACACACACATTTACATGGATTACACACATATTTAAATGGATTACACATGTTACATGAACTACACACATTTACATGAACTACACACACATTTACATGGATTACACGCTTTCTAGTAAGAGAATAACCTTGTAATACATGAGTTATTGCTGATTTAGTTAATGTACAGATTTAATGCAAGGAATAAATGGCTTGGGCAACACTAAGCAACTTGCTGTAAATCTGTACGTACATCATTGGCTAGTTCACGTGGATACAAAGCATCACGCAGTCCAGTTAGCCGATCTTTCTGGTAATTTGTATGGTATACAATGTCATAGTAAAATCCAAAATGGTGTCGAGTACCGTACATACTCGACTATAAGGCGACCTCGCCTATAAGACGACCCCCCTACTTTGGTCCTGAAATCTGTGGATTTTGGCATGCACTCGCATATAAGACGGGTTGATAAAATTGACATCAGGAGTTGAAGAAATTTTTCAATAATTGATTCATAAGATTTTTGTGAACAATAACATAATGTTTTATTGCTAATTACTCAAAAAATCCGACATATGTAAATTAATCCACGGCATAATTATACACAACCTTTCTTACAGACACAGCCAATCAGATCGATCATTAAACGGTTAGCCCGCATAAGATCACCTTAGACACGACCAATTTGCATATTGTCCCATGCATGCCACATTTATAATTGAGTAGTGGCATGGGACAATACACAGGTGTTGTTAGGTAAACTGCCCGTCGCTCAAATGGGAATCCGGTCGCGACAGTAAATAAACATAAATTAAAAAAACAAAAACAATTAGAAATGTCACACAAACTTGTGAAATTATCAACAAAATATGATGTTTTGTCCAGTTAGGCCGGGATAATTGATATGATTACTTTTGGTTACTGCGTCGGGTAGTTTTTTTTGAAAGTGACACATATATTCAAAGTGAGTTTTAAAACAAATATTGCAAACTGACGTCGGCGAATTGAAATATTTTATAGTTATGGTAGGGTTATCAAAGCGAGGGAAAATATATTTTCAACCTGTACATAATTCAGAAAAAATTAAAATTTACTTGGCCTGCACATGTCAAAATGTCATTAGTTCCCACAGTATCAGAGCTGTTGGCACAGATCAAAGACATATGTAAGTTACACCAAAGATAATTAGTTCCCTCGCTTCCATTTTTATGACGCATTGCCCGTCGGTGAATGACTTTGAAGTTTTTCGCTGCTTCAGCCCATGTCCATATATGGAAATCGATGTACGGTTAAACTGCTCTCCAGGTACTCACACTACACACGTGTTGGTTCGTTGCTATGGATACGCTATACTAGTGTGTTGGTTCGTTGCTATGGATACGCTATACTAGTGGATAATAGGGACTGTTTCAAGAGGTATGAAAAAAGGGGGGCGTTTAAAGAAGTCCCAGATATACTTTGCATATAATTTGTTTAAACGGGGGTATTTAGTAATTATTGAAATAAGAATTGTCCAGGGCTAGAATCTTTCGCAGTTTTTAATTTACCAAGGTGTTCATTTAATACCCAAAGTCGGTGAAAAAATGTATAAAAAGGGATCAAATTGGTCAAAACAAATTATATACACATATACAAATTTTGTATTTGGTGCACCCGGCGATTATAAACGGTTCGGTAATTATTGTGATTTGCACGAAAAGTTATGAAGGCGTTGACGGAGATTAATTTGTCTCAGTTTAATGTTGCCAAACAATAAACCCAGATAAACACTTCTGTATGACTGACTTTTTGAAAACTGTGACCAACTGGTGTCATTGCTAACTTTTCCACATATTTCGAATTAATTTACTATACACTTTAGTGTTTTGTTCATTTAATGAAAATAATATTAATATTGCATGAATATATGAATTAACAAATATGTATATATTTAATGTCAGTTATTATTACATTTAATACCCGTCAAAAAGTCGGTGAAAAAAGTATAAAAATGGATCAAATTGGCCAAATATAATATAGCTGGCTGACATTTAGAAAATGCCAAACCAACTGATAATGACTGAAAACTTTTAGGTCATGTTTTGTGACCCGCTTATAAGACGGGACCCTGACTTTGAGCCTTAAATCAGCGGGAAATATCCCCGTCTTATAGGCGAGTATGGACGGTAGGTAACCTGGTATGTATTTGGTCCATTTAATGAATACACTCTTCTTTCTTTATCATTAAATTCCGACAGTCATTGTCAGAATCTGACCATTAATATTAACCCTTTCAACACCACAGGCCTCTCAATAGGCTTACAAAAAGTGCAGATCCAGATGAGCCGGCTCATTGCGAGCCATCTCACCAGGATCTGCACTTTTTGCCAGTAATATTACTATTTTTAGACAATTACCCATTTTGATAAATGAACTGTTCCAAATGTAATTTTCTTGTTAATTTATTGTTCTGAAAATATTCTGCACCAGTCCATGTCAGCTACTTGGTGTTGAATGCACCAGTCCATGTCAGCTAGTTGGTGTTGAATGCACCAGTCCATGTCAGTTACTTGGTGTTGAATGCACCAGTCCATGTCAGTTACTTGGTGTTGAATGCACCAGTCCATGTCAGTTACTTTGTGTTGAATGCACCAGTCCATGTCAGTTACTTGATGTTGAATGCACCAGTCCATGTCAGTTACTTGGTGTTGAATGCACCAGTCCATGTCAGCTACTTGGTGTTGAATGCACCAGTCCATGTCAGTTACTTGGTGTTGAATGCACCAGTCCATGTCAGTTACTTGGTGTTGAATGCACCAGTCCATGTCAGTTACTTGGTGTTGAATGCACCAGTCCATGTCAGTTACTTGGTGTTGAATGCACCAGTCCATGTCAGTTACTTGGTGTTGAATGCACCAGTCCATGTCAGTTACTTGGTGTTGAATGCACCAGTCCATGTCAGTTACTTGGTGTTGAATGCACCAGTCCATGTCAGTTACTTGGTGTTGAATGCACCAGTCCATGTCAGTTACTTGGTGTTGAATGCACCAGTCCATGTCAGTTACTTGGTGTTGAATGCACCAGTCCATGTCAGCTACTTGGTGTTGAATGCACCAGTCCATGTCAGCTACTTGGTGTTGAATGCACCAGTCCATGTCAGCTACTTGGTGTTGAATGCACCAGTCCATGTCAGCTACTTGGTGTTGAATGCACCAGTCCATGTCAGCTACTTGGTGTTGAATGCACCAGTCCATGTCAGCTACTTGGTGTTGAATGCACCAGTCCATGTCAGCTACTTGGTGTTGAATGCACCAGTCCATGTCAGCTACTTGGTGTTGAATGCACCAGTCCATGTCAGTTACTTGGTGTTGAATGCACCAGTCCATGTCAGTTACTTGGTGTTGAATGCACCAGTCCATGTCAGTTACTTGGTGTTGAATGCACCAGTCCATGTCAGTTACTTGGTGTTGAATGCACCAGTCCATGTCAGTTACTTGGTGTTGAATGCACCAGTCCATGTCAGTTACTTGGTGTTGAATGCACCAGTCCATGTCAGTTACTTGGTGTTGAATGCACCAGTCCATGTCAGTTACTTGGTGTTGAATGCACCAGTCCATGTCAGTTACTTGGTGTTGAATGCACCAGTCCATGTCAGTTACTTGGTGTTGAATGCACCAGTCCATGTCAGTTACTTGGTGTTGAATGCACCAGTCCATGTCAGCTACTTTGTGTTGAATGCACCAGTCCATGTCAGTTACTTGGTGTTGAATGCACCAGTCCATGTCAGTTTAAATACTTGATGTTGAATGCACCAGTCCATGTCAGTTACTTGGTGTTGAATGCACCAGTCCATGTCAGTTACTTGGTGTTGAATGCACCAGTCCATGTCAGTTACTTGGTGTTGAATGCACCAGTCCATGTCAGTTACTTGGTGTTGAATAGGTTAATTGTGCTTGTTATACTATTGTGTCATTGTTTGAAAATAATTAATTTAATTATTTCTTTAATAAAATCTTCTAATCTAAGTAATGATAGTTTATATACAAATCTCAAGTTCTTACGTCAATTGATTAATGGACCTCGAGATCTCATTGCTGATGGAATCTAATGGACTTTGAGATCTCATTGCTGATGGAATCTAATGGACCTCAAAATCTCATTGCTGATGGAATCTAATGTACCTCGAGATCTCATTGCTGATGGAATCTAATGGACCTCGAAATCTCATTGCTGATGGAATCTAATGGACCTCGAGATCTCATTGCTGATGGAATCTAATGGACCTCGAGATCTCATTGCTGATAGAATCTAATGTACCTCGAGTATTCATTGCTGATGGAATCTAATGGACCTCGAGATCTCATTGCTGATGGAATTTAATGTACCTCGAGATCTCATTGCTGATGGAATCTAATGGACCTCGAGATCTCATTGCTGATGGAATCTAATGGACCCAACCACAAAAAACCCAACCACAAACAAAACTCGAGATCTCATTGCTGATGGAATTTAATGTACCTCGAGATCTCATTGCTGATGGAATCTAATGGACCTCATTACTGATGGAATCTAATGGACCTCGATACTGTATTGCCTATGGAATCTAATGGACCATGACACCTCATTACTGATGGAATCTAATGGACCTCGATACCTCATTACTGATGGAATCTAATGGACCTCGAGACCTCATTACTGATGGAATCTAATGATGTGAGGCACTGAGAAGAGTGTTTGTGGATTTACGTATTTTGCCGCTAAGGACACCACCACCATGGTTCTGGTGGGGGGCTTGAATTCACACCACCTTGGTTACGAGTTAATGCCTTGGTTACCAGTAAACACCTCAGTAAATGAGTAAACACCTCTGTTACCAGTAATGATATGGAGTAAGTATAATACTTATGATCCCTAAATGTGTAACAATATTTGAACTATAAAGAGTTTCTATAGAAACCGAATCGAGATATATAACTGTTCTGGTAATGATGAATGTTTTCTTTATCATTTCAGCATATTGAGGCGGCTCAGCAGGGTGGTAAGTACAAAACAGCAGCATAGATTCATTTATAAACATTTAATATGAATTTCTTGATTATTTTTCTGATGATGGTCTATTTGACAGCAACCAGTCAATACATTTAACATTTTACAATTACTTATAAGTCCTGTTCCTAATGGCGGGGGTTAACAAAGTGGTAGTGGATAAGTGGTTGGGCTTGAGGAGAACTAATGCGGTCTTGGGATTGAGGGATTGACCATGCATGGATCCCTTCGTTATATCTCGTGCAGCTGTTCGTTATATCTCGTGCAGCTGTTCGTTATATCTTGTGCAGCTGTTCATTATATATCATGCAGCTGTTCGTTATATCTCGTGCAGCTGTTAGTTATATCTCGTGCAGCTGTTTGTTATATCTCATGCAGCTGTTTGTTATATCTCATGCAGCTGTTCGTTATATCTCGTGCATCTGTTTGTTATATCTCATGCAACTGTTCGTTATATCTCATGCAGCTGTTTGTTATATCTTGTGCAGCTGTTTGTTATATCTCATGCAACTGTTCGTTATATCTCATGCAGCTGTTTGTTATATCTCATGCAGCTGTTTGTTATATCTTGTGCAGCTGTTTGTTATATCTCATGCATCTGTTTGTTATATCTCATGCAGCTGTTCGTTATATCTCGTGCAGCTGTTCATTATATCTCGTGCATCTGTTCAATATATCTTGTGCATCTGCTTGTTATATCTCGTGCAGCTGATCGTTATATCTCGTGCAGCAGTTTGTTATATTTCGTGCATCTGTTCATTATATCTCGTGCAGCTGTTCATTATATCTCGTGCATCTGTTTGTTATATCTCATGCAGCTGATCGTTATATCTCATGCAGCTGATCGTTATATCTCATGCAGCTGTTTGTTATATCTCGTGCAGCAGTTTGTTATATTTCGTGTATCTGTTCGTTAAATCTCGTGCAGCTGTTCATTATATCTCGTGCAGCTGTTCATTATATCTTGTGCATCTGTTCATTATATCTCGTGCATCTGTTCATTATATCTTGTGCACCTGTTCGTTATATCTCGTGCATCTGGCAGACTTACTGCTCCATCTGTCTGATTGTAACTACCTATGTACTGACAGTCCTGGCCCCCTGGCATTAAAACTGTTCTAAAATCTCAAACTCGGTCACAAGTCATTTGTTGAGCTGAAGCCACACCTCAGAATCGTCCAATCAATTCAGATGAGCTGGAGTTTGAGATCTGAGAAACCTTTTGTACCTCCAACCCTGGTCCATTCTGTAACTTTGTTCTGTATTACAGTATGGCACTTTAGTCATGTGTTGAATTCCATAATTATGTTTCAATTTTAATTTAGGGGCCTCCGTGACGAGTGATTACGGTCGTTGATTTCAAATCACTTGCCCCTCACCGCTTTAGGTTCGAATCCCACTGGAGGTGTCAAATTAATACATGTGAGGAAGCTATCCAGCTGGTATACGGTAGGTCGGTGGTTGTACCAGGGTGTCTCAAATACATCTTGGTGGGGCGCCTGTGGTCTTCATCCACCAATAATAGCTGGAGAGTCGCCGTATGACATAAGTTATTTGTGCGACTCTAAACCCAAAACTCATCGAACAATGAATTTTACGTTAGCCTAATTACACATTTTGTTTAACCTTAAGTTTTGCCAAAGTAGCCCTGTACCCAGAAAATGCAATCAAACTTGTATTAGCCCTTTCAACCAACCCTATGTAGCTTATTGTATTAGTCCATACTATTGTATGTATAGAAAATGACATTGTGCGATGTATGGGAATTTACATTGTGCGATGTATAGAAAATGACATTATGCGATATATAGAAACTTACATTTTGTGATATATAGAAACTTACATTTTGCGATGTATAGAAACTTACATTATGCGATATATAGAAACTTACATTATGTGATATATAGAAACTTACATTATGTGATGTATAGAAACTTACATTATGCGATGTATAGAAACTTACATTATGCGATGTATAGAAACTTACATTATGCGATGTATAGAAACTTACATTATGCGATGTATAGAAACTTACATTGTGCGATATATAGAAACTTACATTGTGCGATATATAGAAACTTACATTGTGCGATATATAGAAACTTACATTATGCGATGTATAGAAACTTACATTATGCGATGTATAGAAACTTACATTGTGTGATATGGCGCAAGAAACAACTGCATCGTGTTAACTGGCACAAGAAGACACTGGTATTGTGTGGGAAGACACAAGATGACGACTTTTTATGGAATTGGTCACGAAAATGCTGATATGGTCAAGGCACAAGAAAATGGCATAGTGCAGTATAGACTGGACGAAGATGGCATTGTAACACAAGAAGAAAACAAATCTGCATTGGAATGGCAGAAGAAGAAATTGTCTTTGTGTGGAATGGCAAACTTGTGTGGAAGAATTACCTAGAACTGTTGCAATATATAAAGCAGAAAATTGTTGTATGTTCTAAGCAGCTTTTATGCGTTGTATATAACTATATTTACTTTACCATTATTATGAAACCAGCTTTTTAATAACTTATATTAATCAGCATCGTTAGCACGGATGAAAACGTATAAAATTATGTTGTCCTTTGTGTCGGAGGAGACGAGAGTGTACAGAGAAAACCCACGTGTTCGATCTGGCAACTACCAGTGACTGTCTCACCATCGCGCATACTTCCCGGTCCTAGGATCGAACCTGGGTTCCATTGGTGGAAAGGGAGCGTGCACCACAGTACTAATTGAACATCCACTGAGTATTGTGGTTGAGTAACAGACACACAGATTAATAAAAGAAGAACAATTTGTTACTGTAAATCGTGTAATATTGGTGTGAGCTCTTTTTGCGATTTTGTCTGTATGGATGCCATAATTCCCAATCTGGATAGGGTAGTAATATTTTAGTGCAATCCATGTGGTACACAATCTGGATAGGGTAGTAATATTTTAGTGCAATCCATGTGGTACACAATCCGGATAGGGTAGTAATATTTTAGTGCAATCCATGTGGTACACAATCCGGATAGGGTAGTAATATTTTAGTGCAATCCATGTGGTACACAATCCGGATAGGGTAGTAATATTTTAGTGCAATCCATGTGGTACACAATCCGGATAGGGTAGTAATTTTAGTGCAATCCATGTGGTACACAATCCGGATAGGGTAGTAATATTTTAGTGCAATCCATGTGGTACATAATCCGGATAGGGTAGTAATATTTTAGTGCAATCCATGTGGTACACAATCCGGATAGGGTAGTAATATTTTAGTGCAATCCTTGTGGTACACAATCCGAATAGGGTAGTAATATTTTAATGCAATCCATGTGGTACACAATCCGGATAGGGTAGTAATATTTAGTGCAATCCATGTGGTACACAATCCGGATAGGGTAGTAATATTTTAGTGCAATCCATGTGGTACACAATCCGGATAGGGTAGTATTATTTTAGTGCAATCCATGTGGTACACAATCCGGATAGGGTAGTAATATTTTAGTGCAATCCATGTGGTACACAATCCGGATAGGGTAGTAATATTTTAGTGGAATCCATGTGGTACACAATCCGGATGGGGTAGTAATATTTTAGTGCAATCCATGTGGTACACAATCTAGAGAGGGTAGTAATATTTTAGTGCAATCCATGTGGTACACAATCCGGATAGGGTAGTAATATTTTAGTGCAATCCATGTGGTACACAATCCGGATAGGGTAGTAATATTTTAGTGCAATCCATGTGGTACACAATCCGGATAGGGTAGTAATATTTTAGTGCAACAAATCCATGTGGTACACAATCCGAATAGGGTAGATACAATATTTTAGTGCAATCTTGAAATCCATGTGGTACATAATCCGGATAGGGTAGTAATATTTTTGTGCAATCTTGAAATCCATGTGGTACACAATCCGGATAGGGTAGTAATATTTTAGTGCAATCTTGAAATCCATGTGTTACACAATCTGGAGAGGGTAGTAATATTTTAGTGCAATCTTGAAATCCATGTGGTACACAATCCGGATATGGTAGTAATATTTTAGTGCAATCTTGAAATCCATGTGGTACACAATCTGGATATGGTAGTAATATTTTAGTGCAATCCATGTGGTACACAATCTGGATAGGGTAGTAATATTTTAGTGCAATCCATGTGGTACACAATCCGGATAGGGTAGTAATATTTTAGTGCAATCCATGTGGTACACAATCCGGATAGGGTAGTAATATTTTAGTGCAATCCATGTGGTACACAATCCGGATAGGGTAGATGACAATGGTATTTTAATGCAATCTTGAAATCCATTTGATATACAATCCCTATATGTGCATGGCAGTTATATTTTAGCATAATTTTGAAATTAGTGTGGTGTGTTTTCGCGATTTATCTCAAAATAAAACTCAATAATGATAAATGATTGTTTACAGTACGTTATGCTACATTTCAGCAACGGTCTTTAACTTTGTTTTGTTTCGAAAAAAAAAACTGTTCTATGATCTTCAGGTATTGTACATGTATGGGCAACAATAATTGAGTTAACAGCTTGAAACAAATATAGAATTATTTATAAACCTGTTATAGGATGTACGCCGTTATTTACTGCCGTTGATGAGTACAAACATATATGAAACCAGTATAACGAGTCCTACCATCCACTCTACCATAGCCATTGAGTCCGCCTCCGTGGTCGAGTGGTTACGGTCGCTGACTTGCATACCACTGTAACCTATCATCACTGATGGTCACGTGACGTGTTCGAGTCCCGCTCAGGCCGTGTCTCATTTATATGAAAAAGTTGGCAGTTTCTTACGGCGGTTGGTGCACCCAAGTACTGGTTAACCGCTGCAGCCTGCCCAGGAAAGGTGTTGTTAGGTAAATTGCCCGCCGGCGATATAGCCCAAAATAGTGCTGATGCAGGCGTAAAACCCGAAATATAACATATAACATAGCCATTGATTGGTCTTCATAGGCCATCTTCTTCATATTGCAAATTCATAAAAAGTTTAAACGATTACGAAGCAAGTTCTAACAACTTATATTAATCACTCTCGTTGGCGCGGATGAAAGCGTATATGTGCATGGTCATTCGTGTGGGAGGAAACCAGAGTACCTGGAGAAACCCACCTGTCCGATCTGGCGACCACCGTACCATATCACATACTTCCCGGTCTGAGGATGGAACCCGGGTTGCATTGGTGAGAAGTGAGTGCGCTAACCACTGTGCTAATCGGACAGCCAAATTTATACAAAATGCAAATAAAGACCACATTTTAAAATAAAACATTTTTGCTAAAAGCAAAATCATAACTCAATAAAGGCTAGGTTTTGTTTAAAAAAATCCCCAGGTAATTAATGAATATAATTTCCAAAGACTGTGTTTACTAAAACCCAAATATTCGCACGGAAACGAAAGAAAAATGAAATAAAGATAGAACCATCTTCTGTGCTGTTTATCAACAAACATATGTAAACAATGTAGATGTGTGACGGAACAACGCATGTTGATTCAGCTGTGTTAGAAGTTTGTTCTGATTGTCGATAGAAATGTACGATTCCGGAAAGTCCTACTTTCAGTTTATTATATTGCAAAAACACACTGTTTACTATTCAAATTATAATGGAATGTATGTGTAGTAGCATTGTTATTTGTACGTAATTTTATAACAAATTTTATATATATATATAAAGATTTCCATACGATATATATATAGGCGCTTTACTGATTCATGCAGGCATTCTCACCTTGTTGAGATTATTAAAAATGTTATTCCCTGCCTTCAAATTTAGCGATCCCTGCCTTTAAGTTTTGCCATCCATGCTTTTAAGTTTTGCTATCCATGCCTTCAAGCTTAGCGATCCCTGCCTTCAAGCTTAGTGATCCATGCCTTTAAGTTAAGCGATCCATGCCTTTAAGTTTAGCAACCCCTGCCTTTAAGTTTAGCAATCCATGCCTTCAAGTTTAGCGACCCCTGCCTTTAAGTTTAGCAATCCATACTTTCAAGTTTAGCGACCCCTGCCTTTAAGTTTAGCAATCCATGCCTTCAAGTTTAGCGACCCCTGCCTTCAAGTTTAGCGACCCCTGCCTTCAAGTTTAGCGACCCCTGCCTTCAAGTTTAGCGACCCCTGCCTTCAAATTTAGCGACCCCTGCCTTCAAGTTTAGCGACCCCTGCCTTCAGTTTAGCGACCCCTGCCTTCAAGTTTAGCGACCCCTGCCTTCAAGTTTAGCGACCCCTGCCTTCAAGTTTAGCGATCCCTGCCTTCAAGTTTAGTGACCCATACCTTCAAGTTTAGCGACCCCTGCCTTCAAGTTTAGCGACCCCTGCCTTCAAGTTTGGCGACCCCTGCCTTCAAGTTTAGCGACCCATACCTTCAAATTTAGCGATCCCTGCCTTCAAGTTTAGTGACCCATACCTTCTAATTTAGTGATCCCTGCCTTCAAGTTTAACGACCCCTGCCTTCAAGTTTAGCGACCCCTGCCTTCAAGTTTAGTGACCCTGCCTAGTGTAACGTTCACTGCTTTCGATGGTCGATGAAATCTTAAATTCGATATCTACGAATATTTCTGCCCGCTAAAATTCTGGAAATCAGATGTTGTAATACGAAAATATTCACTTTATTTCACAGATGGAGTATTATTCCAAGACAAATTTCGCTTGAGAAGTTTAACCCTTTCAACACTACAGGCCTCTAAATAGACTTACAAAAAGTGTAGATCCAGATGAGCCGGCTCATGACGAGCCGTCTCATCAGGATCTGCACTTTTTGCCAGTAATATTACTATGTTTAGAAAAAAATTACCCATTTTGATAAATGAACTGGTCCAAATGTAATTTTCGTTTTTAAATCACTTGTCACACATGTTTACCATACTGAGACAATGTGGAATGTGAAGGTTTCGGCCACGTCATTTCAAGGCCATGGTCACTCTGACTATTTTCAAATGAGACTTTAAACCAAGGTCTTGTGTCGATGCTTTACACTGTGCCCGTAAAAGAATGTGAGGAAACTCTTGAATGGGTCTCTGTCTCTATCATTGCACTATTCTCCAAAATCTAAATGACTAATCTCTTCAGGAGGCGTCACTCATGCGGGCAACCGGAAGCGACGATAAATAAACGTAAAGCACACACAAGATATTTTACATAGCATTTCATGTCCGATCCATACTTTTTATTAAACTTGTATCAAATGTTCACCTCAGCGAAACGACTTTCAGAACCCATGTTCATCGAAGGTCACGGCCAAACTTGGAGGTGGCTATAGACTAGAACTTGTCTGCCCGTTTCACCATTATATACTGCCCTACTGCTTCTTTAACCAAGCATAATTAGCTGTCAATCAATCACCGTAAAGTTAACAAAATTTTCTATGGGGTAACCCCAAACTTATCATCTTCACGGCTCACAATGCACCCTGCCACTTTTCCGACCCACTCTGCCCTTTTCCGACCCACCCTGCCCTTTTTTCCACTCTAGAATAAACCCGTGGTCATACTTGGAACTTGTGTGTTACAATGACTATTTATCATAGTATTGTATGTCTGGTCCATATTTTGAGAACGACTCTGTGGTCGAGTGGTCTAGCACACCGTTGCTAGAATTCGCCTTTTCGTGGCTATCATCAGCGCCACAGGTTCGCTCCCTGTTGGGTACAAGTGATAAAATGACAATGTGAGAATGTTGTCAGCTGCTCGCGGAGGTTTGCAGAATTGAGTACTGGTTTCTACCCAGGAAATGTGGGTGGTTTTCTCCACTACAACATACTGACTTTATACGATAATACCCCAGAGTGCACTACAGTCACACCTGTGTTAGTGGTCACCTCTATTAAGCAGCCAACCTGTATTAAGCAGCCAGGTTCCAGATTCCCAATGTGCTGTTTTATTATACATTTGACATCTATTAAGCAGCCACCTGTGCTAAACAGCCACTATATGTGTTTCCCTTGGCTGGCTGCTTAACACAGGTTTGACTGTATGTACAAATCAAAAGCACACAAACAGACTGAACATATCTTCATAAAGCTATCATAGATGTGTTGGCATTGTTTATAGACGACATATCTTCATAAAGCTATCATAGATGTGTTGGCATTGTTTGTAGATGGAACATATCTTCATAAAGCTATCATAGATGTGTTGGCATTGTTTATAGACTGGACATATCTTCATAAAGCTATCATAGATGTGTTGGCATTGTTTATAGACTGGACATATCTTCATAAAGCTATCATAGATGTGTTGGCATTGTTTGTAGATGGAACATATCTTCATAAAGCTATCATAGATGTGTTGGCATTGTTTGTAGACTGGACATATCTTCATAAAGCTATCATAGATGTGTTGGCATTGTTTGTAGACTGGACATATCTTCATAAAGCTATCATAGATGTGTTGGCATTGTTTGTAGACTGGACATATTTTCATAAAGCTATCATAGATGTGTTGGCATTGTTTGTAGATGGAACATATCTTCATAAAGCTATCATAGATGTGTTGGCATTGTTTGTAGACTGGACATATCTTCATAAAGCTATCATAGATGTGTTGGCATTGTTTGTAGACTGGACATATCTTCATAAAGCTATCATAGATGTGTTGGCATTGTTTGTAGATGGACATATCTTCATAAAGCTATCATAGATGTGTTGGCATTGTTTGTAGACTGGACATATCTTCATAAAGCTATCATAGATGTGTTGGCATTGTTTATAGACTGGACATATCTTCATAAAGCTATCATAGATGTGTTGGCATTGTTTGTAGATGGAACATATCTTCATAAAGCTATCATAGATGTGTTGACATATCTTCATAAAGCTATCATAGATGTGTTGGCATTGTTTGTAGACTGGACATATCTTCATAAAGCTATCATAGATGTGTTGGCATTGTTTGTAGACTGGACATATCTTCATAAAGCTATCATAGATGTGTTGGCATTGTTTGTAATATGTATGCGTTGATGTTGTGTGTTTGCAGTCACGCTTAGGAAAAGGAAACCATTGAATTCTGGAATCATGGTGGAGACGAAAGAACGTTCGTCCAAGTTCAGTGAGATGATTAAAGACAACCGCTCACCCATGCTAGGTAATGTAATACCACAGACGGATCTGTAGTCCAGTGGTAACACGCTGGACTGGTAATCCAGGGATCGCAGGTTCGATCCCGGGTCTGACCCTAATAAAATTAAGTCTTTTCAGATGGGACGTTAAACCGAGGTCTCGTGTCGGTGCTTTACACCGTGCACATAAAAGAACAAGAGGAGACTCTGGAATGGGTCTCTGCCTGTATCATTGCACTATTCTCCAAAAATCTAAAATGACTAATCTCTTCAGGAGGCGTCGCTCATATGGGCAACCGGTAGCGACGATAAATAAGCGTAAAACACACACAATGTAATACCAACAGAGTCTAAACTGAAAGTTGTCCACCTCCATCATTGAGTGGTTACGGTCACGGACTTGCATACCACTGTAACCTATCATCACTGATGGTCACCGGTTCGAGCCCCACTCCGGCCATGTCTCATTTATATGAAAAAGTTGGCAGTTTCTTACGGAGGTTGGTGCACCCAATTACTGGTTAACCGATGGAGCCTGCCCAGGAAAGGTGATGTTAGGTCAACTGCCCATCGGCAATATAGCCCAAAATGGTGCTGATGCAGGCGTAAAACCCGAATTAACAAACAAACATAAACTGAAAGTAAAATGTTCGGCAGAATGTTTGCACATATAAGCACCATATTAAATTTGACTTAAGATAGTCGTTTTAGTTGCTATATAAGCACCATATTAAATTTGACTTAAGATAGTCGTTTTAGTTTGCACATATAAGCACCATATTAAATTTGACTTAAAATAGTCGTTTTAGTTTGCACATATAAGCACCATATTAAATTTGACTTTGTTAAGTTTAATACAATAGAATGCAATTGAGATAAAATGATAAATACCACAAATATTAGTCTCTAATTGTGGAAATATCCTATTTTGACACTGAAATGGTAACGATTATTCTCATTTAGCTCAAAAACAAGCACGGTGTGGTATGTTTTTTATGCTTTCATATTTATCAGTATATTGTAGATATACTACACAGAAAATTAAAAAACATTCTGACGATTGAAAAAAAAATTATGACACATTTTCTTACTTTTCGCAAAGCCAAACTGCAAAAATATCCGAGACGTAAACAATAAAAAATGGTCAAAATGAAAAATATTTCACATAGAATTATAAAGTTTTATTGATATACATGAACATCTGCTAGTTTGCATCACATATATGCAATATTAAATGGAACTAAACTCATTTTCTATTGTTTTTATGTATGTTTAAAGGAATTTGTATGCTCATTTTTGACGTCAAAATTTGGACCAATAATGTGTACACTCAAAAACGAGCACGGGGACCCACTAGTTTTAAAATATTTTCATACATGGAAATGTCTAATCTAAATATATGCAAAGTTTAACATTTTTTTGACGATTATCAATTATTGTGCTATACGCCTTTAAGATAGTCGTTTTAGTTTGCTATATAAGCACCATATTATATTTAACTTAAGATAGTCGTTTTAGTTTGCTATATAAGCACCATATTAAATTTGACTTAAGATAGTCGTTTTAGTTTGCTATATAAGCACCATATTATATTTAACTTAAGATAGTCGTTTTAGTTTGCTATATAAGCACCATATTATATTTAACTTAAGATAGTCGTTTTAGTTTGCTATATAAGCACCATATTAAATTTGACTTAAGATAGTCGTTTTAGTTTGCTATTTAAGCACCATATTAAATTTGACTTAAGATAGTCGTTTTAGTTGCTATATAAGCACCATATTAAATTTGACTTAAGATAGTCGATTTAGTTTGCTTACTCCAGAGCTTCATTTCTCCATAACAAATCCTAATAGCAAATAAATCGATGTAATCAAAAGAAATCCTTTTTAGCATGTTCTTTTTTAAAATTTATTTAACAAGATGAACCTTTAGTTTGGAAGGAACATCTTAATCATGTAGACTATAAAAATACAAAACTTTACTTTGGAAGGAACATCTCAATCATGTAGACTTTAAAAATACAAAACTTTACTTTGGAAGGAACATCTCAATCATGTAGACTTTAAAAAGACAAAACTTTACTTTGGAAGGAACATCTCAATCATGTAGACTTTAAAAAGATGAAACTTTACTTTGGAAGGAACATCTCAATCATGTAGACTTTAAAAAGACAAAACTTTACTCTGGAAGGAACATCTCAATCATGTAGACTATAAAAAGACAAAACTTTACTTTGGAAGGAACATCTCAATCATTAGACTATAAAAAGACAAAACTTTACTTTGGAAGGAACATCTCCATCATGTAGACTTTAAAAAGACAAAACTTTACTTTGGAAGGAACATCTCCATCATGTAGACTATAAAAAGACAAAACTTTACTTTGGAAGGAACATCTCAATTATGTAGACTTTAAAAAGATGAAACTTTACTTTGGAAGGAACATCTCAATCATTAGACTATAAAAAGACAAAACTTTACTTTGGAAGGAACATCTCAATTATGTAGACTTTAAAAAGACAAAACTTTACTCTTGAAGGAACATCTCAATTATGTAGACTTTAAAAAGAAAAAACTTTACTTTGGAAGGAACATCTCAATCATGTAGACTTTAAAAAGATGAAGCTTTGCTCTGGAAGGAACATCTAAATCATGTAGACTTTAAAAAGATGAAGCTTTGCTCTGGAAGGAACATTTTAATCATGTAGACTTTAAAAAGACAAAACTTTACTCTTGAAGGAACATCTCAATTATGTAGACTTTAAAAAGACAAAACTTTACTTTGGAAGGAACATCTTAATCATGTAGACTTTAAAAAGATGAAACTTTACTTTGGAAGGAATATCTCCATCATGTAGACTTTAAAAATACAAACCTTTACTTTGGAAGGAACATCTCAATCATGTAGACTTTAAAAAGATGAAGCTTTGCTCTGGAAGGAACATCTCCATCATGTAGACTTTAAAAAGATGAAACTTTACTTTGGAAGGAACATCTCAATCATTAGACTATAAAAAGACAAAACTTTACTTTGGAAGGAACATCTCAATTATGTAGACTTTAAAAAGATGAAACTTTACTTTGGAAGGAACATCTCAATCATTAGACTATAAAAAGACAAAACTTTACTTTGGAAGGAACATCTCAATTATGTAGACTTTAAAAAGACAAAACTTTACTCTTGAAGGAACATCTCAATTATGTAGACTTTAAAAAGACAAAACTTTACTTTGGAAGGAACATCTCAATCATGTAGACTTTAAAAAGATGAAGCTTTGCTCTGGAAGGAACATCTCAATCATGTAGACTTTAAAAAGATGAAGCTTTGCTCTGGAAGGAACATTTTAATCATGTAGACTTTAAAAAGACAAAACTTTACTCTTGAAGGAACATCTCAATTATGTAGACTTTAAAAAGACAAAACTTTACTTTGGAAGGAACATCTCAATCATGTAGACTTTAAAAAGATGAAACTTTACTTTGGAAGGAACATCTTAATCATGTAGACTTTAAAAAGATGAAACTTTACTTTGGAAGGAATATCTCCATCATGTAGACTTTAAAAATACAAACCTTTACTTTGGAAGGAACATCTCAATCATGTAGACTTTAAAAAGATGAAGCTTTGCTCTGGAAGGAACATCTCAATCATGTAGACTTTAAAAAGATGAAGCTTTGCTCTGGAAGGAACATCTTAATCATGTAGACTTTAAAAAGATGAAACTTTACTCTGGAAGGAACATCTCAATCATGTAGACTTTAAAAAGATGAAACTTTACTCTGGAAGGAACATCTCAATCATGTAGACTTTAAAAAGACAACACTTTACTTTGGAAGGAACATCTCAATCATGTAGACTTTAAAAAGATGAAGCTTTGCTCTGGAAGGAACATCTTAATCATGTAGACTTTAAAAAGATGAAGCTTTGCTCTGGAAGGAACATCTTAATCATGTAGACTTTAAAAAGATGAAACTTTACTCTGGAAGGAACATCTTAATCATGTAGACTTTAAAAAGATGAAACTTTGCTCTGGAAGGAACATCTTAATCAGGTAGACTTTAAAGAGACAAAACTTTACTCTGGAAGGAACATCCCTATGATATACGTAACTTATGACAACCTTTCTGTTGTGTTCATTTTAGGTGTAGAGTTTGTAACCGAATTCCAGAAAAAGGACTTGAGGGCTGCACCCAGATACGTGTGTAACCTGTGCGAGTCCAAATGTGACGGGTCTACCATCATACCTCACCTGATAGGGCTCAAACACAGACTGCATTACATGGTACTATGCTTCACTCATCAATTTTGTTATCCTCCGCCGAAAATTTGGCGAGGGATATATTGATTTTGTGACGTCTGTACATGCGTCCATCCGTAGCCAATTCTCAATAACCAATATTTACATTTCTTCCTGCAATGAATGTATATGCCCATTTTTGTATCCATTTTCGTATGAATTTCCAGCTAATGATATGCAGCTGTCATGCATACTCAAAGTTACTGGTTGGGCAGCGTTCCTCGCAAGAAAAGGCGTGTCTTACAGTTTACGCTGTTCCAAGGATGATATATTTACCAGGTCCAGCACATGGTTGCAACTCTGGCCTAAATTCATTTTGTTATTGAACAGAATAATTAATGTAAATATAAGTAATGAATCGCAGACGACTGTTTAGGTGGTTGACTTCAAATCACTTGCCCCTCACCGCTGTAGGTTCGAATCCCACTGAGGTTGTCAAATTCTTTCATGCTAGGAAGCTACCGTATCCAGACGACTTACAGAAGGTCGGTGGTTCTTCCTGTGTGGCTGTCCGTGCCTGAAATACTGCCTAGAGGAGCACCCTGGATCTTCCACCAATAATAGCCGGAGAGTCGCCATGTGACCTAAGCTGTTGGTGCGACTTTAAACCCCTTGACCTAAGCTGTTGGTGCGACTTTAAACCCCTTGACCTAAGCTGATGGTGCGACTTTAAACCCCTTGACCTAAGCTGTTGGTGCGACTTTAAACCCCTTGACCTAAGCTGTTGGTGCGACTTTAAACCCCTTGACTTAAGCTGTTGGTGCAACTTTAAACCCCTTAACCTAAGCTGATGGTGCAACTTTAAACCCCTTAACCTAAGCTGTTGGTGCGACTTTAAACCCCTTGACCTAAGCTGTTAGTGCGACTTTAAACCCCTTGACCTAAACTGTTGGTGCAACTTTAAACCCCTTGACCTAAGTTGTTGGTGCAACTTTAAACCCTTGACCTAAGCTGATGGTGCGACTTTAAAACCCTTTACCTAAGCTGTTGGTGCAACTTTAAACCCCTTGACCTAAGCTGTTGGTGCAACTTTAAACCATTTAACCTAAGCTGATGGTGCAACTTTAAACCCCTTGACCTAAGCTATTGGTGCGACTTTAAACCCCTTAACCTAAGCTGATGGTGCAACTTTAAAACCCTTAACCTAAGCTGATGGTGCAACTTTAAACCCCTTAACCTAAGCTGATGGTGCGACTTTAAACCCCTTAACCTAAGCTGATGGTGCAACTTTAAACCCCTTGACCTAAGCTGTTGGTGTGACTTTAAACCCCTTGACCTAAGCTGTTAGTGCGACTTTAAACCCCTTGACCTAAACTGTTGGTGCAACTTTAAACCCTTTGACCTAAGTTGTTGGTGCAACTTTAAATCCTTGACCTAAGCTGTTAGTGCGACTTTAAACCCCTTGACCTAAGTTGTTGGTGCAACTTTAAATCCTTGACCTAAGCTGTTAGTGCGACTTTAAACCCCTTGACCTAAGCTGATGGTGCGACTTTAAAACCCTTTACCTAAGCTGTTGGTGCAACTTTAAACCCCTTGACCTAAGCTGTTGGTGCAACTTTAAAACCCTTTACCTAAGCTGATGGTGCAACTTTAAAACCCTTTACCTAAGCTTTTGGTGCAACTTTAAACCCCTTGACCTAAGCTGTTGGTGCAACTTTAAACCCCTTGACCTAAGCTGTTGGTGCAACTTTAAAACCCTTGACCTAAGCTGTTGGTGCAACTTTAAACCCCTTGACCTAAGCTGTTGGTGCAACTTTAAACCCCTTGATCTAACCTGTTGGTGCGACTTTAAACCCCTTGACCTAAGCTGTTGGTGCAACTTTAAACCCCTTGACCTAAGCTGTTGGTGCAACTTTAAAACCCTTTACCTAAGCTGATGGTGCAACTTTAAAACCCTTTACCTAAGCTTTTGGTGCAACTTTAAACCCCTTGACCTAAGCTGTTGGTGCAACTTTAAACCCCTTGACCTAAGCTGTTGGTGCAACTTTAAACCCCTTGATCTAACCTGTTGGTGCGACTTTAAACCCCTTGACCTAAGCTGTTGGTGCGACTTTAAACCCCTTGACCTAAGCTGTTGGTGCGACTTTAAACCCCTTTACCTAAGCTGTTGGTGCGACTTTAAACCCTTTGACCTAAGCTGTTGGTGCGACTTTATGCCCCTAAAACAAACAATGGCCAAGTAATTCTCTTGAGTCACCTTGTATACATACTTCCCACACCCAGTGAAAACACTGATAAGATCTTATCTTGGCCACCATCTTGTATGGCAATTTCCTAGTAATTATTTCATTGCAATAACATAATTAATTTTTGATTATATTTATATAAAATTTGGTATCGGTTTAATGGTATTGAAATACACTTTTTAAAAATGAATTTAGTTTTTGACAATTGTGTATGGATTACAATTTATAAGAACTTAATTTGCACCTATTTTTGAAAGTCTTATTTTCGCAGTTGAAATATTAATACATGTAGTCTGTTTTTTATTCGTTAGTGATAGTGATGGAAAATAACTATTTTATGAAGAAAACGCTACTGTACAATTAATATTATATAATATCTGTTAAACCTTGCCATACAAAATGGCCGTCACAGTTTAAACTTTATTTATTTTACAACGATTGTGAAGCAAGTTTTAACAACTTATATTAATCACTCTCGTTGGCGCGGATGAAAGCGTAAATGTGGTCATTCGTGTGGGAGGAAACCAGAGTACCCGGGGAAAACCCACCTGTCCGATCTGGCGACCACCGTACCATCTCACATACTTCCCAGTCCGAGGATCGAACGTCGGCTGCATTGGTGAGAAGCGTGCACGCTAACCACTGCGCTAATCAAACAGCCTGCCACAGTAGGAATGGTGATGTGGGAACTATGTTTGACATTACAGCAACATAAGAATCCAAGCATGTACGAGCACCTGACAAAATATAATTCCAAGAAGAAGAAATCGGTAATGAATGCTAGCTTGGAGGACTTTGCACGCGAAATGGAACAGAAGAACGGTCGTGGTGAGGTAAAGATTAAAATCGAGTTGGACAGCATGCCTGAGGAAGATGATCTGCAGGTTGGTTTATGTTTAACCCTTTCAATACTACATACCTCTAAATAGGCTTACAAAAAGTGTAGATCCAGATGAGCAGGCTATTAATAGTACTATTTTTAGACGAAATTACCAATTTTTATAAATGATCTCGTACAAAGGTAATTTTCTTATTAATTTATTGGTCTAAGAATATCATGTACCAGTCCATGTCAGTTACTGGGTGTTGAAAGTGTTAAATAAATGTAGAAAAAGTGAATATGAATTGTAGATAAATACTGTTGTTGGTTGAAAGGTTGTTTGTACTCAGATCTGTTGTTGTTCGTAGGTATTTATTATCAATTTTGAAGGGTTAGGTTGAAATTTGTTTGTATTTAGAAAAAGTTGGCAGTTTCTTACGGAGGTTGGTGCACTCAAGTACTGGTTAACCGCTGGAGCCTGCCCAGGAAAGGTGTTGTTAAGTAAACTGCCCGCCAGCGATATAGCCCAAAATGGTGCTGATGCAGGCGTAAAACCCGAAATATAACAATATAATATTGTATTTAGAATTGTTGATGGTAACAGTCCAAGCCCGGAGATGTGTCTGCACCCAACTTTTTCGTACAAAATAAATTGTGTTCTGTTTTGCTTTTTTTCACTTGTTGTGTTGAAAGATTGCAGGTAGAACAGTTGCTGTTCGTAGTTGGTTTAAACAGTATTTATTCCAATAAATTTACATGTATAACACAAAAAATGTTACAAATTACATAAATTGTAAATGGTTTCGATTGGAAAACAAGTTATCAGAAAACTTATATTAATTCCTCTCCAATGGTTCGTAGTTGTGCATAAATCTAGTTAAAAAGTTGTGTTGAAAGATTGTACGTAGAACAGTTGTTGTTCGTAGTTGTGCATCAATCTAGTTAAAAAGTTGTGTTGAAAGATTGTACGTAGAACAGTTGTTGTTCTTAGTTGTGCATCAATCTAGTTAAAAAGTTGTGTTGAAAGATTGTACGTAGAACAGTAGTTCTTAGTTGTGCATCAATCTAGTTAAAAAGTTGTGTTGAAAGATTGTACGTAGAACAGTAGTTCTTAGTTGTGCATCAATCTAGTTAAAAAGTTGTGTTGAAAGATTGTACGTAGAACAGTAGTTCTTAGTTGTGCATCAATCTAGTTAAAAAGTTGTGTTGAAAGATTGTACGTAGATCAGTTGTTGTTCGTAATTGTGCATCAATCTAGTTAAAAAGTTGTGTTGAAAGATTGTACGTAGATCAGTTGTTGTTCGTAGTTGTGCATCAATCTAGTTAAAAAGTTGTGTTGAAAGATTGTACGTAGAACAGTAGTTCTTAGTTGTGCATCAATCTAGTTAAAAAGTTGTGTTGAAAGATTGTACGTAGATCAGTTGTTGTTCGTAGTTGTGCATCAATCTAGTTAAAAAGTTGTGTTGAAAGATTGTACGTAGAACAGTAGTTCTTAGTTGTGCATCAATCTAGTAAAAAGTTGTGTTGAAAGATTGTACGTAGATCAGTTGTTGTTCGTAGTTGTGCATCAATCTAGTTAAAAAGTTGTGTTGAAAGATTGTACGTAGAACTTGTTGTTCATAGTTGTGCATCAATCCAGTTAAAAAGTTGTGTTGAAAGATTGTACGTAGATCAGTTGTTGTTCGTAGTTGTGCATCAATCTAGTTAAAAAGTTGTGTTGAAAGATTGTACGTAGATCAGTTGTTGTTCGTAGTTGTGCATCAATCCAGTTAAAAAGTTGTGTTGAAAGATTGTACGTAGATCAGTTGTTGTTCGTAGTTGTGCATCAATCTAGTTAAAAAGTTGTGTTGAAAGATTGTACGTAGATCAGTTGTTTTTCGTAGTTGTGCATCAATCTAGTTAAAAAGTTGTGTTGAAAGATTGTACGTAGAACAGTAGTTCTTAGTTGTGCATCAATCTAGTTAAAAGGTTGTGTTGAAAGATTGTACGTAGATCAGTTGTTGTTCATAGTTGAGCATCAATCCAGTTAAAAAGTTGTGTTGAAGATTTTACGTAGATCAGTTTGTTGTTCGTAGTTTGTCATCAATCTATTAAAAGTTGTGTTGAAAATTGTACGTAATCAGTTGTTGTTCGAGTTGTGCAAAAATCCTTAAAAGTTGTGTTGAAAGATTGTACGTAGATCAGTTTTTGTTCGTAGTTTGCATCAATCTAGTAAAAAGTTGAGTTGAAAGATTAACGTAGATCAGTTGTTGTTCGTAGTTGGCATCAATCTAGTTAAAAAGTTGTGTTGAAAGATTGTACGTAGAACAGTAGTTCTTAGTTGTGCATCAATCTAGTTAAAAAGTTGTGTTGAAAGATTGTACGTAGATCAGTTGTTGTTCGTAGTTGTGCATCAATCTAGTTAAAAAGTTGTGTTGAAAGATTGTACGTAGAACAGTTGTTGTTCGTAGTTGTGCATCAATCTAGTTAAAAAGTTGTGTTGAAAGATTGTACGTAGATCAGTTGTTGTTCGTAGTTGTGCATCAATCAAGTTAAAAATTGTGTTGAAAGATTGACGTAGAACAGTAGTTCTAGTTGTGCATCATCTAGTTAAAAAGTTGTGTTGAAAGATTGTACGTAGAACAGTAGTTCTTAGTTGTGCATCAATCTAGTTAAAAAGTTTGTTGAAGATTGTACGTAGATCAGTTGTTGTTCGTAGTTGTGCATCAATCTAGTTAAAAAGTTGTGTTGAGTTGTGTGAAAGATTGTACGTAGAACAGTTGTTGTTCGTAGTTGTGCATCAATCTAGTTAAAAAGTTGTGTTGAAAGATTGTACGTAGATCAGTTGTTGTTCGTAGTTGTGCATCAATCTAGTTAAAAAGTTGTGTTGAAAGATTGTACGTAGAACAGTAGTTCTTAGTTGTGCATCAATCTAGTTAAAAAGTTGTGTTGAAAGATTGTACGTAGATCAGTTGTTGTTCGTAGTTGTGCATCAATCTAGTTAAAAAGTTGTGTTGAAAGATTGTACGTAGAACAGTAGTTCTTAGTTGTGCATCAATCTAGTTAAAAAGTTGTGTTGAAAGATTGTACGTAGAACAGTTGTTGTTCGTAGTTGTGCATCAATCTAGTTAAAAAGTTGTGTTGAAAGATTGTACGTAGAACAGTTGTTGTTCGTAGTTGTGCATCAATCTAGTTAAAAAGTTGTGTTGAAAGATTGTACGTAGAACAGTAGTTCTTAGTTGTGCATCAATCTAGTTAAAAAGTTGTGTTGAAAGATTGTACGTAGATCAGTTGTTCGTAGTTGTGCATCAATCTAGTTAAAAAGTTGTGTTGAAAGATTGTACGTAGAACAGTAGTTCTTAGTTGTGCATCAATCCAGTTAAAAAGTTGTGTTGAAAGATTGTACGTAGAACAGTAGTTCTTAGTTGTGCATCAATCTAGTTAAAAAGTTGTGTTGAAAGATTGTACGTAGAACAGTTGTTGTTCGTAGTTGTGCATCAATCTAGTTAAAAAGTTGTGTTGAAAGATTGTACGTAGAACAGTTGTTGTTCGTAGTTGTGCATCAATCTAGTTAAAAAGTTGTGTTGAAAGATTGTACGTAGAACAGTTGTTGTTCGTAGTTGTGCATCAATCTAGTTAAAAAGTTGTGTTGAAAGATTGTACGTAGAACAGTTGTTGTTCGTAGTTGTGCATCAATCTAGTTAAAAAGTTGTGTTGAAAGATTGTACGTAGAACAGTTGTTGTTCGTAGTTGTGCATCAATCTAGTTAAAAAGTTGTGTTGAAAGATTGTACGTAGAACAGTTGTTGTTCATAGTTGTGCATCAATCTAGTTAAAAAGTTGTGTTGAAAGATTGTACGTAGAACAGTTGTTGTTCGTAGTTGTGCATCAATCTAGTTAAAAAGTTGTGTTGAAAGATTGTATGTACAGTAGAACAGTTGTTGTTCGTAGTTGTGCATCAATCAAGGTAAAACATTTCAAAGGTTGTTTGTATTGAGTTCTGTTAAAAATCAGAAAGTTGACCTGAACGTTTGTATGTATTTAGAACTGTCGTTGCTATCTTTTGCATCTTACTAAAGTTCTTGGTAAATGCCCCGCTTATATTTAACTGGAATAAATGCATCGCAGTTTCATTGACATTTTCTGTTGTAGGAATCAATGTTAAGACATTCGAAGGCCCTTGCCGAGAAAGTGAAGGAAGTGGAAGAAGGCAAGATTGTCGATTTTCACGGTATGTTCAACGCTTACCCGGGTTCATAAGGAGCCGGGTATTCGGGAAAATGTCGTGAATTTGAAATTTAAATACGTGTATCATTTTCCCGGTCTGGAAAAAAGGCCATGAATTCAACAATGTTTGGCCAAAACTGGGAAAATGCCCTGAAGAGTGAATTTAGATATAAAACATTAAAATCTCATGGAGTTCTCACTCTAATATGCTGTATCTGGGCGGAGAACCCGTATTTTCAGTTTATTGGGGAAAAACATAGTTAAAAGCATATACCGTACCTTTTGGTTGGGCCAAAAAGCCAGACCGGATCTTTTGGTTGGGCCAAAAAGCCAGACCGGATCTTTTGGTTGGGCCAAAAAGCCAGACCGGACCTTTTGATTGGGCCAAAAAGCCGGACCAGACCGGACTTAACGAGTTAAATAATGCTTATTTAATTATTTATTCATCTTTTTGTGTTTGACCTGAGCGGCATGGTCCGGTCTGGCTTTTAGGCCCATCCTTTATTTTCTTTTCGGAGAGGTAATCACCATTGACCCAACCATTTTGTACTCGACTTCTATATTACTCATTATGCGTATTTCGATACATCGCATTTTGCTTTTAACTTCTGCTTGGATATGTAACATGGCAACAATCATGCTCAATATGTAGAACAACAAGAGATTTTGTGAAATCCATCTATTAGTGCAATTGTCCGATTAGTTTATACAAATTTATTTTTAGCTTGATTGCGAAACAAGTTCTGTCAACTTATATTAATCACTCTCGAGACCTCATTCCTGATGGAATCCATCGCCATGAAGGAGAGAGAAGAGGCAATGTGGAATTTAAATGCCTTGCCTAAGGGCACAATCGTAACGGTTCCAGCGGGGTTCGAACTCCGGACCTTTCGCACCTGAAGCGAACGCGCATCCACTGCACTATCACGACTGCCCCGATTAGCGCAGTGGTTAGCACGTTCGCTTCTCACCAATGCAACCCGGGTTCGATCCTCAGACTGGGAAGTATGTGAGGTGGTGCGGTGGTCGTCAGATCGGACAGGTGGGTTTTCTCCGGGTACTCCGGTTTCCTTCCACACGAATGACCACATTTACGCTTTTATCTACGCCAACGAGAGTGATTAATATAAGTTGTTACAGCTTGTTTCGCAATCGTTGTAAAATAAATAAAGTTTAAACATAAAGTGCAATTGTGGGAAACTGTCCTTGTTATCAGTTACTTACATAGAACCATTTAATACATGGGAGTTGCTAGGTTACGGTTAGCTGAGTGTTTGTTGCTATGTGTGTACACAGCATAGCAGTGTGTATATATTATTTATTTTAACCTTGAAAATGTTGAAAATGCCTTTAACCCATAACCTGCCGAATAAATTGGACAGAATGTGCAAACAACATAGATCCAGATCAACCGCGGCGTAACGCCGCGTCTGATCAGGATCTGTATTGTTTGCTATTCAGACAGGTGTTTTAGCTCCACTATCCGAATAGCAAACAGCATAGAACTTGATCAGACTGCTCGTTCTGTGTCGTCTGAACTGGCACTATGCTGTTTGCAAAAACGACTAGTCGTGATTGGCTGGTTACTGGTATTTTGAATACCTTGAATTTTGTTATTAGAAAAGTTTGGGAACCCTATCTTACACTATCTTAAATATGGATTAACCTACATCACACTTACGATGCTGCCCCTTAAATAATGCAATACGATGCTGCCCCTTAAATAATGCAATACGATACTTCCCCTTAAATAATGTAACACGATGCTGCCCTTTAAATAATGGCAATATGATACTTCCCCTTAAATAATGTAACACGATGCTGCCCCTTAAATAATGTAACACGATGCTGCCCCTTAAATAATGTAATACGATGCTGCCCCTTAAATAATGCAATATGATACTTCCACTTAAATAATGCAATACGATGCTGCCCCTTAAACAACACAATACGATGCTGCCCCTTAAACAACACAATACAATGCTGCCCCTTAAACAACACAATACAATGCTGCCCCTTAAACAACACAATACGATGCTGCCCCTTAAACAACACAATACGAAGCTGCCCCTTAAACAACACAATACGATGCTGCCCCTTAACCAATGCAATACAATGCTGCCCCTTAAACAACACAATACAATGCTGCCCCTTAAACAACACAATACGATGCTGTCCCTTAAACAACACAATACAATGCTGCCCCTTAAACAACACAATACAATGCTGCCCCTTAAACAACACAATACAATGCTGTCCCTTAAACAACACAATACAATGCTGCCCCTTAAACAACACAATACAATGCTGCCCCTTAACCAATGCAATACAATGCTGCCCCTTAAACAACACAATACGATGCTGCCCCTTAAACAACACAATACAATGCTGCCCCTTAAACAACACAATACAATGCTGCCCCTTAAACAACACAATACAATACTGCCCCTTAAACAACACAATACGATGCTGCCCCTTAAACAACACAATACAATGCTGCCCCTTAAACAACATAATACAATGCTGCCCCTTAAACAACACAATACAATGCTGCCCCTTAAACAACACAATACAATGCTGCCCCTTAAACAACACAATACGATGCTGCCCCTTAATCAACACAATACGATGCTGCCCCTTAAACAACACAATACAATGCTGCCCCTTAACCAATGCAATACAATGCTGCCCCTTAAACAACACAATACGATGCTGCCCCTTAAACAACACAATACAATGCTGCCCCTTAAACAACACAATACGATGCTGCCCCTTAAATAACACAATACGATGCTGCCCCTTAAATAATGCAATACGATACTTCCCCTTAAACAACACAATACGATGCTGCCCTTTAACCAATGCAATACAATGCTGCCCCTTAAACAACACAATACGATGCTGCTCCTTAAACAACACAATACGATGCTGCCCCTTAAACAACACAATACAATGCTGCCCCTTAAACAACACAATACAATGCTGCCCCTTAAACAACACAATACGATGCTGCCCCTTAAACACCACAATACGATGCTGCCCCTTAAATAATGCAATACGATACTTCCCCTTAAATAATGAATAGATCTCCCCTTAAAATGCAATACGATGCTGCCCCTTAAATAATGCAATACGATGCTGCCCCTTAAACAACACAGTACGATGCTGCCCCTTAAACAACACAGTACGATGCTGCCCCTTAAACAACACAATACAATGCTGCCCCTTAAACAACACAATACGATGCTGCCCCTTAAATAATGCAATAGGATGCTGCCCCTTAACAATGCAATATGATGCTGCCTCTTAAATAATGCAATACAATGCTGCCCTTTAAACAATGCAGTACGATGCTGCCCCTTAAACAATGCAGTACGATGCTGCCCCTTAAACAACACAATATGATGCTGCCCCTTAAACAACACAATATGATGCTGCCCCTTAAATAATGTAATAGGATGCTGCCCCTTAACAATGCAATATGATGCTGCCTCTTAAATAATGCAATACAATGCTGCCCTTTAAACAATGCAGTACGATGCTGCCCCTTAAACAATGCAGTACGATGCTGCCCCTTAAACAACACAATATGATGCTGCCCCTTAAACAACACAATATGATGCTGCCCCTTAAATAATGTAATAGGATGCTGCCCCTTAACAATGCAATATGATGCTGCCTCTTAAATAATGCAATACAATGCTGCCCTTTAAACAATGCAGTACGATGCTGCCCCTTAAACAACACGATGCTGCCCCTTAAACAACACAATATGATGCTGCACCGTAAACACCAATTATGTTGCATATTAAATAGTGTGCATAAGAAGATTGGTTGTTTAGCCTAATGTGATGTTTGACTGACTTGTTATTTCAGAAAATGCATTTCCATCAAAAACCGTGGAGCCACTGCCGAAGAAACCAAGACTGGCCAGGGATGTAGCTGCCGATCGAAGGTACTTTGACATGTTTTGGGGGGAGGGCAGTTATTAGTGTTGCTAATGTTTATAGCTCAACCCATCTGCTTCTCCATATACCAACCGACACTTCTCAGATCTCATGCTAGAGGGCGACTTGGGCACAATAGTCGCCCTAAGGACCCTGACATCGCCCCCTGAGTCCCACTTCTCCCTTAAAAAAAATACAAAATGTTGTCCAGTAAGATAGATACACTGGCCATTGGAATCACTGCTTCTATTCATATGTTCTATATAATGGTCATATTGTGTATTTTAACCCTTTTTTGTTGAAATATATTAAATAAACACCATTTAAGGACACAATTGCACGCTTTCTCACTTCTCCGAAACATTCTGACCTAGAATGAGTTCTCACACCGTGTATGTAAGAATGATCGATGTCCACTTCATTCAACAGGAATGTAAAAAGGTCTCCTCTGCTATAGCGAAAAATGGTATCACAAATCTGCATTTACTCGACTATGATCTTTCTGCAAATGGAAACTTCATATGCATAGGAAATTCTTGGAAATATTACCAGTTCAAAGTAATCAATTAGCAATTGTTTATACTTCAAACACCAATAGTGCGGGAATTGGAAGATTATACCCTTAAAATGCCGAATAAATTGGAAGGAATGTGCAAACAACGTAGATCCAGATCTGGATCTATGTTGTTTGCTATTCAGTTTAGTGTTTTAGCTCCACTATCCGAATATCAAATAGCATTCTGTGCTGTCCGATCTAGCTCTATGCTGTTTGCAAAAGCAACTTTTGTTGTGATAAGCATTTTAACCCATTTAATTCTGGATACTGTTCAAACAGTATTTGCAAAAAACATAGAGCCAGATTAGCCGCTACGGAACGTGCCGTCTGATCATGCTCTATGCTGTTTGCTATTTAAATGATCTTGCTAAGACACTTGGCTATGTAGCAAACAAAATAGATCCAGCATCATGCTGCAGCTGATCTGGATCTATGTTGTTTGCAAAAGCCTTTAAATGTATCCAGAATGAAATGGGTTAAGGGTTAAATTAATATTATTTGCAGGTTTGCGGTTTTTTGTTTTAAAACATAAAGAAGAATTATCTTTGTCAGATGAGTGTTGGCAACCATTGACAGTGCTCTTCATAGAGCTCATAATGCTGGCTATAGTATGAGTGTTGGCACCCATTGACAGTGCTCTTCATAGAGCTCATAGTGCTAGCTATAGTATGAGTGTTGGCACCCATTGACAGTGCTCTTCATAGAGCTCATAGTGCTGGCTATAGTATGAGTGTTGGCACCCATTGACAGTGCTCTTCATAGAGCTCATAGTGCTGGCTATAGTATGAGTGTTGGCACCCATTGACAGTGCTCTTCATAGAGCTCATAGTGCTGGCTATAGTATGAGTGTTGGCACCCATTGACAGTGCTCTTCATAGAGCTCATAGTGCTGGCTATAGTATGAGTGTTGGCATCCATTGACAGTGCTCTTCATAGAGCTCATAGTGCTGGCTATAGTATGAGTGTCGGCAATCATTGACAGTGTTCTTCATAGAGCTGGCTATAGTATGAGTGTTGGCACCCATTGAGAGTGCTCTTCATAGAGCTCATAGTTCTGGCTATAGTATCATTGAAAAGACGCGAGCGAGTGTGAATCTGTTTCAAAAATGTTTAATAACGTAGAAAATTGTTGCCCATTATTTTTCCAGAGCTGTCAGAGCTGCCCTTGGTGAGATTGATAATATAAACAAAGATCCTAATGACCGCGAGAGGTCACCCTGTGATGATCGGAAGACACCATTTGATGACAGAAGAGATCACCCGCTAGACGATAGAAGGTCGCCTTTTGATGACCGTAGAAGTCACACGCGAGACGATAGAAGGTCGCCTTGTGGTGACCGTAGAAGTCACACGCGAGACGATAGAAGGTCGCCTTTTGATGACCGTAGAAGTCACATGCGAGACGATAGAAGGTCGCCTTTTGATGATCGTAGAAGTCACACGCAAGATGATAGAAGGTCGCCTTTTAATGACCGTAGAAGTCACACGCGAGATGATAGGTCGCCTTTTGATGACCATAGAAATCACACGCGAGACGATAGAAGGTCGCCTTTTGATGACCGTAGAAATCACCCACTAGATGATAGAAGATCGCCTTGTGATGACCGTAGAAATCACACGCGAGACGATAGAAGGTCGCCTTTTGATGACCGTAGAAATCACACGCGAGACGATAGAAGGTCGCCTTTTGATGACCGTAGAAGTCACACGCGAGACGATAGAAGGTCGCCTTTTGATGACCGTAGAAATCACCCACTAGATGATAGAAGGCAGCCTTTTGATGACCGTAGAAATCACACGCGACATGGCCGCGAAAGAACAGCACATGACTTTCGAACTTCATATAAGGACCAGTTTGACCAAAGTAGGAGAGACGATCCAGTGTATGAAAGGTATTGGAAAACAAGTACCATAATCATGTATGTATAATACGCAGGTTTTGTCATCCAAAATCGTGTCCAAAGTCTGCTGCGTCTTATACTTCAGGTTAGAAATCGATCCCATTTTTTTCCAGGACTCAAAAAGGACAAATGGCATATTACAACAAAGGGAAATAGATCTGTCATTATGTTACTCTCTAAGTGCCGTCTAGTTCAGCATCTTTTCCAGAAGTTTGAGTAGGTGTTGACATGTTGAGAATAAAAAGTTTGAGTAAGTGTTGATGACATGTTGAGAATAAAATGTTTGAGTAGGTGTTGACATGTTGAGATTAAAATGTTTGAGTAGGTGTTGACATGTTGAGAATAAAAAGTTTGAGTAGGTGTTGACATGTTGAGAATAAAATGTTTGAGTAGGTGTTGACATGTTGAGAATAAAATGTTTGAGTAGGTGTTGACATGTTGAGATTAAAAAGTTTGAGTAGGTGTTGACATGTTGAGAATAAAAAGTTTGAGGAGGTCAGGTGTTGACATGTTGAGAATAAAAAGTTTGAGGAGGTGTTGACATATTTGAATAAAAAGTTTGAGTAGGTGTTGACATATTTGAATAAAAAGTTTGAGTAGGTGTTGACATATTTGAATAAAAAGTTTGAGTAGGTGTTGACATGTTGAGAATAAAAAGTTTGAGGAGGTCAGGTGTTGACATGTTGAGAATAAAAAGTTTGAGTAGGTGTTGACATGTTGAGAATAAAAAGTTTGAGTAGGTGTTGACATGTTGAGAATAAAATGTTTGAGTAGGTGTTGACATGTTGAGAATAAAATGTTTGAGTAGGTGTTGACATATTTGAATAAAACGTTTGAGTAGGTGTTGACATATTTGAATAAAAAGTTTGAGTAGGTGTTGACATGTTGAGAATAAAAAGTTGGAGGAGGTCAGGTGTTGACATGTTGAGAATAAAAAGTTGGAGTAGGTGTTGACATGTTGAGAATAAAAAGTTTGAGTAGGTGTTGACATGTTGAGAATAAAATGTTTGAGTAGGTGTTGACATGTTGAGAATAAAATGTTTGAGTAGGTGTTGACATATTTGAATAAAACGTTTGAGTAGGTGTTGACATGTTGAGAATAAAATGTTTGAGTAGGTGTTGACATGTTGAGAATAAAATGTTTGAGTAGGTATTGACATGTTGAGAATTAAATGTTTGAGTAGGTGTTGACATGTTGAGAATAAAATGTTTGAGTAAGTGTTGACATGTTGAGAATAAAAAGTTTGAATAGGTGTTGACATGTTGAGAAATTAAGTCACTTTCAATACTAGTTTTAGAGTTTTAGATATTACTGCTGACACATCACATGTTATACACACTTATTTTAGTAGTCCTATACACCAAGAGTCATCAGGTTATGTGATGTTTATGAATTGCAAAATGTCCTGTTACAATTACGTTGCTCTAAAATCAGGTGCTTTTTATATATGAAAGTAATCTTTTTTCCCTGGAATTTCTCTTATACTCCATAGCGACCTATATACAGAGGAATTACGGTATACATACCTTTACATGTCCTGTTGATTGTCTTGCAGATATTTTGTATGGAACTGGAAATTTTTTACTTTGCTTTCCTTTGTCTCTCTGTAGACAGAAAGATTTAACCTGTGTTCAACATTTATACATTGGGTTCTAATCCCTTTTTAATGTGGTTATTAACCATTTGTTAATCTTTGTTTTTTCCCACCAGGAGCATTCAATAGCACTGCAGCATATTTCTCACACAGACTATTCCCCCTGGAGCATTCAATAGCACTGCAGCATATTTCTCACACAGACTATTCCCCCTGGAGCATTCAATAGCACTGCAGCATATTTCTCACACAGACTATTCCCCCAGGAGCATTCAATAGCACTGCAGCATATTTCTCACACAGACTATTCCCCCTGGAGCATTCAATAGCACTGCAGCATATTTCTCACACAGACTATTCCCCCAGGAGCATTCAATAGCACTGCAGCATATTTCTCACACAGACTATTCCCCCAGGAGCATTCAATAGCACTGCAGCATATTTCTCACACAGACTATTCCCCCTGGAGCATTCAATAGCACTGCAGCATATTTCTCACACAGACTATTCCCCCAGGAGCATTCAATAGCACTGCAGCATATTTCTCACACAGACTATTCCCCCTGGAGCATTCAATAGCACTGCAGCATATTTCTCACACAGACTATTCCCCCAGGAGCATTCAATAGCACTGCAGCATATTTCTCACACAGACTATTCCCC
>CM026394.1:28201442-28488769 GCA_014843695.1 Archivesica marissinica
CACAACTCTGCCTATCAATCCATATCTACTATCCACACAACTCTGCCTATCAATCCATATCTACGCCCACAACTCTGCCTATCAATCCATATCTACGCCCACAACTCTGCCTATCAATCCATATCTACGCCCACAACTCTGCCTATCAATCCATATCTACGCCCACAACTCTGCCTATCAATCCATATCTATGCCCACAACTCTGCCTATCAATCCATATCTACTATCCACACAACTCTGCCTATCAATCCATATCTATGCCCACAACTCTGCCTATCAATCCATATCTACGCCCACAACTCTGCCTATCAATCCATATCTACGCCCACAACTCTGCCCATCAATACATATCTACTATCCACAACTCTGCCTATCAATCCATATCTACGCCCACAACTCTGCCTATCAATCCATATCTACTACCCACAACTCTGCCTATCAATCCATATCTACGCCCACAACTCTGCCTATCAATCCATATCTACTGCCCACAACTCTGCCTATCAATCCATATCTACGCCCACAACTCTGCCCATCAATACATATCTATGCCCACAACTCTGCCTATCAATCCATATCTACGCCCACAACTCTGCCTATCAATCCATATCTACGCCCACAACTCTGCCTATCAATCCATATCTACGCCCACAACTCTGCCTATCAATCCATATCTACGCCCACAACTCTGCCTATCAATCCATATCTACGCCCACAACTCTGCCTATCAATCCATATCTACGCCCACAACTCTGCCTATCAATCCATATCTACGCCCACAACTCTGCCTATCAATCCATATCTATGCCCACAACTCTGCCTATCAATCCATATCTACGCCCACAACTCTGCCTATCAATCCATATCTATGCCCACAACTCTGCCTATCAATCCATATCTATGCCCACAACTCTGCCTATCAATCCATATCTACGCCCACAACTCTGCCTATCAATCCATATCTACGCCCACAACTCTGCCTATCAATCCATATCTACGCCCACAACTCTGCCTATCAATCCATATCTACGCCCACAACTCTGCCTATCAATCCATATCTACGCCCACAACTCTGCCTATCAATCCATATCTATGACCACAACTCTGCCTATCAATCCATATCTACGCCCACAACTCTGCCTATCAATCCATATCTACGCCCACAACTCCACTATATTATACCATCAATCACTTACCACATCCATTGAGACCTATCAATCCGTATCTACGTCCACAATTCAACTCTAGTCTGCTATCAACTAACAACTCGGCACCATGAAAGCGTATCGTCATACTGTCGAGGTGAATGTCTCGGCTGTCTGTATGTGATGCGAGCACGCCTGCCACAGACCGATGCTTCGCTGCCAATTGTAAATCATCTAACTCTTCCGAGAGACTATCAACTGCAAGTAATAAGAATACTTCATATTAAACAACAAATTTTACTCTGAATCATTAATCTTAGTTTATACAAATTTATTTTATAAACAAGTTCTCACAACTTATATTAATCACTCTGGAGACCTCATTCTTGATGGAATCCATCGCCACGAGGAAGAGAGACGAGAGGCGACGTGGAATTTAAATGCCTTACTTGTATGTAACAGCTCCAGCAAGGCACGAACACAAAGTTACATGCAAAAAAACTGGTTAGTACTGGAGGTTGCCAGGAAAACCTGATAGGTTAACTGACCGCTATTATATAACTGAAATACTATTAAAAAATGGCCGTAATTCCAACACAAAACAGTGAAAAACAAACAGTAAATTTCAGTTACATAATGGTGGTGAGTTAACCTAGCAGGTTTTCCTGGCAACCTCCAGTACTAACACATTCTTTTGTAAATAGTTGACAACTTCTCCACATGAAACACAGGTGGAGGGCAAAATAGCCTTGGACTTAAATAAACTTTGATTAAATCACCACAAATAACTCGAAGCCAAATGTCCCATCGAGTACAAAATTGAGGCAATGGTCACCGTGTTGTGCCTATCACGGCCAAACAAATCGACACCACACTAGGTGGCTCAACAAAATAAAAACCTAGGGCGAGACTCCCTCCGGTGAGCCCTGGTACTTCCTCTTTACTGTCATCATGTACTAACCCAACATGGAAGACTCGTGAAGCTTTTACACTAATGCCGTAATGGACAGGTATTTGAGAATTATTTGGAGCTAAGATATTCGGTCCAGTAAGTTTTATTTCGGCCCAGTAAAATTTGCTATCTTAGTGGACTGAATGTCCCGTGCATTGAAAAGATTGTCACGAAGACTGTATAGCCACGACACAACCTCAGATGGCCCGCTGCAAGTCTCCAGGCAGTTGCCATGACAACTGGACAGATACGTGTACAGACTACATGTCCGATAACGCACCTATAGCAGCATATCATCACTGGTTGTACGGAGCAGATTTTATCCCGATTCACACATACTTGAGGACTGTTCAAGGACCTTTTCAAGGGGCGTTTCAGAATAATAAACACATATGTTTACAATCCTATATGTATCTACTGCACTTTTCCAATGGTCGAAATGCCAAAAATCTTATCACAATACAAGCAGAACACGGGACATTCTAGATCAGAATTTTTGGGAGAAGTGAGAAAGCACGCCATAGCGTCCTTGAATGGTATTATTTAATATTATAGGGTTAAAATACACATTATGACCAGTAAATGCAATATTTGAAAGGAAGACGTGCTTTACAATGGGCCAGTGCATCTTACTGGAGACAAGATTTGACAATTTGCTATTTGAAAATAGAGAAGTGGGGCCACCATGGGGCAATGTCAGGATCCCTGGCAACTATTTTGTCCATGTCGCCAGATAACGCCTTTCTATTGTATGTATTAACCGATTTCATCCAGTCTTGGAACACCGGATCCCATTCTCAAGTAGTATAATACACGCATTCATCATTTGCTTTAAAATATACATCACAACGTGGCCACTACTCATGCGAATATACAACACAAAATGAAAAGAACTGTTGTTTCTAATGGAAAGCATTCTTAATCAGTTCTAATTATTCTCCGTCCAAGCTCACTACCCTCCAAAACGTAATATACCTTCCTAATCTAATATCATTGTTGTTGTGAACTTCCTGCACTAAAAATATTTTGGAGACAATTCGAAACTAAAAAAATTTAGTATCAAATTCTAACCCAGCGCCATACTTACCACCATTAGCTACGCCATTTGAAATAGGAGAATCCTCATCATCTACCCCATTTGCTGTCTCATTAATTCCATTTTCAGTTTTATTTCGGCCCAGTAAAATTTGCTATCTTAGTGGACCGAATGACCCGTGCATTGAAAAGATTGTCACGAAGACTGTATAGCCACGACACAACCTCAGATGGCCCGCTGCAAGTCTCCAGGCAGTTGCCATGACAACTGGACAGATACGTGTACAGACTACATGTCCGATAACGCACCTATAGCAGCATATCATCACTGGTTGTACGGAGCAAATTTTATCCCGATTCACACATACTCGAGGACTGTTCAAGGACCTTTTCAAGGGGCGTTTCAGAATAATAAAAACATGTTTACAATCCTATATGTATCTACTGCACTTTTTCCAATGGTCGAAATGCCAAAAATCTTATCACAATACAAGCATAACACGGGACATTCTAGATCAGAATTTTTGGGAGAAGTGAGAAAGCACGCAAACGTCCTTGAATGGTATTATTTAATATTATAGGGTTAAAATACACATTATGACCAGTAAATGCAATATTTGAAAGGAAGACGTGCTTTACAATGGGCCAGTGTATCTTACTGGACAAGATTTGGCAATTTGACAAGAGAGAAGTGGGGCCACCATGGGGCGATGTCAGGATCCCTGGCAACTATTTTGTCCATGTCGCCAGGTAACGCCTTTCTATTGTATGTATTAACCAATTTCATCCAGTCTTGGAACACCGGATCCCATTCTCAAGTAGTATAATACACGCATTCGTCATATGCTTTAAAATATACATCACAACGTGGCCAATACTCATGCGAATATACAACACAAAATGAAAAGAACTGTTGTTTCTGTGTCAAATGTTAGAAATGGAAAGCATTCTTAATCAGTTCTAATTATTCTCCATCCAAGCTCACTACCCTCCAAAACGTAATATACCTTCCTAATCTAATATCATTGTTGTTGTGAACTTCCTGCACTAAAAATAGTTTGGAGACAATTCGAAACTAAAAAAATTTAGTATCAAATTCTAACCCAGCGCCATACTTACCACCATTAGCTACGCCATTTGAAATAGGAGAATCCTCATCATCTACCCCATTTGCTGTCTCATTAATTCCATTTTCAGTTTTATTTCGGCCCAGTAAAATTTGCTATCTTAGTGGACCGAATGTCCCGTGCATTGAAAAGATTGTCATAAAGACTGTATAGCCACGACACAACCTCAGATGGCCCGCTGCAAGTCTCCAGGCAGTTGCCATGACAACTGGACAGATACGTGTACAGACTACATGTCCGATAACGCACCTATAGCAGCATATCATCACTGGTTGTACGGAGCAGATTTTATCCCGATTCACACATACTCGAGGACTGTTCAAGGACCTTTTCAAGGGGCGTTTCAGAATAATAAACACATATGTTTACAATCCTATATGTATCTACTGCACTTTTTCCAATGGTCGAAATGCCAAAAATTTTATCACAATACAAGCATAACACGGGACATTCTAGATCAGAATTTTTGGGAGAAGTGAGAAAGCACGCCATAGCGTCCTTGAATGGTATTATTTAATATTATAGGGTTAAAATACACATTATGACCAGTAAATGCAATATTTGAAAGGAAGACGTGCTTTACAATGGGCCAGTGTATCTTACTGGACAAGATTTGGCAATTTGCTATTTGAAAAGAGAGAAGTGGGGCCACCATGGGGCGATGTCAGGATCCCTGGCAACTATTTTGTCCATGTCGCCAGGTAACGCCTTTCTATTGTATGTATTAACCAATTTCATCCAGTCTTGGAACACCGGATCCCATTCTCAAGTTATATAATACACGCATTCATCATTTGCTTTAAAATATACATCACAACGTGGCCACTACTCATGCGAATATACAACACAAAATGAAAAGAACTGTTGTTTCTGTGTCAAATGTTAGAAATGGAAAGCATTCTTAATCAGTTCTAATTATTCTCCGTCCAACCTCCAAAACGTAATATACCTTCCTAATCTAATATCATTGTTGTTGTGAACTTCCTGCACTATAAATATTTTGGAGACAATTCGAAACTAAAGAAATTTAGTATCAAATTCTAATCCAGCGCCATACTTACCACCATTAGCTACGCCATTTGAAATAGGAGAATCCTCATCATCTACCCCATTTGCTGTCTCATTAATTTCATTTTCAGTTGGCAGTTGTTTTTTGCCACGCTTGGCTGCCTCCTTTTTCTTCTGTTCTCGCTTTTTCTTTGCATCAGACGGCATTTTTTTCGATCATATAACCAATAGCCTGAATAGAATAAATAATTCCTACCATATGTATCGTATGTATAAAATACTGCATATATATATATTCTTTAACCCATTTCATTCTGGATACCGTTCAAACAGTATTTGCAAAGAACATAGAGCCAGATCAGCCGCCATGGAACGAGCCGTCTGATCAGGCTCTATGCTGTTTGCTATTCAGATGATCTTTGCTAAGACACTTGGCTATGTAGCAAACAACATAGATCCTGATCATCACGCAGTGTCACGCGGCGGCTGATCTGGATCTATGTTGTTTGCAAAAGCCTTTAAATGTATCCAGAATGAAATGGGTTAAAATTTAATCACGCTTTAGCAATGGCACATACAAATATATTTTTATTCAAATGCAAATTATATCAGGGTTCATCCTTGAGGGCGATATGATTGAAATAGTTGCACTAGGGACCATGACTTTACCCCCTGGAGGCCCACCCCATTCCCCCTAAAACTAATTGTAAAATATCTTTTTAAAAAAAAGAATTCCGATAAAATACGTTTATTTATCGTCGCTACCGGTTGCCCATATGAGCGACGCCTCCTGAAGAGATTAGTCATTTTAGATTTTTGGTGCAATAATACAGACAGAGACCCATTCCAGTCTCCCCTGGTTCTTTTACGTGCACAGTGTAAAGCACCGACACAAGTCCTCGGTTTAACGTCCCATCTGAAAGACTGTTAATTTTATTATGGTCAGACGGGGGATCGAACCTGCGATCCCTGGATTACCAGTCCAGCGTGTTACCACTGGACTACAGATCCGTCTGTATCATAACATAATTATAGTGTAACTGATGCCAATTGGCATATGCAGTTTTGAAACAGTGTATGGACCAATGATCTTACATAGTACATGTACATTATATAACGATATTGCATTATATAACTAAACAGTTAATGACAATGATATGCTGAGAACGTTACCATTTTTGGGAAGGGTCGTAACTAATGTTGTTAGAACTTGTGGCCCGATCGGTTTACTTTTCTTGAAATTGTCATGTCTTGTATTATGTATATGTAAAATGAATTGAGCAATAAAATATGATTAATCTAAAAACCCTCGTTACCCCTGGGTCAGAATTTAGTTGCATAATGTTGGTGACAATACATCAATACAATATTGATTTGTTAAGCAGAATTTATTTATTCCAAAGTAGACACATACAACAAAAGTACAAGTATTTAACAGTAATACATGACTGTACACGAGTTGTCAAGCAGTGTTAACACATACCAGATGTCTCATTGAACATGACACAATAAATAAATTCCTGTCATACAGCGAGACACACGTGATTTTGAAAATGACCCACTCAAATTTGTTAAGGGGTCTCCGATGACCCCCTACATTTAGATCCTGTAGAAAACACAGCTATCTGGTGACATATGCCGTAATACAAAATGACGTGAATCAAAAATTCCTTATTTTGTTTCCCCTTAGGTTGTAATGCAAAGTGATGCATATATACCGAGTCAAATAAGAAATGATACATGTATTTTAATTACTAAACAAGCAATTCGGAGTCTTACACGACGGTCTAAGATATCCCATAAATGTTCTATCGGAGACAAGTCTGGTGACAATGCTGGTCACGGTAAACGTTCAATGTTCCCCTGCGCCAATAATTGAGTGGTAATGTGTGCAGCATGGCATCTGGCGTTGTCCTATTGGAACAGTGTGACGCGTCGATTGATGTTAAAGAATGGCAAAACAACTGGCGTAATAATTTTGTCACAGTACCACTGTGCGGTTAAGCTTCCGTCAACAATAATCAGTTGTGTGCGGCCGTCGAATGTGATGCCGCCCCATACCGTGTGTTGTGTGTGTTGTGGTTGTTTGGGTGTGGTGGTGTGTGGGGGTGTGTTGTGTGTTGGTGTGTGTGTGTGTGTGGGTGGGTTGGTGTTTGTGTTTTGTGTTTGGTGGTTGGGTTTTTTTGGGTGGATCGTTTTGGTATTTTTGCTCGAAGTAATTACGATATGAGTACAACAAACTGGTTTGTGGATCTATCCATGTATAGCAAATCGTGTTACTCGAGGATCACGTGCAAAACGGAAAATCGGCGTTAGGAAAATATGGATGCATTATTTACCTGTGTATATATATATATATATATATGGATGAATATCATAGTCATACGTCACTCCGAACTGAAAAGTGGTGGCTTATCACAGGCATTTATATGTTTGCATCTTTTTCGTCAATTTGGTTTGGTATCGTTTCTTTTTCGACTCAGTATATATACATTGTATAATATTATATAAAACTTTATTTTATACATTGTAATAGATGTATCATTGTACACAGGGCTTCTAAAAATTTCAATACCAAATCGGTCCAAGCCTAAATCGACAGTCAGGATCCCCTGTCCTAATATTTTTGCATACCATCTCACATACTTCCCGGTCAGGATCAAACCCGGGTTGCAATGGTGAGAAGCGAGCGTGCTAACCATTGCGCTACAAACCCGGGTTGCAATGGTGAGAAGCGAGCGTGCTAACCATTGCGCTAATCGGATAGCCAGCCTAAATCTTATTAACGCCGCCATCGTATATACACTTTAACATAGGCTATGTATAGGTTATGGCTTGGACAAATGTGGGTTTTGTGGCATCAAAAGAACCTTTTTCATTGACGTTACCGTGATACATAAAACAATGTACGAGTGATACATAAACTATGTGTAGACTATAGTCTTAGATGACAACTTCGGTCTCCAGAGCGAAAATATATGCATGAAACACGATATTTTGAATGAAACAAAGATTTAAAAGTATTGGATTTTCAAGAAAACACATACACACATGATTACAAGTGTGTGTATGTATGTTCCATTTACTTCAACTCTTTACAGGGAAATGATTAGACATGTTTTCCTGCACAGGTCTTTAGCGAATACCCAGCGCTGCAGTAAGCAATTTTGTTGGTAGATTTTAGTTCCATTAAAATATTTAATTAAGACTGAAGCGCTGCTCATGTTAAGTCGTTAGCACCTTAATTTGTACAGTCAGGCAACAGTCATATTGGTGTCATTCAGTCATTAGATAATATTTAGAGATGACTGTTTTCATTGAAACAACAATGCAATTACATACGTGTCGTGACCATATATTGATCCCAGACCCATGGATTCCAAATCTGACACTGCACCATGGACATGTGTGCGAGGCCTGAGGGGGAGATTTTTCAATACAGACCTTTGATACTGGAAAGTTCAGTATATGTTTTAAAATGGGAACATTCCAGAAACAATGTACTTACAATCTAGTTTCTATCTTTTCTACCAGCTGCTGGATATTCACAGTTATGGGAATTTATAAATTATTTGTCTAATTATCAGAACAAATATGTCGGAAGGGAAAACCTTGAATGGTCTCACGGGTGTCTAAAAATCACTACGGGTTAGTATAGATAAAAATCCCATTGATGAAAATGAGATTATTTCCCGGAAAAGTTCTTTATTGGATTGTTTACGACAGCCGCGCCTATCCCACATCTTTTGTCATAATTATTTTTCGCAGTGTATTGAACACAAATTTACACCATCCGTAGCTTGTAATGATTCGTTTAGAACGAAAATAAACATATGAATATGTTCCGTACAAATAAACTACTTCTCTGTCACTGATGGGCACAATTTTGAGCAGTATTTCTGATTTTATTTACACGTCGTCGTTAGCGGGAACATGTGGATCTTCTAAAAATATATTTTCTACCGGAAATTGCGAAAGACATTCTTTCAATGTAGCATAGGATATATATTTATGCGAATTTTGGCCCATTTCTATGAAGTATAGTGGTTTGGTATTTTTATTTTTTAAGTGAATTTTGAATACGTGATCTATAATTATGCACGTTGTAGGTGTGTACAAATACGCATACATGTACGAATAACCGGCTCATCCCAGTTATATATCAAATGCATGATGTATAATGCAGTCACACATTTCTTAATGTCTACTTCCTGCGAGGTATTTCACATTAAAGGAAGATAGATAGACAGGCATATATGTAAATAAGTAGCGGATAAGTGATCCAATGGTCATCACGCTGGACCTGTAATCCAGGGGTTGCAAGTTCGATCCCCAGCTATGCCATACTAAAATGACTCACATCATAGTATTTCGGATGAGACTTTAAACCAATGGCTCGTGTCTCTGGAATGGGTCTCTGACTCTCTCTTATTGCAGTATCCTCCAACAATATAAAATGACTAATCTCTTCAGGAGGCGTCGCTCATATGAGTAGCTAATGGGTAACTATGGGGTAATTAATAAACGTGTTGGATTACTAATATCCACTTCTCCTTCCATCTGCATATGTGTTATTGATCGAATACTCACTTAGTGCGATCCTTTTCCTCATCTACATAAATTACGTTGCTGAATGCCCTATTCATGGTACACTTGGACTGTTTACTTAAGGCCATTTATTAATATATCGGGATATTTATAGCTGAACTGATGCTAAAACAGTCAGTCTAACTTAGATGCATCGTGTACACGGGTAATAGTTAGGCGTATGCATTTTCATCCTAACACATACATGTACTGCCAAAGTGTAACACAACGCAGAAAACCAAAGTTTCACTTAAAAACTACATGCAAACCACTGAATGAAGTTGAATATTATAAATATTTAGATGTAACCATGCAAAACAATGTAGCATGGCATAGATATATACATACATATATTTACAATTAGAGCCAATCAATCTCTAGGCTTTTGAAAAAGAAAATCTTAAAAATAATTCACAGAAAGTAAAAGATCATGCATATGTATATAAAGGACTTGTCAGAACAAAACTTAACCATCATCTTTCTGGGACCACCACACTAACTATGAGATTAACCATATTGAAATGGTCCAGAGAAGAATTCCTACAATACGTCACAAATCGATACAATAATACCAGCTCCGTATCAACATGATACACACACTAAGCTGGCAAAATGTGAAATTGCGTGAGAAAGCGTTGTTGGTTGATATCGTTCTACACACTAATAGATAATGCTGTAGCAATTAATCCACATCTAAATTGATATTTTACAGCCGAACATAGAACTATCAATAGCAGCAAACATACACGACACTCATTTATACAACAGAACAATACATCATAGACGGTCAGTATAGACTTTGGAAGATGGACAAGATGCACGTTTTCGGCTAAATTTTATAACTGAAATGTCACAAAAGTCTGGGAACAGTTGCTTTTTAGAAATGTTGTATTCTTCTTTGTTTAAGCAGCACTCCTTCACTTATGAAGATTAGGTGCTGGCGCCGTAATAAAAAGTGTTAGTTAAGTGCTTGATCAGAAAGTGCTCATTAGAAAGGATACAGTGAATAGACATATTTTTATATATATGTTTAAGTGTTTTTTTATTATAAAACTATGTACATAATTGTGGCAATTTATGCAAAATATATTGGGGTAAGGACAGACACAGGGATCAGGGCCTTGAAGGCGTCCACTGTGTCTGCGGCATATATGGTGGGCGGTAGCATGTTCCACTGAGTGACGGCTCTAGGATAGAAAGAGTATTTGTACGAGTCTTTAGCTGCGTGTATGTGTTTGTAGGTATAGGTGTTACTGTGCCTGGTTCTGGGGTCTGAAGGAATAATTAGATTACAGGGTGGTTGGATGGCAACTACGTGGTGTATGATCTTATAAAACATGATGAGTCTGGTACGGATTCTTCGAATTTCCAAGGTGGGCCAGTTGAGGGTAGTGAGCATGTCAGTTACAGAACTTGTATTGTGGTAGCGGTTGGATGTATAGCGGGCTGCACGGCGTTGTACTTTTTCAATTTGACTAATTTGGCTTTTGGTATGTGGGTCCCAAACAGAAGAGGAGTATTCTAGTTTGGGTCTGACGAGGGCTTTATAAGCATGGTCTTTTACTTTGGTAGAGTTGATTTTTAAATTTCTGCGGAGGAATCCTAATGACTGATTAGCTTTGCTTGTTATAGAGTTTATATGCTTATCCCATTTTAAGTTATTCTGTAAAGTGAGGCCTAAATATTTTGCATGTTCGACAATTTCAAGGGGGTGGTTGTGAAGTTTGTATGTAAATTTAACTTGGTTTCTTTTTTGTGTGACATTTAGAACATTACATTTATCAGGGTGAAATTTCATGAGCCAATCCTGCTCCCATCTACCAGCAGCGTCTAGGTCAGATTGTAAGAGTTTTGCATCAGAAGTGTTGTTAATTTCTTTATATATAATGCTGTCATCTGCGAATAGTCTAAGGGTACTGTGATTGAGGTATTCAGGGAAGTCATTTATATAGATAAGAAAGAGGATAGGCCCCATGACAGTGCCCTGGGGTACTCCGGATGTGACTGGTACAGTGTCTGATGTTTCCCCTTCCAGGACAACTGTCTGGGTCCTATCTCTCAAGAAGTCAGATATCCAATGAAGAGCATTACAATTGATTCCGTAGAATTGTAGTTTGTAGAGGAGGTGACGGTGAGAAACTTTGTCAAATGCTTTTGCAAAATCCATAATGATGACGTCTGTTTGAATATGTTTGTTGTTAGATTCCGTTAGGTTTTGGAGAAATGAAATTAGCTGTGATTCGCAGGAGCGGGAAGATCGAAAGCCATGTTGTAGATCATAGAGGATATTATTGTTTTCTAGGTGTGACATTACATTACTTGAGATAATATGTTCGAGGAGCTTGCAACAAATACATGTCAGTGAAATTGGTCTGTAATTGATCGCATCATGCTTGTCGCCTTTTTTAAATACAGGACATACATTTGCGTGCTTCCAGTCTGTAGGGATTTCGCCAAGTGAGAGAGATTTATGAAAAATATTGGTAAGAATTGGTGATATGGAGGCGCTACATTCTTTTAAGATTTTACTTTGTAGTTTGTCCGGTCCAGCGGCTTTATGTGGTTTGATATTTTCCAGTAACTTTTTAACTCCATTTTCAGTGATTGAGATGTCTTTCATTTGTGGATGAGGGCTTGGGCCTTTGTCAGGTATATCGTCATTTGTGACAGGGGTAAAAGCTTTTTGGAATTGTTTATTGAGTATGTTGGATTTATCGGTTGCGGTAGATTTGAGAATGCCGTTCTCTCGGAAAATGTATGAAATTGTAGTTCTATTTGCCCCGGAATGCTCTATTTATTCCATAATGCAAATATTACGTACTTATTTGTGTGATCACAGTGTTAGCAGGTATGGTTTATTTCACAAATGATATCCCCTGCCCCCTTTGAAAAGCTGGTCCCCGGTTCAATAAAAACTTGATTTTGATTTTTAAAATAATTTTTAATCGAATTCAGATTGTGCTGTGTTAACATTTTATTTAATCACAGGCGTGGGGCTAGAACACAATAACGGAGAACGTGTAGCCCTTCAGACATTTCTGGGTTGTACAGTTGCCAGCCACTCAGCAACATGGTTAATCTGGGGCTGAACTGTACATAGTAGGAAGGAATGCCATTCCGTTCGTGGGAAAAAAGAGTTAATATGGTATATCTATCTTCCTCTAATGTCGAACCCCTCGCAGGGATGTAGACATGTGTACTGGGTTTTGTACTTCGGAATTAAATAGTCCAGGTTCATTATATGTGTTAGTTGGTTGACGCAATCCAACTTATTTCTGATTTGGTATATGTGATTGTACTGGTGATTGTATGCGCCGATATTCAAGTGTTTGTCAGTTCAAGATCTTAATCATTTTTGTGTACACTGCTTGTAGATCTATACCCATTGCAGATACAATTGTGATCAATGCACTTTTTTTCTGTTTTATATGTAATTAAGAGATATTTGCCGGTGTGCCAGATGTAGCAAGAAATCAGTATAAAATAATAAGTGATATTGCTGATGATGATGATGATGATGATTATGATGATGAGGTGGAGGAGGATGAGAGACGGAGGAGGACGATGGCGATGATGATGATCATCATCATCATACATTATACATCATCAGCAAGAAAGAAGAATAACTTCAATAAGCCAATACGAGAACTTATTCTTAATTGGCTATTGCCAATGATTTCAATCAAATTTATCTAAACAAAATAAAGTCAAGTTGCAAGTTATGCAATGCAAATATTATAAAGAGGTAGGCCTATGCAAATCATCCCTTCTTCAAGGGTATTTTAGCATATAATGTTGTAATTTTAATGTCAAAAGTCGGATGCTGAATGGATATGGGTACAATACTTTATTGTCTGGTGGCATGTTGATCACTGTATTATAGGATAATGCGACAGTGCACATATAATAATGTATTCTGGTCACATAACCGTAGTAGAAATGTTAAATATATATATATGCAGTCTTAGGCATCTTAGAAGTATAAATGCACCGGGTATTGTATTCACCCGGTCTACCCCCGACTGTCGCTGGCACACATTCTTGTGTGAGCGACAGTCTGAGATATGAAAACCTAATACACACGGAGATTACAGCAGTCCTCCTAGCCCTCTAAACATCTAGTTATAATAATTACGACAGGCCAAAATCATCCCTTTTAGATGATATTTATTTTAATCGTCTTAGAAAAACTTAGTCGCCCAAATACATTTATGCGGTGGCGACTTTAAATAAATTTAACAGTCAGTCTTCTTCAAACTATATGAAATCAACCAATTTGACAGAGTTGTCACCCATATTCAAATTAAAAGTGCTTAATATTTCTCTTTGTGAAGTCTTTCAGCCACAAATGCATTGGGTCCGAACCACTTATTTTTCATTACTTTCTAATAGTTTCTTATATTTATGCTTTTAACTACTCATCTTTTTAACTCCTTTGCTGTTTGACGCGCAACATGTCCTCAGGTGTTTGACATTAGAGAAGATAGAATGGTTTCGTGTTGAAAATTAAAGAACATTATATATGATAGGCTTGACACTCTACCGATTAGCTTCTCATCAATGCAACCCGGGTTCGATCCTTGGGCCGGGAAGTATGTGAGATGGTAAAGTGGTCGCCAGATCGGACAGGTGGGTTTTCTCTGGGTACTCCTGTTTCCTCCCACACTAATGACCAGATTTACGCTTTCATCCGCGCTAACGAGATTGTAAAATAAATAAAGTTTAAACTTTAAGACACTATTCATATCCCAACAGCGAGAAGACGAATTATTCACCTTCCTAGCATTTGTTGGATGTTATTAATAGGTTTAGTAAAGTCTTCAGTAAATCACATGTCAGTTAGCTGATCACATACTACATACAACATCTAAGAATAAGAAGAAACGTACAAAGGAATGTCACACAAATATAACAAACATAATTCATGTAGGCAAATAAGCTATACATTTTCCATTTCTATAAATCGCTGTCAATTATCGTTAGATTCACTTTTCCATATGAAAATGATAACAAATTGTCACTAATGGTGAAGTTATGATAGCACAGTGGTAATGCATTCGCTTCAGATGTGAGAGGCCCGGAGTTCATGCCCCAGCTCTAGCCTTACTGTGCTCTTAGCCATGGCACTTTATTTCCACATTGCCGCTCCCTTTCTGAGTTACTGTACATCTGGATTCTGGAATGAGTCCCAAGAAGACATGCCAGTTCAGCATCGTAAAAATAAATAGAACGCACAATGATATAAAACACAAATTGTCAGAGCTACATAAAAAAAACAGTTTGTCATTTTAAGCAAAAGATTGATGGATTTTTTTGGCTGCCAATAACGGAGCAATATTTGGTGTACTAGTTTATACAAATTTATTTTAGCTCGATTGCGAAACAAGTTCTTTCAACTTATATAAATCGCTGTCGAGACCTCATTCCTGATGGAATCCATCGCCACGAGGGAGAGAAGAGGCAACGTGGAATTTAAATGCCTTGCCTAAGGGCACAATCGTAACGGCTCCAGCGGGGCTCGAACTCCGGACCTTTCGCACCTGAAGCGAACGCGCATCCACTGCACTATCACGACTTCCACTGTATTGGTGTATTAACCCTTAGCCAGCCGAATAAATTGGACTGAATGTTCAAAGAACATAGATCCAGATCAGCAGCGGCGTAACGTCGTGTCTGATCAGGATTCTATGTTGCTTGCTATTAAGACAAGTTTTTTAGCTCCACTATCCGAATAGCGGACAGCATAGAGCCTGATACTGATCAGACGGAAACTTCTGTGCTGCTGTCTGATCTGGCTTGCAAAAGCAACTTTAGGTATGATTGACAGGTTAAGGATTAATATTTGAATTGCACTACTCATACCAAACGAGGTACTCCATGAACTCATACCCTGTCAGATTAGTTTGAACATTGTTTGATCACATCATCATGCTTGTAGATATATTAAGTTGTAGTACCAGCAGTATATATGGACCCATCTGGAGCCATGGCGATTGTGCCCTTAGGCAAGAACATAAATTCCACATTGCATCTTCTCTCTCCCTCATGGCGATGGATTTCATCAGGAATGAGGTCTCAAGAGTGATTTAACTTGTAGGAACTTGTATCACGATTGAGCTAAAATAAATTTGTATAAACTAAAGAGTATAATATGGAGGTACAATGAGTAATTGACCTCTTCTGTTGAAGAATAAATGGTTAAAAATAAGTACGTCCGCAAGAGAGGTGCAAGTTGACCTAGGTACACCTAGGTACAAGATAACTGTCGTAAAAGTTGATTCCAAACTGAAAATAGTCATTTTATGTTAGGGAAAGAATATTTCCCTTGTTTCACTTTCTACAAGTATCATATTTTTTGCAGCAACTTTATGTATATTTTAATATTTATAGAAGCACTGGTTGTTAACCAGGAATTGCGGGTGGTCTACTCTCTGCCACAACACACTTACATCCGAATATTAATCATCAATTTGAGTAAAAGACGAAAGAAGGAAAGCTTCGAGGTTGTATCGAGTCTACAATAGTTCATTGTGAAACATGGCGGGTGTCTTCGGAAATCTCTTCCAGGAGGATGGGTTCGGAACTGATGAAACTGTATCGCATAAGCCAGGAATTCCGGCTCCACCGAGACCACGTGGACAGTGCCAGTTGAGTGGTATTGATAACCAGGGAGCAACATGCTACTTAAACTCGCTCTTACAGACGTTGATGTTAACACCAGAATTCAGAGGTAATTTCTTCGCAATGTCCTGTAATACATTGTGGTACATTTCGAACCATAATACATTTCAACCCGAGAACATTTCAGACGAAATAGATATAGTGTGACGTCTATGGTCCATTGGTAGAACGTTGGATTTGGAATCGAGGGGTTCCGTGTTTCATGCTTGACCCGGCATGTATGTAAATCTCCTTGAGCAAGTCACCTCACATGCATTGCTTAGTACTTGCTCGGCTAAGCATACCCAGGTGACTAAATAACTAACTACTAGTACAGTCAAACCTGTCATACTTGCAGATCACCTGTCGGATATTAACCGTATGTATGGTTATCCTCAGAATCTCTCCTAGTTTATTGCAGGTTCGATCCCCCGTCTGACCATAATACAATTAACAGTCTTTCAGATGGGACATTAAACTGAGGTCTCGTGTCGGTGCTGTACACCGTGCACGTAAAAGAACCAGAGGAGATTCTGGAATGGGTCTCTGTCTATATCATTGCACTATCCTCCAAAAGTCTAAAATGACTAATCTCTTCAGGAGGCGTCGCTCATATAGGCAACCGGTAGCGACGATAAATAAACGTAAAACACTAGTTTATCTATAATGTTCATTATAGTTTCTACTATAGCTATACACAGACTCTTGATCAGAAAAAACATGTAGGGGTGCGATGCGGTAATATTATTCATAATGATGCATTTCAGACGGTTTGTTTTGTTTGACCGAGGAGGAATTGGGAAAACTGGAGGATGCTGATATGCCCGGAGCCAAGGTATGTAGAAAAGTGAAGCTCGGATTTCACACATGCAACAAGGCCTTGTTTTTAGGCCTTGATAGGGATGTCCACAACAGAGCATGTCTCGTATATAGCCATTGGAAGATAGAATAGTGAAGATGTTCAATACATTCCTACGAAGACGATTAGAAATTAAATTCTAGGTTGTTTTGTACAAATTATATTTTAGCTCAATTGCGAATCAAGTTTAACAACATTAGATTAATCACACTCGAGACATCAATCACAAGAGGCAGTATGGATTTATTCATAAACTTTATTGAAGCAAGTTAACAACTTATATTAATCACTCTTGTTGGCGCGGATGAATGCGTAAATGTGGTCATTCGTGTGGGAGGAAACCGGAGTATCCGGAGAAAACCCACCTGACCGATCTGGTGACCATCGTACCATCTCACATACTACCCCGTCCGAGGATCGAACCCGGTTTGCATTGGTGAGAAGCGAGCGCGTTAACTACTGCGCTAATCGGACAGTATGGATTTAAATGTCTTGCTTAAGGATATCAATATTAAGGTGCGAACGGGAACAAGGATATACCGGTAGTAATCATTATAATGTTTTTAATTGTATAAGTTTCAAATTGGATTGTTTGTTTTAAACTATTAGTGTACATGCATGTACATATTATGAATACTAGATTATGTATATTCAAAGAAATAAATAGTGTTTAAACTAAACAAGTTGTTTTTCAGTTTACACACATTTTTTTTTTAAAAGTCACCATGTCCTCGTTCTGGATGAAATATGAACGAGGCTCTATGAATGAATTGATAATGGGATAATTTGTTTACAGGTACGGGTGATACCCATCCAGTTACAACGACTGTTTGCTTGTCTCTTACTCATGAATTGTCAGAGCGTATCCACGAAGGATCTTACAAACAGCTTCGGATGGACTAATGATGAGGTCAGTGTATATGGGAGGGACTTTGGGGGTATATCCTCTCACGGTTCTGAGTCACAAGTTTCTTAGGGGGCCACAGTGATCTATAAATATAATATAGTTTATGCAAACTTAATTTTAGCTCAATTGCGAAACAAGTTCTTACCACTTACATCAAACATTGGGATCCATCGCCATGACAGAGCGGAATGAGGCAATGTGGAATTTAAATGCCTTGCCCAAGGGCTACAAATTCCTGGCCTTTCGCGCCTCGAGCTAACGTGCTACCACTGCCACAATATTTTTTCATTCACCATGTGATGAAGGGAGTGTACCATCAGCGTTGTCCTTTACTTATATAATTATATATATATTATATTATATATATATAAGTAAAGGACCCCACTAATGATACACTCACTCCCTTCGTCAACTGGTGAATGAAAAATAATTCAAATCAACCAAATGCTTCCTGAACTTTATGGACACACGTAGGAAACACATTATACTTCTTAGAAATACACTTTGGTACGATCATCAGCTGTCCTTTCTTCTTGATATCACCCTCAAACTTGAGAAATATCACAGATATCACCCTCAAACTTGAGAAATATCACAGACTATCACCCTCTAACTTGAGAAATATCACAGATATCACCCTCTAACTTGAGAAATATCACAGACTATCACCCTCTAACTTGAGAAATATCACAGATATCACCCTCTAAATTGAGAAGTATCACAGATATCACCCTCTAACTTGAGAAGTATCACATATATCACCCTCTAACTTGAGAAGTATCACAGATATCACCCTCTAACTTGAGAAGTATCACAGATATCACCCTCTAACTTGAGAAGTATCACAGACTATCACCCTCTAACTTGAGAAGTATCACAGATATCATCCTCTAACTTGAGAAGTATCACAGATATCACCCTCTAACTTGAGAAGTATCACATATATCACCCTCTAACTTGAGAAATATCACAGATATCACCCTCTAACTTGAGAAATATCACAGACTATCACCCTCTAACTTGAGAAATATCACAGATATCACCCTCTAACTTGAGAAGTATCACAGATATCACCCTCTAACTTGAGAAGTATCACAGATATCACCCTCTAACTTGAGAAATATCACAGATATCACCCTCTAACTTGAGAAATATCACAGATATCACCATCTTACTTGAGAAATATCACAGACTATCACCCTCTAACTTGAGAAATATCACAGACTATCACCCTCTAACTTGAGAAATATCACAGAATATCACCCTCTAACTTGAGAAATATCACAGTTATCACCCTCTAACTTGAGAAATATCACAGAATATCACCCTCTAACTTGAGAAGTATCACAGATATCACCCTCTAACTTGAGAAATATCACAGTTATCACCCTCTAACTTGAGAAATATCACAATTCAACACAGCTATCCAATATTGACGTCATATGAACATTCAATATTTCCGTTGATTTCAAGCGTTTATTTCGCACAAATCAATTTCACTTTCGATTAGTTTGTCAAATAGTAATCATCATTATTACGTTCTCTGTGAGACAATTGACACAGGATAGTCAAAACTGGCCATAACATTTTATCGGGCCATTTTCAAATAATGTTCTGTAGAAGTCTGAAATGCAATTTATCGATAACTCTATGCAATATTTGCAAAAATCCGCGACTACCCTCGTTTTCAGATATTTTGGCAACACAAACTCTCTGAAAATTTTAGTTTAGAAAATAGCATTTTTGTTTTACAGTTTATTACTACAGTGGAACCTCCCAAAACCGGACCCTCTCTAAATCGGAATACTTCCAAAACCGGACGTTTTTGAAAGTCCCGAATTGTTTCTTCTTTATTTCTTACATAAAATCACTCTGAAAACCGGAACCTCTCAACTCCGGAAACCGGACGAAAAAATTGCATAATTTGGGTACAGTTTGATGTAATTTCACTTCCCAAAACCGGAACAACTTTTAGGCGACATAGGTCTTCATCATTAAACTAAAAAGTGTTGAATTTGTTTGTGTATTCCGTCATAAATTGACACGCTGCTGACACTTTCCAATCTCGTTTGATCTATGAACGTGTGATAATCACGCAAGATTATAAGATGTCAGGCTGATTGATGACTACTGCAATTAGCACTCATGTACAGTTAATTTGTCGGCTAACTGGGGGATTATGTTATAATCACGTGTAGATTACTATCCTATAGGCAATTATAAAACTTGTTTGATAACGAATAAAGGATTTTGTGAATCTCGTAATTTATTGTTTGATGCAATCGTTTGATCACCTGTGAAAGCACAATATAATCCAGTCACACAAGATAATTATGATTTTCGCAACTTTTGACCATTTGTTTCACAAAATAATATTTAAAGAACTGTTTTCAAAAATATTTCTGTAATAATACAGTATAAACTATAAAGGCATATGTACTTTATAAAGGTTATATGCAGTTTTGAAAACACATCAATAAAATACCTCTGAAAACCGGAAACCTCTGTAAACTTTTTATCCAGTCCCGAAGATGTCCGGTTTAGAGAGGTTCCACTGTACCATAATGTTTTATACCCATTAACGCGAATATAACTTGTACATTGATAGCAATTCCAGCAGCACGATGTTCAGGAGTTAAACAGGATATTGTTCACAGCCATAGAAACGTCGCTCGTGGGCACCACCGGCCATGACCTCATCAATCAACTGTATCATGGGAAAATAGTCAACCAGGTAGTGTATTGAATGAATGTATTGTATCTCATGGGAAAATAGTCAACCAGGTAGTGTATTGAATGAATTTATTGTATCTCATGGGAAAATAGTCAACCAGGTAGTGTATTGAATGAATTTATTGTATCTCATGGGAAAATAGTCAACCAGGTAGTGTATTGAATGAATGAATTTATTGTATCTCATGGGAAAATAGTCAACCAGGTAGTGTATTGAATGAATTTATTGTTATCTGATGGGGAACTAGTCAACCAGGTAGTGTATTGAATGAATTTATTGTATCTCATGGGAAAATAGTCAACCAGGTAGTGTATTGAATGAATGAATTTATTGTTATCTGATGGGGAACTAGTCAACCAGGTAGTGTATTGAATGAATTTATTGTTATCTGATGGGGAACTAGTCAACCAGGTAGTGTATTGAATGAATTTATTGTATCTCATGGGAAATAGTCAACCAGGTAGTGTATTGAATGAATTTATTGTTATCTGATGGGGAACTAGTCAACCAGGTAGTGTATTGAATGAATTTATTGTATCTCATGGGAAATAGTCAACCAGGTAGTGTATTGAATGAATGAATTTATTGTATCTCATGGGAAAATAGTCAACCAGGTAGTGTATTGAATGAATTTATTGTATCTCATGGGAAAATAGTCAACCAGGTAGTGTATTGAATGAATTTATTGTATCTCATGGGAAAATAGTCAACCAGGTAGTGTATTGAATGAATTTATTGTATCTCATGGGGAACTAGTCAACCAGGTAGTGTATTGAATGAATTTATTGTATCTCATGGGAAAATAGTCAACCAGGTAGTGTATTGAATGAATTTATTGTTATCTGATGGGGAACTAGTCAACCAGGTAGTGTATTGAATGAATGAATTTATTGTATCTCATGGGAAAATAGTCAACCAGGTAGTGTATTGAATGAATTTATGTTATCTGATGGGGAACTAGTCAACCAGGTAGTGTATGGAATGAATTTATTGTATCTCATGGGAAAATAGTCAACCAGGTAGTGTATTGAATGAATTTATTGTTATCTGATGGGGAAATAGTCAACCAGGTAGTGTATTGAATGAATTTATTGTTATCTGATGGGGAAATAGTCAACCAGGTAGTGTATTGAATGAATGAATGTATTGTTATCTGATGGGGAAATAGTCAACCAGGTAGTGTATTGAATGAATGAATTTATTGTTATCTGATGGGGAAATAGTCAACCAGGTAGTGTATTGAATGAATGAATTTATTGTTATCTGATGGGGAAATAGTCAACCAGGTAGTGTATTGAATGAATGAATTTATTGTTATCTGATGGGGAAATAGTCAACCAGGTAGTGTATTGAATGAATGAATTTATTGTTATCTGATGGGGAAATAGTCAACCAGGTAGTGTATTGAATGAATGAATTTATTGTTATCTGATGGGGAAATAGTCAACCAGGTAGTGTATTGAATGAATGAATTTATTGTTATCTGATGGGGAAATAGTCAACCAGGTAGTGTATTGAATGAATGAATTTATTGTTATCTGATGGGGAAATAGTCAACCAGGTAGTGTATTGAATGAATGAATTTATTGTTATCTGATGGGGAAATAGTCAACCAGGTAGTGTATTGAATGAATGAATTTATTGTTATCTGATGGGGAAATAGTCAACCAGGTAGTGTATTGAATGAATGAATTTATTGTTATCTGATGGGGAAATAGTCAACCAGGTAATGTATTGAATGAATGAATTAATTGTTATCTGATGGGGAAATAGTCAACCAGGTAGTGTATTGAATGAATGAATTTATTGTTATCTGATGGGGGAAATAGTCAACCAGGTAGTGTATTGAATGAATTTTTGTTTTTATTGTATCTCTATTACCTTTTTTAGCCCCCCCCCCTCTGATAGAAACAGGTACTATTTTCTGGCTGCACCCCTGTATGTCTGTGTGCATAACTGGATAAAAAATGGATGGATTTTGATGAAACATTGTGGATATATGGAGTGTTCGTCTAGGAGGAAGTGATTACATTTTTTGAAACATTTGTCAAGGCTGGGGGCTTGGGTGATCCTAGCGCATGGATTATATATACGACTGTAACATCAACCATTCGTTCTTCAAATACCAGCGCGGAAGTTTGCATATTTCTAAGTGCTATTCTCTAGTTTAACCCTTTCCTTCATAGAGATTTAGGTTAATATACTATGATATCTACATACAAACGACAGCCATTTCGCTATCATGCAGTAGATAAGTAGTCGCAGTATCTATCTCACCTCCGTAGATATTACTGGGACTACATGAGATTCTGGCCTTTATTATGAACATTGGTTTGGCTACTACATTGTCAGTGTATGTCGTATTGGTAATGGCACCAAGAGGTGCTTTTATGAGGGAAACGGTTATGAACATTGGTTTGGCTACTACATTGTCAATGTATGTCGTATTGGTAATGGCGTCAAGAGGTGCTTCTATGAGGGAAAGGGTTATGAACATTGGTTTGGCTACTACATTGTAAATGTATGTCATATTGGTAATGGCGTCAAGAGGTGCTTCTATGAGGGAAAGGGTTTATGAACATTGGTTTGGCTACTACATTGTCTATGTATGTCGTATTGGTAATGCCGTCAAGAGGTGCTTCTGTGAGGGAAAGGGTTAAGAAACTCTAGTTAGTAAAAGTCTGTTTAGTATTAATAGTTGCACCAACGGTTAAGGTCCTATTGTAGCTTTAAGCTTTGATTAATGGAGGAAGACCGGACAGCTGCCCCTCTGGACAGTACAGTCAAATCTGTGTTAGAGTTCACCGCCATTATACAGTCAAACCTGTGTTAGAGTTCACCTCCATTATACAGTCAAACCTGTGTTAGAGTTCACCTCCATTATACAGTCAAACCTGTGTTAGAGTTCACCTCCATTATACAGTCAAACCTGTGTTAGAGTTCACTGCCATTATATAGTCAAACCTGTGTTAGAGTTCACCTCCATTATACAGTCAAACCTGTGTTAGAGTTCACCTCTAGTATACAGTCAAACCTGTGTTAGAGTTCACCTCCATTATACAGTCAAACCTGTGTTAGAGTTCACCTCCATTATACAGTTAAACCTGTGTTAGGTTGCCATTATACAGTCAAACATGTGTTAGATTTCACCTCCGTTATACAGTCAAACATGTGTTAGATTTCACCGCCATTATACAGTCAAACTTGTGTTAGATTTCACCTCCATTATACAGTCAAACCTGTGTTAGAGTTCACCACCATTATACAGTCAAACCTGTGCTAGAGTTCACCTCCATTATACAGTCAAACCTGTGTTAGAGTTCACTGCCATTATACAGTCAAACCTGTGTTAGAGTTCACCTCCATTATACAGTCAAACCTGTGTTAGAGTTCACCACCATTATACAGTCAAACCTGTGCTAGAGTTCACCTCCATTATACAGTCAAACCTGTGTTAGAGTTCACCGCCATTATACAGTCAAACCTGTGTTAGAGTTCACTGCCATTATACAGTCAAACCTGTGTTAGAGTTCACCTCCATTATACAGTCAAACCTGTGTTAGAGTTCACCTCCATTATACAGTCAAACCTATGTTAGAGTTCACCTCCATTATACAGTCAAACCTATGTTAGAGTTCACCTCCATTATACAGTCAAACCTGTGTTAGAATTCACTTCCATTAAGCAACCAACCTGTATTAAGCAGCCAGTTTCCAGATTCCTAATCTGTTGTTATAAATGTGCCCTGTATTAAGCAGCCACCTGTGCTAAGCAGCCACTTTCTGTGATTCTCTTGGCTGGTTGCTTAAGACAGGTTTCACTGTATTTCAGACATGGCCAAACATCGGGTTAGAACCACTGACCTTCCACAATCCAAGCCATATATATCATTCACACATGAGAGAAATCTACATAAATGCGAGCAAAGAAGTTTGAAGATAACGACTATGGATGTAGTATTCAATAACAACCAGTTAGTCCACCTTCGTTGTCGAGTTTTTATGGTCGCTGACTTGTATACCACTGTACAATAATCTCAATGATCTTATCAACGTAGAAGCTTGTCATTTCAGATCAGATGTACTCGGTGTGATAAAGTTAGCGAGCGACAGGTAACTACATCATAAATGCGAAGGAGTTGTGTCCCCTTTTGTCTCTTAACCCTTTCCTTCATAGAGATTTAGGTTAGTATACTATTATATTTCTATGCAAACGACATCCATTTAGTTATCACGCAGTGAATAAGTAGTCACCATATCTATCCCACCTCCGTAGATATTACATTCTGGCCTGCATTATGAACATTGGTTTGGCTACTACATTGTCAATGCATGTCGTATTAGTAATGGCGTCAAGAGGTGCTTCTATGAGGGAAAGGGTTAAACCCTTTATTGACATAAACACCATACAGCATCTTTATCCCTTCCAACATAATATAGCCACTGTTCCACGCTGTAATCCAGAGAAAGCGTGCGATCGCGTCCTTAAATGGTGTTATTTAATAAACTTCAACAAAATATGGTTAAAATGCACATTATGACCATTAAATACAACATTTGAATAGAAGGAGTGCTGTATAATGATGAATGGGCCAGTGTATCTTACTGAACAAAATTTGAAATATGAAAATGAAAAGTGGGGCCTGGCCCCCTGAGGGCGAAATCAAGGACCCTAGGGTGACTATTTCACCCACATCACCCTCTAGAATGATCCCTGTAATCTATACCCACAGATATTGAAGAGTATTGGGTATGTAGTACAGTGTGCCTATTGCTTATCAACAATGTGGAGATAAAATGAGTAATGAGAAACAGTAGTGAGTTACTGCCCCTGAATACTCATTAAAAGTAGATAGATCCTATTAAATGGTTTCCTCTGTTTTTATCGTTGTTTCCTTTGCACAACATGCTTGTAATTTTCAGCCACTTTCTCATTGTATTGTTATTAAATTACTATATCTCGACATATATCCTACAATATATGCAATGGGAACTTATCCGTAAAAAATTGTTAGCAATTAATTAACACGATTTTGATAAAATTGCATTTATCATACCGCAACATCTGGTTTGGTAACAACAGTAAAAACAAAGGATTCCCACTAAAATGACCTACATACATTTAGGGATATATCTGTAAAGGGAGGTAATAGAAATACCAGCGATGTCTCTCATTGGCCTCTTCTGTTGTGGAGTACATGGTAAATGGTTAAAATAATTCACATCATCTCTAGTTATTGCTTCTCCGTGTGAAGAGTATACTCGCAATATGTTAACATTACAATACACCCGTAGCAGTCAAGACTGACCAATAAAAGATCATCTAAAGTACAGTTGTATAAAAACTGGATAAAAATATTTAGTGCACGCGTCCATCATAACAAATCAACCCAATCAGGCCTCATTCATCTATTATGTATGTCCACTCTTAATCTTTAAATTAGCGAGTGTTTTCACAGTTCATCGCATTGTTTACATTCGCAATCGGCATATGTGTGATCACGTGATCTCACAACACACGTACACGGTGTTTCATTGGATTTCTACCGCGGTAATTCATCCGTTTTTTGGCGAAAGTAAATAGAGCCAGGTTTTTTTATAGATATTCTGGGTTTATTTTAGATTTTCTGTCAAAAACGATTATTATGATTTTTGAAAAAGGCACTTGTCCGGGACTAACGTTTTGAAATTAGCCACTTGTCCGCCGTAATTTTCGACTTGTCCCGGGCGTCGGGCGATAGGATTTGTACAGCCCTGAGTGGGACTGTTGGTTGAGACGGATCTGTAGTCCAGTTGTTGACGCGTTGGACTGGTAATCCAGGGATCGCAGATTCGATCCCCCGTTTGACCCTTGTTGCTTAGAATAAGCTATTCTGATAGGTCATGGTTCTTGCTCTAATCTGATTGTAACCTTGTTTATGCCGTCGGATGGTTATGACATTTCGAAAAGATGGATCCAGTATATGATGTCTATCAAGTTATTATTTATCTTGAAGTGCATGGTTGAACATATATACATGTAGTTGCACTCGTTGTTGCTTACAAGCTTAGCTGTATTGTAGGAGGATTTTCTGGACATCCCTGTGACAGTTGCTGGTAGCGCCAGCCTGGAGCAGAGTCTACATATGGCGTACCAAGACATTGAAATGTTGGATGGTAAAAACCAGTATAAATGTGAGGCTTGCAACAAACTAGTGGACGCTGTAAAGGTACTGATACTGGTATTGAACTAACAAGAAACAACATTTTCCCCTCACCGCTGTAAGTTCGAATCCCACAGGCGGTGTTGAATTATTGCATGTGAGGAACCTGTCTGTGGTCTGGTCAGGAAACAACAAGAATTGTAACTGCGATTATTTATTTGCAAGCAGCAGCCACACAAGGTCTGCCGATGTTCTGTAATCTTTCCTTGTCGTCGAGATTGAAATACCTAAATAACGTAAAGGATATTACACTAAGCAGCTGGATTGCGGATTGTCGAATGTCCTAACCAAGTGATAGTCCGTGCCTGAACTACGTCCGTGCCTGAACTACTGCTTGGATGGGTACCCGGGGTCTTCCTCCAATCTACTTCCTGTTATTTCTTGGATTTCTGAGAAGTATTTTCCAATTAATATAAGAACCCAAAGCATTGTTTTATTTTGGGTACATGTATGTACTGTTTTGGAAGTCACTAGCTATCTTGAGTGATCGAGGTGTCGCTGGTAGCTGAGATACTTGCTTACTTTACTAGTAAAACTGTATTAAAATGATAATTCCTACACCAATATACTATTTATTTTAGATGTTAGATTAAAATGCTGGAGGCCATCGATCATGATTGTCGGTTATTTTACCCGGCACTAATCCTCTTCATAATGTTTATTACAGGGAGCAAAACTGAGATGTCTGCCGTCCATTCTTACCATCTCCTTGCTGCGATTCAGTTTTGATTTCAAGAAGCTAGAGAGGTACAAAGAGTCGGGAAGATTTTCATTTCCTCACACAATCGACATGCGGCCGTACTGTGATCATGTAAGAATATGCTACAAAATAACAACATTTTCTGAGTATAAACGACATCCCCCTTCCTTTCTTTGCCCCCTCATCCGTCCTTCCTCTGTTCCCCTTCCTCCACCTTCCTACATCCCCTTCCTTCATCCCCTTCCTCCACCACCTTCCTTCCTTCATCCCTTCCTTCCTCCATCCCCTCCTCCCTCCACCACCTTCCTCCATCCCCTTCCTTCCTCCATCCTCTTCCTTCCTCTGCCCCTTATTCTCCACCCCTTCCTTTCACAATCTCTCCATCCCATATCTTTCCTCTTCCATCCTCCTTCCCCCACCCTCTTCCTACATCCACCCTTCCTTCCTCCGCATCTCCATCTTTCCTCTGCCCCCTTACTTCCTCCACCACCCATCTTCCTCCACCCCATCTTCCTCTGTTCACCTTTTCCATCCCCTGTCCTTCCTCCACCATCCATCCTCCTCCACACCCATCCTTCCTCCACCCCATACTTCCTCTGTTCACCTTTTCCATCCCCTGTCCATCCTCCACCCCATCCTTCCTCCACCCCATACTTCCTCTGTTCACCTTTTCCACCCCTGTCCTTCCTCCATCACCCATCCTTTCTCTTCCACCTTCATTCCCCCTTCATTCCCACACCCCTTTCCTTCCTCTACCCCTTCTATCATCCCCCATCCTGCCTCTGCCCCCATCTTTCCTGTGCATTCCCCATTCGTTCCTCCATCCACCATGCTTCTTCCATCCACCGTCCTTCCACCGAGCACCTGCAGATGGGTACCGGCAAAGTGCTGCATGCATAATTGGCGATTTTAAAGTTTTAGCACCAAGCTTATGTAATTTTGGTGCACCGTGACATCTACCTCAACAGTTCCATTTAATAATGCTTGTTTGTTCTATTAAATACGATCATAATTTCATATTGTCTGTTCACATTATAGGTAGCTGATGGGGTGGACCTTAACTACGAATTATTTTCTGTCGTGATACACGTGGGCGGGGCACACGGAGGTCATTACCACGCCTACATTCGTGATATTGATGCGCTCGGACATTGGGTAACCCCTGTGAGTGCTTTAAGATTTCAGATGCTATGTTTGCAACTTCAACGTTTTCTACACGGCAGAACTTTACAATATTTTAAATACAATTTTTAGGATTTTGATGTGGAATAAATTTTCGAATAATTTGCCGAATCTGTGCTGTTTATGTGGCAACATAATGTCTTCAAATACTTTGTCCGAGTTCAAATAGGAGAATAATAGATGTCATGCCAGCACAGTGATAGCACATTTGCTTCAGGTGTCCGAGATCCCGGAGTTCGCGTCCAGCTGTAGCCGATAAGCAAGACACTTAAATTCCACATTGCCATGCTCTCGAGAGCGATTAAACTAATGTTTAAGAACTTGTTTTGCAATCAAGCTAAATTAAATTTGTATATACTAAGCAACATAAATCCATAAAATACCAAGAGACAGACAGACAGACAGACAGACAGACAGACAGACAGACAGACAGACAGACAGACAGACAGACAGACAGACAGACAGACAGACAGACAGACAGACAGACAGACAGACAGACAGACAGATGTCATGTAGTGAAAGAAACTAATTGTTCTTCAGGAAAATGAAGAAATTGTTGTACCAACAGATCCGTTTACGGGTAACATTGATTTCATCGAATGTGACTCCCCGATAGAGCTGGTACAGGTGATCTTAGCGAGGGAGAAGAATAAAGGGATGATCATGGACAAGCTTGGGCAGGAAATACTGAAGCAGACTGGCTTGTCATGGAATAAGCGATTTAAGAGCAAGCATGGATCTATGACTAAAGTAAGTTGATTAAGAGGTTTGTATTTTGCCTATGTGTATTAATTGGGGATGACAACGAGTAGCAATTTTGATGTTTGATTATTGCCCCCCCTCCCCCCCAGATGGTCCCGTATTAAGATAATTACTGTGTATTGAAAGTCTACATAAATAAAGCTGTGTCAGTCAAGTTCCATAACTCTGTCGCACGTAATTTCACAGAATTATCTCCCTTTTTACTAGGGATGTCAATGAGTACCAATTTTGATACTCAAGTACGCTGATATAGTTCCGATCGAGTACTCGGAAACGATCGTTTGATTCTTGGCTTCATGTACATTGCAGTAAATTTAATGCGATCATATGTTTGAGGTAATTTCAGACATTTGGTAAGTATTTCGGATGATGCTTTTCTGAAAACAAATGCTAATTTATCTCATTCTGTGAATAAAACATTATGTTTTAATAAAGATTTGCAAACCATTTTCCTTTTTTTTCTTCAGTTTTTAACAAAGTACAACGACAAGTTTATATTCGACCCTGTGCTTAAACATGTTTCTCTACAAACCTACGGACCAATCAGTGATGTAGAACACAGCCCCTCAAAAATGTACCGACCAATCAGTGATGCGGAAAACAGCTCATCTAAAGGAGAACCCATTGCTTCTAGTAGTACATGTAACTGTGATAAACAGAAAAAACTCAATGCAGAGAATACTTTAGGTGATAACAAAATGTCGTCTGCTGCGAAATCATGTGACCAGTCATGTGATCTGTGTGCAAGGAATTCTGGGATTGCAAATTCTCAAGGGGACACAAGTAATGCTGCTAAAGGGAACAGGTGGGTAAAAATGCTACCGCTCTGTATATAGGCTATATTAATTAGGGTTGCTATGATACAGTTAAACCTGTATTGAGATATATTACGTGCTGTACTTTCTATTATCTAATTCTTTTCAAAGTTAAATTTGCACCTTTAACCCTTTCCCTCATAGAAGCACCTCTTGACACCATTACCAATACAACATACATTGACAATGTAGTAGCCAAACCAATGTTCATAATACAGGCCAGAATCTCATGTAGTCCCAGTAATATCTATGGAGGTGGGATAGATATGACGACTACTTATCCACTGCATGATAGCTAAATGACTGTGGTTTGTATGGAGATATAATGCTATATTAACCTAAATCTCTATGAAGTTCCAGTAATATCTATGGAGGTCGGATAGATACGGCGACTACTTATCCACTGCATGATAGCTAAATGGCTGTGGTTTGTATGTAGATATAATAGTATATTAACCTAAATCTCTATGAAGTCCCAGTAATATCTATGGAGGTGGGATAGATATGGTGACTACTTATCCACTGCATGATAGCTAAATGACTGTGGTTTGCATGGATATATAATAGTATATTAACCTAAATCTCATGTAGTCCCAGTAATATCTATGGATGTGGGATAGATATGGCGACTACTTATCCACTGCATGATGGCTAAATGCCTGTCTTTTGTATGCAGATATAATAGTATATTAACCTAAATCTCTATGAAGGAAAGGGTTAAGAAGCACAATATCTGAGAATGTTGCGTTAAAAAACAGAAGAAAAGAGAGACAGAGATAGTTATATATTCACTAAATACTTGCAAATATAGATCCAGTATCATTTATTGTTGTATTTACATGTGTATGTATGTTTGTGTATATATATATATAAACGTTTCTTTCCTGCAAAATGATGTTACTCAACTTACTGTACTGTCTAATGACCCGTCTTAAAGATGCTGTTAATATTGCTTATACAAGTCTCTGATGCCCGTTATTAAGAATAGATTAAAAGTTTAAACTTTATTTATTTGAAACAAGTTTTAACAACTTATATTAATCACTCTCGTTGACGCGGATGAAAGCGTATATGTGGTCATTCGTGTGGGAGGAAACCGGAGTACCCAGAGAAATCCAAATGTCCAATGTGGCAACCACCGTGAGAAGAATAGATTGTGTGTTACTGTTTCCCAGATTACGTTTAACGTTTGGTATATAATTAGTTTTGTGATACAGGGCTTCGGATATTCCCCGCCCAGGCAATTCATGGTTTGATTTCAACGACTCTCGAGTGCATCCCATCCACCAGAAAACCTTAGAGAAACAGTTCTCCGGGAAGGAGAGTGCCTACATGCTGTCTTATAGGAAGAAATCGCTGGTCAGGCCCAGCAAAGGTATGATAAATGTTAGTCAGGCCCAGCAAAGGTATGATAAATGTTAGTCAGGCCCAGCAAAGGTATGATAAATGTTAGTCAGGCCCAGCAAAGGTATGATAAATGTTAGTCAGGCCCAGCAAAGGTATGATAAATGTTAGTCAGGCCCAGCAAAGGTATGATAAATGTTAGTCAGGCCCAGCAAAGGTATGATAAATGTTATTCAGTCAATATTAACCATTAGAGAAACAGTTCTCCGGGAAGGAGAGTGCCTACATGCTGTCTTATAGGAAGAAATCGCTGGTCAGGCCCAGCAAAGGTATGCCAAATGTTAGTCAGGCCCAGCAAAGGTATGCTAAATGTTAGTCAGGCCTAGCAAAGGTATGATAAATGCTGGTCAGGCCTAGCAAAGGTATGATAATTTTATTCAGTCAATATTAACCATTAGCAAGCATGTTGTAGACGATGAAATGAACAGATAACAAATGTGTAATATTTTTTAAATTTTGCCTAGAAAGTAAGGCTTGTGACATTTCATTCAAATCGTCCTGATGCCTACAGCATGCTAAAGGTTAAAAATCGAGCTAAAAGAAATTTGTATAAACTAAAGGTTAAAAATGTTATGTAAGCTACGTATAGATAAGATGTGCTGTATGTTTGTTTGTCAGGTCACGGAGATCTACATTGTTTTCTATTTTTAGCTCACAGAGTTAAGACATACTGCATGCATGCCGTCACGGAGATCTACATTGTATTCTATTTTTAGCTCACGGAGATAAGACATACTGCATGTCCGAGCAGCTAGTCACGGAGATCTACATTGTTTTCTATTTTTAGCTCACAGAGATAAGACATACTGCATGTCCGAGCAGCTAGTCACGGAGATGATGAAAGAAAATTCACTGCTGGATAAGCAAAGGTAATGTATATACATTTCCATCAATGGCACGGTGGTCAAGTGGTAGATTATGCTTACCGGTATCAAAGTACCTTCTAGTATTTTCTACTTTCATAAGTCTTGACGATTTGATTATAAACTGGTTCCATGTAGGGTTTATGCATTTACAGACGTTTGTAAACATATACACGATGCCTCATGCACGACAGGGCTCTGTGCACGCGTAGTATAAGTTGGTATATAAAGCCAAGTACTTGTTCTACTGTAAGCTATATACCGGTAATCACCTGAGATGCCGTTTACATTGATGCACCTGCGATGCCATTTACATCATTGCACCTGCGATGCCATTTACATCATTGCACCTGCGATGCCATTTACATCTCTGCACCTGTGATGCCATTTACAACCCTGCACCTGCGATGCCATTTACATCATTGCACCTGCGATGCCATTTACACATCTGCACCTGCAATGCCATTTACATCATTGCACCTGCGATGCCATTTACATCGTTGCACCTGCGATGCCATTTACACCATTGCACCTGAGATGCCATTTACATCTCTGCACCTGCAATGCCATTTACATCATTGCACCTGCGATGCCATTTACATCATTGCACCTGCGATGCCATTTACACCATTGCACCTGAGATGCCATTTACATCATTGCACCTGAGATGTCATTTACACCATTGCACCTGTGATGCCATTTACATCCTTGCACCTGCAATGCCATTTACATCATTGCACCTGTGATGCTGTTTACATCATTGCACCTGCAATGCCATTTACATCATTGCTCCTGTGATGCCATTTACATCATTGCTCCTGCGATGCCATTTACATCATTGCTCCTGCGATGCCATTTACATCATTGCTCCTGTGATGCCATTTACATCATTGCACCTGCGATGCCATTTACATCATTGCTCCTGCGATGCTATTTACATCATTGCACCTGTGATGCCATTTACATCATTGCTCCTGCGATGCTATTTACATCATTGCACCTGTGATGCCATTTACATCATTGCACCTGCGATGCTATTTACATCATTGCTCCTGCGATGCTATTTACATCATTGCACCTGCGATGCCATTTACATCATTGCTCCTGCGATGCTATTTACATCATTGCACCTGTGATGCCATTTACATCATTGCTCCTGCGATGCTATTTACATCATTGCACCTGCGATGCTATTTACATCATTGCTCCTGCGATGCTATTTACATCATTGCACCTGCGATGCCATTTACATCATTGCTCCTGTGATGCTATTTACATCATTGCTCCTGCGATGCTATTTACATCATTTCACCTGTAATGTCATTTACATCATTGCTCCTGCGATGTTATTTACATCATTGCACCTGCGATGCCATTTACATCATTGCTCCTGCGATGCTATTTACATCATTGCACCTGTGATGCCATTTACATCCTTGCACCTGCAATGCCATTTACATCATTGCTCCTGCGATGCTATTTACATCATTGCTCCTGCGATGCTATTTACATCATTGCTCCTGCGATGCTATTTACATCATTGCACCTGTGATGCCATTTACATCATTGCTCCTGCGATGCTATTTACATCATTGCACCTGCGATGCTATTTACATCATTGCTCCTGCGATGCTATTTACATCATTGCTCCTGCGATGCTATTTACATCATTGCACCTGTGATGCCATTTACATCATTGCACCTGCGATGCCATTTACATCATTGCTCCTGCGATGCTATTTACATCATTGCTCCTGCGATGCTATTTACATCATTGCTCCTGCGATGCTATTTACATCATTGCACCTGTGATGCCATTTACATCATTGCTCCTGCGATGCTATTTACATCATTGCTCCTGCGATGCTATTTACATCATTCACCTGTGATGTCATTTACATCATTGCTCCTGCGATGCTATTTACATCATTGCACCTGCGATGCCATTTACATCATTGCTCCTGCGATGCTATTTACATCATTGCACCTGTGATGCCATTTACATCCTTGCACCTGCAATGCCATTTACATCATTGCTCCTGCGATGCTATTTACATCATTGCTCCTGCGATGCTATTTACATCATTGCTCCTGCGATGCTATTTACATCATTGCACCTGTGATGCTATTTACATCATTGCTCCTGCGATGCTATTTACATCATTGCACCTGCGATGCTATTTACATCATTGCTCCTGCGATGCTATTTACATCATTTCACCTGTGATGTCATTTACATCATTGCTCCTGCGATGCTATTTACATCATTGCTCCTGCGATGCTATTTACATCATTGCACCTGTGATGCCATTTACATCCTTGCACCTGCAATGCCATTTACATCATTGCTCCTGCGATGCTATTTACATCATTGCTCCTGCGATGCTATTTACATCATTGCTCCTGTGATGCTATTTACATCATTGCTCCTGTGATGCTATTTACATCATTGCACTTGTGATGCCATTTACATCATTGCTCCTGTGATGCTATTTACATCATTGCTCCTGTGATGCTATTTACATCATTGCACCTGTGATGCCATTTACATCATTGTACCTGTGATGCTATTTACATCATTGCTCCTGCGATGCTATTTACATCATTTCACCTGTGATGTCATTTACATCATTGCTCCTGCGATGCTATTTACATCATTTCACCTGTGATGTCATTTACATCATTGCTTCTGCGATGCTATTTACATTGTTGCACCTGCGATGCCATTTACATCATTGAAGTACAGAAATAGTTCTGAATTGCAGCTGTACAGCCCAAGTCCGTCAGACTTATAATTGTAGAATTGCGATCTTTGTGCGAGTTTGAACCCATCCAGGGGCGACAGATTTTTCCTTGAGCAAGAACATGTATACATTTTGCTTAGTACTGGGAATTAAGGTTGTGTACGTTTGTACATGAAAGCCATTGTTCCATGTACTATTTACTGTCCTTTGCACAAACACACACAAGAACCATAGGGGGCCTAGCGGACAAGAATAGGGTGATTTGCCCCCATTGATCTACCATATATACTCAACTTCGCTCATAAGTTGAGGTTGTTACTTTGAGAGTTAGAAAACATGCATTTTATATACTCACTGTTATAATAAGTCTGTATAAAATGTTCAGGAAATTTGTGTTCTTAAAACCTCTCAAAACAGTTATGATCAACAATTGGACAAAATAAAAAAGTTGCAGGCTATTTATACCATTGGTGTGTTTTCCGTCATAATTCCAATTTAAACTGGATTCAAAGAGAATTGTGGGATTGATTTACTGGCAAACTCGTTTGTTTGTTATTTTCTTTGTTTGCCTTTGTTGTCATGTTTGGTTGAAGGCAAACTGTTGTTGTTTTTTTTTATTGATTAAAATGTACTTCCTGTCCTCTTTCTTTTGTGTGTTTTCCGTTTATTTATCGTCGCTACCGGTTGCCCACATGAGTGATGCCTCCTGAAGAGATTAGTAATTTTAGATTTTGGAGGATAGTGCATGATACAGACAGAGACCCATTCCAGAGTCTCCTCTTGTTCTTTTACGTGTACAGTGCAAAGCACCGACACAAGACCTCGGTTTAAAGTCCCATCTGAAAGACTGTTAATTTTATTAGGGTCAGACGAGGGGTCGAACCTGCGATCCCTGGATTATCAGTCCAACGTGTTAACCATTGGACTACAGGGCCGTCTGTCCTCTTTATTTCGTAGATACCTATTATATAGTGTTGTTCATTGCAGGATTTTACAGTGGAAGTCGTGATAGCGCAATGGATGTGCGTTTGCTTCAGGTGCGAACGGTCCGGAGTTCGAGCCTCGCTGGAGCCATTACGAATGTGCCCTTAGGCAAGGCTTTTAAATTCCATGTTGCCTCTTCTCTCTCCATTATGGCGATGGATTCCATCAGGAATGAGGTTTCAAGAGTGATTAATATAAGTTGAAAGAACTTGTTTCACAATCGAGCTAAAATAAATTTGTATCAACTAGAATTTTGCTCAGTTTTCTTGTCACGATACATGTATTTTTACGTGAGTAAACATGAGAATCTATGGTTGATCTTTCATGGTGCTGCTTTTCTCTTGCAGGAATCAGTTTGACATAGAGATAAATAAATTGACACTGCAGATTCATTTCTCCCGGTGTTATAAGTACAGGGAAGGTGCCCTCAAGCCACTTCCAGGAATGACGGTGTGGACGGAACTGGTCATAGATCAGAGAAAGTCAATAGCCGAGCTATACCAGGCAGTAATGGAGGTATCTATTCACGCTTCTCCCCATGTTATATGTACACCGATTGGCTGTCCAATTAGTGCAGTGGTTAGCGCGCTCGCTTCTCATCAATGCAACCAGCCGGGTAGTATGGACCGTGTAGTATGTGAGATGATACGGTGGTCGCCTGATCGGACAGGTGGGTTTTCTTTGGGTACTCCGGTTCCTCCCACACGAATGACCACATATTCGCTTTCATCCGCGCCAACGAGAGTGATTAATATAAGTTGTTAACACTTGCTTCGCAATCGTTGTAAAATAAATAAAGTTTAAACTAAGTACACCGAAGGTGCCTTCAAACCAGACACAAGAAGAAAGTCAACCATCCAGTAACAGCGGTGTTCACAGGCAATATGTGTCGGACGTAGATATCTAGGATATCCTCTCTGTGCATACAAGACATTACCAGACATTATTCTTGTTATAGAATGGTTGTGACTGGTGTCGGACGTAGATATCTGTGTATACAAGACATTACCAGACATTATTCTTGCTATAGAATGGTTGTGACTTGTGTCGGACGTAGATATCTGTACATACAAGACATTACCAGACATTATTCTTGCTATAGAATGGTTGTGACTGGTGTCGGACGTAGATATCTGTACATACAAGACATTACCAGACATTATTCTTGCTATAGAATGGTTGTGACTGGTGTCGGACGTAGATATCTGTACATACAAGACATTACCAGACATTATTCTTGCTATAGAATGGTTGTGACTGGTGTCGGACGTAGATATCTGTACATACAAGACATTACTAGACATTATTCTTGCTATAGAATGGTTGTGACTGGTGTCGGACGTAGATATCCCCTCTGTACATACAAGACATTACTAGACATTATTATTGCTATAGAATGGTTGTGACTGGTGTCGGACGTAGATATCTGTGCATACAAGACAATACCCGACATTATTCTTGCTATAGCATGGTTGTGACTGGTGTCGGACCTAGATATCTGTACATACAAGACATTACCAGACATTATTCTTGCTATAGAATGGTTGTGACTGGTGTCGGACGTAGATATCTGTACATACAAGACATTACCAGACATTATTTTTGCTATAGAATGGTTGTGACTGGTGTCGGACGTAGATATCTGTGCATACAAGACATTACCTGACATTATTCTTGCTATAGAATGGTTGTGACTGGTGTCGGACGTAGATATCTGTACATACAAGACATTACCTGACATTATTCTTGCTATAGAATGGTTGTGACTGGTGTCGGACGTAGATGTCTGGGATATCCTCTCTGTACATACAAGACATTACCTGACATTATTCTTGCTATAGAATGGTTGTGACTGGTGTCGGACGTAGATATCTGTACATACAAGACATTACCAGACATTATTCTTGCTATAGAATGGTTGTGACTGGTGTCGGACGTAGATATCTGTACATACAAGACATTACCAGACATTATTCTTGCTATAGAATGGTTGTGACTGGTGTCGGACGTAGATATCTGTGCATACAAGACATTACCAGACATTATTCTTGCTATAGAATGGTTGTGACTGGTGTCGGACGTAGATATCTGGGATATCCTCTCTGTACATACAAGACATTACCTGACATTATTCTTGCTATAGAATGGTTGTGACTGGTGTCGGACGTAGATATCTGCGCATACAAGACATTACCAGACATTATTCTTGCTATAGATGGTTGTGACTGGTGTCGGACGTAGATATCTGTGCATACAAGACATTACCAGACATTATTCTTGCTATAGAATGGTTGTGATTGGTGTCGGACGTAGATATCCCCTCTGTGCATACAAGACATTACCAGACATTATTCTTGCTATAGAATGGTTGTGACTGGTGTCGGACGTAGATATCTGTGCATACAAGACATTACCAGACATTATTCTTGCTATAGAATGGTTGTGACTGGTGTCGGACGTAGATATCTGTGCATACAAGACATTACCAGACATTATTCTTGCTATAGAATGGTTGTGACTGGTGTCGGACGTAGATATCTGTGCATACAAGACATTACCAGACATTATTCTTGCTATAGAATGGTTGTGACTGGTGTCGGACGTAGATATCTGTACATACAAGACATTACCAGACATTATTCTTGCTATAGAATGGTTGTGACTGGTGTCGGACGTAGATATCTGTACATACAAGACATTACCTGACATTATTCTTGCTATAGAATGGTTGTGACTGGTGTCGGACGTAGATATCTGTGCATACAAGACATTACCAGACATTATTCTTGCTATAGAATGGTTGTGACTGGTGTCGGACGTAGATATCTGTACATACAAGACATTACCAGACATTATTCTTGCTATAGAATGGTTGTGACTGGTGTCGGACGTAGATATCTGTACATACAAGACATTACCAGACATTATTCTTGCTATAGAATGGTTGTGACTGGTGTCGGACGTAGATATCTGTGCATACAAGACATTACCTGACATTATTCTTGCTATAGAATGGTTGTGACTGGTGTCGGACGTAGATATCTGTACATACAAGACATTACCTGACATTATTCTTGCTATAGAATGGTTGTGACTGGTGTCGGACGTAGATTCTGATATCCTCTCTGTACATACAAGACATTACCAGACATTATTCTTGCTATAGAATGGTTGTGACTGGTGTCGGACGTAGATATCTGTACATACAAGACATTACCAGACATTATTCTTGCTATAGAATGGTTGTGACTGGTGTCAGACGTAGATATCTGTACATACAAGACATTACCAGACATTATTCTTGCTATAGAATGGTTGTGACTGGTGTCGGACGTAGATATCTGTGCATACAAGACATTACCAGACATTATTCTTGCTATAGAATGGTTGTGACTGGTGTCGGACGTAGATATCTGGGATATCCTCTCTGTACATACAAGACATTACCTGACATTATTCTTGCTATAGAATGGTTGTGACTGGTGTCGGACGTAGATATCTGTGCATACAAGACATTACCAGACATTATTCTTGCTATAGAATGGTTGTGACTGGTGTCGGACGTAGATATCTGTGCATACAAGACATTACCAGACATTATTCTTGCTATAGAATGGTTGTGATTGGTGTCGGACGTAGATATCCCCTCTGTGCATACAAGACATTACCAGACATTATTCTTGCTATAGAATGGTTGTGACTGGTGTCGGACGTAGATATCTGTGCATACAAGACATTACCAGACATTATTCTTGCTATAGAATGGTTGTGACTGGTGTCGGACATAGATATCTGTGCATACAAGACATTACCAGACATTATTCTTGCTATAGAATGGTTGTGACTGGTGTCGGACGTAGATATCTGTGCATACAAGACATTACCAGACATTATTCTTGCTATAGAATGGTTGTGACTGGTGTCGGACGTAGATATCTGTACATACAAGACATTACTAGACATTATTCTTGCTATAGAATGGTTGTGACTGGTGTCGGACATAGATATCTGTACATACAAGACATTACCAGACATTATTCTTGCTATAGAATGGTTGTGACTGGTGTCGGATGTAGATATCCCCTCTGTGCATACAAGACATTACCAGACATTATTCTTGCTATAGAATGGTTGTGATTGGTGTCGGACATAGATATCTGTACATACAAGACATTACCAGACATTATTCTTGCTATAGAATGGTTGTGACTGGTGTCGGACATAGATATCCCCTCTGTACATACAAGACATTACCAGACATTATTCTTGCTATAGAATGGTTGTGACTGGTGTCGGATGTAGATATCTGAATCCTCTCTGTACATACAAGACATTACCAGACATTATTCTTGCTATAGAATGGTTGTGACTGGTGTCGGACGTAGATATCCCCTCTGTACATACAAGACATTACCAGACATTATTCTTGCTATAGAATGGTTGTGACTGGTGTCGGACGTAGATATCTGTGCATACAAGACATTACCAGACATTATTCTTGCTATAGAATGGTTGTGACTGGTGTCGGACGTAGATATCTGTACATACAAGACATTACCTGACATTATTCTTGCTATAGAATGGTTGTGACTGGTGTCGGACGTAGATATCTGTACATACAAGACATTACCAGACATTATTCTTGCTATAGAATGGTTGTGACTGGTGTCGGACGTAGATATCTGTGCATACAAGACATTACCAGACATTATTCTTGCTATAGAATGGTTGTGACTGGTGTCGGACGTAGATATCCCCTCTGTACATACAAGACATTACCTGACATTATTCTTGCTATAGAATGGTTGTGACTGGTGTCGGACGTAGATATCTGTGCATACAAGACATTACCAGACATTATTCTTGCTATAGAATGGTTGTGACTGGTGTCGGACGTAGATATCCCCTCTGTACATACAAGGCATTACCTGACATTATTCTTGCTATAGAATGGTTGTGACTGGTGTCGGACGTAGATATCTGTGCATACAAGACATTACCAGACATTATTCTTGCTATAGAATGGTTGTGACTGGTGTCGGACGTAGATATCTTGTACATACAAGACATTACCAGACATTATTCTTGCTATAGAATGGTTGTGACTGGTGTCGGACGTAGATATCTGTGCATACAAGACATTACCAGACATTATTCTTGCTATAGAATGGTTGTGACTGGTGTCGGACGTAGATATCTGTGCATACAAGACATTACCAGACATTATTATTGCTATAGAGGTTGTGAGTTGCTGGAACCGTGGTGGTGACGTCTTTAGCAAGACTCTTCAATCCACATTGCCTCTTCTCTCTCCATCATCACGATGGATTCGACCAGGAATGAGGTATCTGGAGAACGATTAAATTGAAGTTGTAAGAACTTGTTTCACAATCGAGCTGAAATAGATTTATATAAAGTGCATCTGACAGTGTGTATGTTCGTCTCTCCCAATGTTACAAGTATTTTTAATATTTATAATATGTGGGAGACTGACGATGATGAATAATCGCTATAGCAAGACTCGTTATACTCATTTCGTACGTGTTTGCACCCTCAGTAACATATTGTGAGCTCGGTTTGAGAATTCTAGTTATTTATACCCTCTGATTGTCAGACCAGTTTGAGCTAGATTCCTGATGTATTGCGGGATTGTAGCCGGTTCTGTTACCTGCTCGATGGGGCACCCGTGTCTTCCTCCATCAATAATAACTGGAGAGTCACAATATGACTTACAGGGCTCATTCTAGAGGGAGGGCGACTAGGGTGCATTATTCGTCCTAGGGATCGTGATTTCGCTCCCTAAAAAAAAAATGTTCATACAAAATATTGGCTCATTATAAAGCACTGCTTCTATTCATATGTTCTATTTAATGGTGATATTGTGTATTTTAACCCTATTTTGATGAAATATATTAAATAACAACATTTATAGATGCACTTCTCCCAAAAATTCTGCCTAGAATAAGTCCTGACCTAAGCTGTTGTGATGTTAAACCCAAAAAACAAACAAATCTTTATTGATTCTCGGTCGATTGACCTTTTTAAAATGAACAACACTGAGTTTACTTACCTTACCTTATTTTCAGATCGGTATGGAATACTTACTGTACCTTATTTTCAGATCGGTATTGAATACTTACCTAATTTTCAGATCGGTATGGAATACTTACTTTACCTTATTTTCAGATCGGTATGGAATACTTACCATACCTTATTTTCAGATCGGTATGGAATACTTACCTTATTTTCAGATCGGTATGGAATACTTACCTTATTTTCAGATCGGTATGGAATACTTACCTTATTTTCAGATCGGTATGGAATACTTACCCTATTTTCAGATCGGTATGGAATACTTACCTTATTTCCAGATCGGTATGGAACACTTACCTTACCTTATTTTCAGATCGGTATGGAATACTTACTGTACCTTATTTTCAGATCGGTATGGAATACTTACCGTACCTTATTTTCAGATCGGTACAGAATACTTGCCTTATTTTCAGATCGGTATGGAATACTTACCTTACTTTATTTTCAGATCGGTATGGAATACTTACCTTACCTTATTTTCAGATCGGTATAGAATACTTAACGTACCTTATTTTCAGATCGTTATGGAATACTTACCTTATTTTCAGATCGGTATGGAATACTTACCTTACTTTATTTTCAGATCGGTATGGAATACTTACCTTACCTTATTTTCAGATCGGTATAGAATACTTACCGTACCTTATTTTCAGATCGGTATGGAATACTTACCTTATTTTCAGATCGGTATGGAATAATTACCTAATTTTCAGATCGGTATTGAATACTTACCGTAACTTATTTTCAGATCGGTATGGAATGCTTGCCGTAACTTATTTTCAGATCGGTATGGAATGCTTGCCTTACCTTATTTTCAGATCGGTATGGAATACTTACCGTATCTTATTTCCAGATCGGTATGGAATAATTACCTTACTTTATTTTCAGATCGTTATGGAATACTTACCGTACCTTATTTTCAGATCAGTATGGAATACTTACCGTATCTTATTTCCAGATCGGTATGGAATAATTACCTTACTTTATTTTCAGATCGTTATGGAATACTTACCTTACCTTATTTTCAGATCGGTATGGAATACTTACCTTACCTTATTTTCAGATCGTTATGGAATACTTACCTTACCTTATTTTCAGATCGTTATGGAATACTTACCGTACCTTATTTTCAGATCGGTATGGAATACTTGCCTTATCTTATTTTCAGATCGGTATGGAATACTTACCGTACCTTATTTCCAGATCGGTATGGAATACTTACCGTACCTTATTTTCAGATCAGTATGGAATACTTACCGTATCTTATTTCCAGATCGGTATGGAATAATTACCTTACTTTATTTTCAGATCGTTATGGAATACTTACCTTACCTTATTTTCAGATCGGTATGGAATACTTACCTTACCTTATTTTCAGATCGTTATGGAATACTTACCTTACCTTATTTTCAGATCGTTATGGAATACTTACCGTACCTTATTTTCAGATCGGTATGGAATACTTGCCTTATCTTATTTTCAGATCGGTATGGAATACTTACCGTACCTTATTTCCAGATCGGTATGGAATACTTGCCTTATCTTATTTTCAGATCGGTATGGAATACTTGCCGTATCTTATTTCCAGATCGGTATGGAATAATTACCTTACTTTATTTTCAGATCGTTATGGAATACTTACCGTACCTTATTTTCAGATCGGTATGGAATACTTGCCTTATCTTATTTTCAGATCGGTATGGAATACTTACCGTACCTTATTTCCAGATCGGTATGGAATACTTGCCTTATCTTATTTTCAGATCGGTATGGAATACTTGCCGTATCTTATTTCCAGATCGGTATGGAATAATTACCTTACTTTATTTTCAGATCGTTATGGAATACTTACCGTACCTTATTTTCAGATCGGTATGGAATACTTGCCGTACCTTATTTTCAGATCGGTATGGAATACTTGCCGTACCTTATTTTCAGATCGTTATGGAATACTTACCGTACCTTATTTTCAGATCGGTATGGAATACTTGCCGTACCTTATTTTCAGATCGTTATGGAATACTTACCGTACCTTATTTTCAGATCGGTATGGAATACTTACCGTACCTTATTTCCAGATCGGTATGGAATACTTGCCTTATCTTATTTTCAGATCGGTATGGAATACTTACCGTACCTTATTTTCAGATCGTTATGGAATACTTGCCTTATCTTATTTTCAGATCGGTATGGAATACTTACCATACCTTATTTCCAGATCGGTATGGAATACTTACTGTACCTTATTTTCAGATCGGTATGGAATACTTACCTTACCTTATTTTCAGATCGGTACGGAATACTTGCCGTGTGATCAGTTCAGAATATCCAAGTTTAGAGAGCTACCGTCTGGCGGACATATATACGACAATATACGAGGTATTATTTTTGTGCATGTATAAGACCCAAGATTCTCTTTCCAGTAAAACCCCTCTAATCTGGATGTCTTCTGGACCAATCAAAAAGTCAGGTTGGAGGGATTCCGGATTAGTGGTTACGGTCATTGGCATCAAATCACTTGTCCGTCACCTATGAATCCCACTGGAGGTGTAAATTAGTTCCATGTGTGGAAGCTATCCAGCTGGCTCGTGGAAGGTGGGTGGTTATATGTGGGTGCCTGTCCATTCCTGAAGTGTTGCTCAGAGGCACACCCTGGATCTTCCTCCACCAATAACAGCTGGAGGCCTGTCCATTCCTGAAGTATTGCTCAGAGCACCCTGGATCTTCCTCCACCAATAACAGCTGGAGGCCTGTCCATTCCTGAAGTATTGCTCAGAGCACCCTGGAGCTTCCTCCACCAATAATAGCTGGAGACCTGTCCATTCCTGAAGTATTGCTCAGAGCACCCTGGAGCTTCCTCCACCAATAATAGCTGGAGACCTGTCCATTCCTGAAGTATTGCTCAGAGCACCCTGGAGCTTCCTCCACCAATAATAGCTGGAGACCTGTCCATTCCTGAAGTATTGCTTAGAGGGGCACCCTGGATCTTCCTCCACCAATAACAGCTGGAGAGTGGCCAAAATAACCTACGCTGTTGGCGCGACTTCAAACCCATAATAGAAACAAATCATTAAACCAATTGTATAAATTATTAACATATTTTTCAATGTATATTGTAGAGACGGAGGACTTGCTTGTGAAACATTTTGACATCGGGGATGGATCAAAACTGTTTGTTTGGGACGGAGGGTCGGTGAGTTAGTCTTACTTTGTGCTGAAATACTGCACTATCCCGGCCTAAGAAGTTTGTGAGATACTACAGTTTGTTTTTCTGGTTTGGTTTACTGTCATATGAAGGGCTGCATTATATACTTTCATCCTCGCACGCGAGAGTTTAGTTTATACAAATTTATTTTAGCTTGATTGCGAAACAAGTTTTTACAACATTTGTCTAATCACTCGCAAGACATGATTCCTTATAGAATCCATTGCTCCAAAGACATGATTCCTTATAGAATCCATTGCTCCCAAGACATGATTCCTTATAGAATCCATTGCTCCCAAGACATGATTCCTTATAGAATCCATTGCTCCCAAGACATGATTCCAAGGATTTCATCACCATAAGGATTAGAGAGTGCAAGATACAGAAGCTCCAACTCCAGAAGCATCTCTGGTTCTTTTACACACCCGGTGTATAGCACCGAGACATTAGACCTCGTTTTATAGTCCCATCTGAAAGAGACTGTTAATATTATGAGGGTCAGATGGGGGATCAAACCTGTGACCCCTGGATTTTCAGTCTAACATGTTCACCACCGGACCACTGACATGTATATATTTTTCGGTTAATTTTCAGTAGTGTAATAATTTGGTAGAATATCCCATTTACATGTCTGCATGATGACGGCCATCTTGAAAAAATGGGCAGCCATCTTGAATTTCAAGTGGCCCACGTACATTTTCAAAAGAGTAATGACTAAGAAGTATTTGTGCCAAGTTTGGTGCTTGTATCACCATTTGGAAGATTGTTTCAACTATCTGCTGCACTAATTGTATATACGGCATTTATTATATTTTTAGGTGAATGGAATGGTTGTACCTACGGGTATGGAACAGGAACCAGTCTATGTAACTGTGATATATGGAGACGGGCTGCAGTTCAGCCGAGGTTACTCAAAGGCCTTGACCTTGCAAAATATCAAAGGCGTTATCTGTGATATAATCAGAATACAGCCCAGGAACATTAAACTGAAACAGATTTTTGGAAAAGGTTTGTTGCTGGTAGCTTGAGAAAGGTATAAGGGGCATGAGGATAGAGGTATATCTAAATTTCATAAGGGGCATGAGGATAAAGGTATATCTAAATTTCATAAGGGGCATGAGGATAGAGGTATATCTAAATTTCATAAGGGGCATGAGGATAGAGGTATATCTAAATTTCATAAGGGGCATGAGGATAGAGGTATATCTAAATTTCATGAGGATAGAGGTATATCTAAATTTCATAAGGGGCATTGAGGATAGAGGTATATCTAAATTTCATAAGGGGCATTGAGGATAGAGGTATATCTAAATTTCATAAGGGGCATGAGGATAGAGGTATATCTAAATTTCATAAGGGGCATTGAGGATAGAGGTATATCTAAATTTCATAAGGGGCATTGAGGATAGAGGTATATCTAAATTTCATAAGGGGCATTGAGGATAGAGGTATATCTAAATTTCATATCACGTTCCTCTCATCGCTGCAGGGTGCCCAATTCATTCAAGTGATGAAGCTATTCAGCTGGGATGTGGTAGGTCGGTGGTTCTTCCACCGTGCCATAAATACTGCTTGGTTGGGCACCCGGGGTCTTCCTCCATGAATAATAGGTGGAAAATTGTCATATGACCTAAGCTGATAGTGCGACTTTAAACACCTAAAACAAACAAATGTGGAAGTCGTGATGCAGTGATAGCGCAGTGGTAGCGAGTTCGCACAGGGTTCGAGCCCCGCTGGAGCCATTACGATTGTGCCCTTAGGCTAGGCATTTAAATTCCACATGCTTCTTCTCTCTCCCTCGTGTCGATGGATTCCATCAGGAATGAGGTCTCGAGAGTGATTAATATAAGTTGTAAGAACTTGTTTCGCAATCGAGCTAAAATAAATTAGTATAAACTAAACAAACAGATACCTAAATTTAGATATGTTTTGTTACATTTACAGACACTGTAGCTAGTAGACACAGAAGTGCAATTTGACTCTAAAGGAATATTGGCTGTAGTAATGGCCGTAGCCCTAACTGAATGGATGAATTGTCGTGGGCTTTGGTGAAGCATCTAAGCCCACATTTTAGGATAATCTATGTGTTCTGTAGCCCTGGGATGAAGGTTATAAAACTGTTCTCAGATCTCAAGTGATATGATTGTGAGATTTGCATTCAACTCAACTAATCAGAAGCATTTGGCTGTCCGATTAGTGCAGTGGTTAGGGCGCTCGCTTCTCACCAATGCAACCTGGGTTCGATCCTCGGACCGGGAAGTATGTGAGATGGTACGGTGGTCGCCAGATCGGACAGGTGGGTTTTCTCCGGGTACTCTGGTTTCCTCCCACACGAATGACCACATTTACGCTTTCATCCGCGCCAACGAGAGTGATTAATATAAGTTGTCAGAACTTGCTTCGCAATCGTTGTAAAATAAATAAAGTTTAAACTTTAATCAGAAGCATTAGATTTTTGAGTTCGCGATTTGAGAGGAGCTTTATAACCTCCAGACTATAATTGATCATGAATATTGTGACACACGATCCTCTCTAGGAATAGATAAGTAGGTTTCAGTATTGTACAATTCATGGTGGATGGTGTATTGTATGGTGGATGAGGTGGATATATTTGCTTGAAATTCAGATTCTGAGGTAAAAATAGTTCCCCTGACTTCTACAGACGAGAACAAAACGCTTGTCCAGTTACAGGTCAAAGACGGGGACCAGCTGTTAGCAGAGGATACATCTGAAAAAGGGTAGGTTTAGAGCTGGTTCCATGTTTGTTATTATTGCGTATGGTCTTTGTATCATTTCATTTTCTATTTGTTTTCTTTAAATGGAAGAGTAAGTCTATAAAGTGCGACATTGCTTGTATTTTCTATTACCTCCCTTGGTGGATAATGTTTGATTTATCCTGAAATGTTTATTGTTCCTTGTAGTTGGAATCCTTTGTTTTTACTGTTGTTCCCTATCCCAATGTTGTGGTACGATAAATGTGATTATATTAATTAATTGATAACATTTTCTTACAGTAAAGTATCCATTGTATATTCTGTAGGATATCTGTCGAGATTTAATAATTTTATAAACATAAGATGAGAAAACGGATAATAATTGATAGCATGTTGTGCGAAGGAAACAACGATAAAAACAGAAGAAACCAATTAATAGGACTTATCTATGTTTAGCAGTTCACAGTGGCAGTAACTGACCAATGTCTTTCATTCATATGCAAATTTATTGTTTGTCAATGTTCCAGATTCTTGTTAATTCAATGTATCTATGTATTATTACCGGCACTCTTCATGTTTCTATTCATAGAAATATCTACAACTCATATATTGCATGTGAATAGCACATTGTCAAGTCCGCCTCCGTGGTCGAGTGGTTAAGGTCGCTGACTTGTATACCACTGTAACCTATCATCACTGATGGTCACGGGTTCGAGCCCCGCTCAGGCCGTGTCATTTATATGAAAAAGTTGGCGGTTTCTTACGGAGGTTGGTGCACCCAAGTACTGGTTAAACGCTGGAGCCTACTCAGGAAAGGTGTTGTTAGGTAAAACTGCCCACCGGCGATATAGCCCAAAATGGTGCTGATACAGGCGTAAAACCCGAAATATAGCATAACATAACATTGTCAAGTGAGTGCCAACTCAACATGAATCCTGTTTGTATTGGTATCTAAGCCACTTCAGTTTTCTAGTTTTCCTCCAAACTCGTCTTGGGGGGGACCTCCATGGCCGAGTGGCTACGGTCGTTGACTTCAAATCACTTGCCCCTCACCAACTGCACCGGCATTGGTGCAAGGATAAGCATTGTGGAGTGGTAAGCATGCTCCCTCTACTTATAATATAAGGAGACTTCGTGGCTGAGTGGTTACAGTCATTGACTTCAAATCACTTGCCCCTCACCAACTGCACCGGCATTGGTGCGAGGATAAGCATTGTGGAATGGTAAGCATGCTCCCTCTACTTATATTATAAGGGGGCTGAGTGGCTACGGTCGTTGACTTCAAATCACTTGCCCCTCACCGCTGAAGGTTCGAATCCCACCTGGATTGTCAAATTATTTTAAGTGTATTATTATATTACAGGGCTGGTTTATCCCGGGAGAGCGTATCAAGTACTATATATAGTTGTAAGTTTGTAGTACAAGTGGAGAATAGATGTGCTGTTGTGAACAGAGATACCTTGGGTCACCCGACAACCAAGGTGGAAGTGGACAGAACAATTGTAAGTACAAACCTTGCTGGGCCTCCATGCTGCAATGTCCATTGATTCCTGGGCAACAATTTCTCCCAAAATCCTACCACTTCCTCCTTGTGGTGAATGAGGCTTCCAACAGGAGCAGTTAAAATTACTTAAATTTGATAACAAATATTATATTAGCCAAAATTATTGGAAATCATAAAAGAAAAAAATGATTTGTGTTTGGTAACGCCGCTCGTGGAAATACAAACTGGTGAAGTTTCTTTTGGTTTCTCCACACTGGAAAATACTGAGCTATCTAAAAAAGACGTCTTAAATTTTTTCACAATTTGATTTACTTGTTATAAGTATCCGTTTGTCATTATTAATACACGCACGCACGCACGCACGCACGCACGCCTATTGACAATACTAAAAGTGAAACTCCTTACTACCCATGGCATTATGTGTTTTACGTTTATTTATCGTCGCTACGTCCGCCTCCGTGGTCGAGTGGTTAAGGTCGCTGACTTGTATACCACTGTAACCTATCATCACTGATGGTCACGGGTTCGAGCCCCGCTCAGACTGTGTCTCATTTATATGAAAAAGTTGGCAGTTTCTTACGGAGGTTGGTGCACCCATGTACTTGTTAACCGTTGGAGCCTGCCCAGGAAAGGTGTTGTTAGGTAAACAGCCTGCCGGCGATATAGCCCAAAATGGTGCTGATGCAGGCGTAAAACCCGAAATATAACAATATAACATATTATCGTCGCTACCGGTTGCCCATATGAGCGACGCCTCCTGAAGAGATTAGTCATTTTAGATTTTGGAGGATAGTGCAATGATACAGACAGAGAACCATTCCAGAGTCTCCTCTGGTTCTTTTACGTGCACAGTGTAAAGCACCGACACGAGACCTCAGTTTAACGTCCCATCTGAAAGACTGTTAATTTTGTTAGGGTCAGACGGGGGATCGAACCTGCGATCCCTGGATTACCAGTCCAGCGTGTTACCACTGGACTACATATCCGTCTGTAATTATGGTATTATGGCATTGTTCCTAATATACCAGGTATTACCGACTGTGCTGTATTTGCCCAAGCACTAACATTGATCCGCCGGAGTCAGATGCACGAGAATTATTTTTGGGGGTGGTGGGGGGTATCACAAGGAGTAGCCCGTTTATTTTTCATAATACATAATCAACAAATACACGTGTAAACATATATTATAAAAAATTACATAGAATACCCTAATAAATGTAATTAACCCATTTGATTCTGGATACCATTCAAACAGTATTTGCAAAGAACATAGAGCCGGATCAGCGGCCACGGAACGTTCCGTCTGATCAGGCTCTATGCTGTTTGCTATTCAGATGATCTTGCTAAGACACTTGGCTATGTAGCAAACAATATAGATCCTGATCAGCATGCAGCGTCACACTGCAGATGATCTGGATCTATGTTGTTTGCAAAAGCTTTTAAATGTATCCGGAATGAAATGGGTTAATAAACCAAAAATATGGTAAACAAATTAATATACTGAACTTCGTGACAACTCCTAGACAAACGCTCTCTCTATATATATCCACAGAAGCCATCAACAACTTTCGAGTTACCCTGTCCACAAACAGACAGACACACAAACAGAAACAGCCAAAAACAATAACCCCCATTCGTCCTACGGGGTGGCGTGGAGGGTTGAAGGAGGAGGGGTGGTTATCACACCAATTAAGCAAAAACATACATATCACTTCTCAATAGTTTTCAATGAAATTCCTATTATGCAACATGTTTCAGACTGTGGCAGAGTTAAAGGGGATTGTGATGACCAAGTTTGATCTCCTGTCTGTTTCTGATGGCGGACGTTTGAGAATTGACCATGATAGCCTTGGACTGAGACACCCAAGTAAGTGCGATTGGGGCGGATCCGTGGACAGCACTGCAAATCCAGGAGTCTTGAGTTTGGTTCCCATAATCGGTCACATCTCTGTGCTGAAATGGTTACTGTGTTTGCATCATAATTGGGAGGTTGTGAGTTTGAACACTGCCAGAACCACGGTGGTGGTGTCCTTAGACAAGACTGTTAAATCCACATTTCACCTTCTCTCTACCTCATGGCGATGTATTCCATCAGGAGTGAGGTCTTTGGAATGATTAATCTCTAATAGTGAGGGATGGCAACGAATGATCGAATAATTGTTCGAACATCCGAATATTCGATTGTTAAAATCATATTCGAATATTAAAAAAAATAGATTTTAAGTTTTTCCGTTAAAAGTTCAATAAATTGTAGTTAAATTGTTTTGTGTAATTTCATTCAAGTAAGATTCAAACACAAAAGAATGGCCACAGTTCGACCAATGAGGTTCGAACAGTGGCCGCGATTTGGCTCCAATCAACAAATGCTGGTTATGACACGTTACTCACAACTACATGCTCTAATACTTGATTAATGCTATGCACTCTATTTGAGGAAATTTGCAAATATAATTGTTCCCCATGAACACAGACAAGATTTCCAGCTTCACACTAAGAGCATGACTGTCCTCATGTCGGAATGTTTGATGTTAACACATATAGGTCATCCTGTTTATTTCTCTATGCTATGTGATAGGACGTAATTTGGGATTCCAAATACACAGCTGACATTTTGCTTCCGTGTATTTGGTCATATTATTGACACACGGGAATTGAGCCAAAATATGTTACGGATAGTATGACTGCACAATGTACATACCTAGTCCAATGGTAACATGCTGGACTGGTAATCCAGGGATCGCAGGTTCGATCTTTCAGATGAGACTTTAAACCGAGGTCTCGTGTCGGTGCTGTACACCGTGCACATAAAAGAACCAGAGGAGACTCTGGAATGGGTCTCTGTCTGTATCATTGCACTATCCTCCAAAAATCTATAATGACCAATCTCTTCAGGCGGTGGCGCTCATATGGGCAACCGGTAGCAACGATAAATAAACGTAAAACACAAAAAATACCTGTGTTACAATGTTGTTTGTTGGATTATTAAACTATGAAAATAACTTGTATACATCAGGAACCTAAATAGATCGAACAGATCCTGATAGAATACCTGGACGACAGTCAGAACATTAACATTCCACACTCTTCACATTATAATAATCGTTTAGTAAAATCAGTATTACCGGTACATGATTATTATTTGAAGAAAGTGGAATATCAATTAATCTGAATCTTGTAGGGAGAGTGTACATACAGTGATGTTCCAGTCACATGACCGGATAAGAGGAAAAGTATGCAGGGTCTGAAGCTACGACATGTAAGGGGTCATGTGGTTCTGAATACCTAGCCAATCGAACACCCCTTTGCCATTCGTTCCATCCCTACTAATAATGCAGACAAATTGCCGAGTCATGTTAGAATACTGTATAAAAGATATTTGGTAACCATAGTAAATTTGATTTTCAGTACATGAAGGGTTGTCAGTATTTGAATCCGGCATTACTCAGGGAAGTCGGTTGGTGTTGGAAGCAGGCCCCGCCCCCAAATCAGATGAGGTAAGTTCTATGCGTTTTGGTTGTTGGTCGAAATTTTAATATTCAAATATCAATAAATGTCATTGTATTCAGAACAAGGTAAATGTTTGTGTATGTATATTTATTTTAGCTCAATTGCGAAACAAGTTATTACAACGTTAGATTAATCGCTCTCGGGACCTCATTCCTGATGGGATCCATCGCCATGAGGGAGAGTGAAGAGGTAATGTGAATTTAAAGGTCTTGTCTAAGGATACCACCACCGTGCTGCTGACGGGGCTCAAACTAACAACCTTTTGCTTGCAATGTGTACACCATATACATTGACTTACGTAAGTAATATTTGGCTTCTGGAAGGTTAGTGGTTCTACATGGCTTCCTGACCTTGTCTGAAATCTCTAGTTGGCTTGAGGGAAGATCGATGGTTCTACTCTACTTCCTGCCCATGTCTCATTGGCTTGAGGGAAGGTTGGTGGTTCTACTCTACTTCCTGCCCATGTCTCGTTGGCTTGAGGGAAGATCGGTGGTTCTACTCTACTTCCTGCCCATGTCTCATTGGCTTGAGGGAAGGTTGGTGGTTCTACTCTACTTCCTGCCCATGTCTCATTGGCTTGAGGGAAGATCGGTGGTTCTACTCTACTGTGGAGGGTTGGTAGTTCTACCCTGCCTTATGTCCATGTCTCGTTGGCTTGTGGAGGGTTGGTAGTTCTACCCTGCCTTATGTCTCGTTGGCTTGTGGAGGGTTGGTAGTTCTACCCTGCCTTATGCCCATGTCTCGTTGGCTTGTGGAGGGTTGGTAGTTCTACCCTGCATTCTGTCCATGTCTCGTTGGCTTGTGGAAGGTTGGTGGTTCTACCCTGCCTTATGTCCATGTCTCGTTGGCTTGTGGAGGGTTGGTAGTTCTACCCTGCCTTATGTCCATGTCTCGTTGGCTTGTGGAGGGTTGGTAGTTCTACCCTGCATTCTGTCCATGTCTCGTTGGCTTGTGGAGGGTTGGTAGTTCTACCCTGCCTTATGTCCATGTCTCGTTGGCTTGTGGAGGGTTGGTAGTTCTACCCTGCATTCTGTCCATGTCTCGTTGGCTTGTGGAGGGTTGGTAGTTCTACCCTGCATTCTGTCCATGGCTTGTGGAGGGTTGGTAGTTCTACCCTGCATTCTGTCCATGGCTTGTGGAGGGTTGGTAGTTCTACCCTGCATTCTGTCCATGGCTTGTGGAGGGTTGGTAGTTCTACCCTGCATTCTGTCCATGGCTTGTGGAGGGTTGGTGGTTCTACCCTGCATTCTGTCCATGTCTTGTGGAGGGTTGGTAGTTCTACCCTGCATTCTGTCCATGGCTTGTGGAGGGTTGGTAGTTCTACCCTGCATTCTGTCCATGGCTTGTGGAGGGTTGGTAGTTCTACCCTGCATTCTGTCCATGGCTTGTGGAGGGTTGGTGGTTCTACCCTGCATTCTGTCCATGTCTTGTGGAGGGTTGGTAGTTCTACCCTGCATTCTGTCCATGTCTTGTGGAGGGTTGGTAGTTCTACCCTGCATTCTGTCCATGGCTTGTGGAGGGTTGGTAGTTCTACCCTGCCGTATGTCTCGTTGGCTTGTGGAGGGTTGGTAGTTCTACCCTGCCTTATGCCCATGTCTCGTTGGCTTGAGGGAAGATCGGTGGTTCTACTCTACTTCCTGCCCATGTCTCATTGGCTTGAGGGAAGGTTGGTGGTTCTACTCTACTTCCTGCCCATGTCTCATTGGCTTGAGGGAAGATCGGTGGTTCTACTCTACTGTGGAGGGTTGGTAGTTCTACCCTGCCTTATGTCCATGTCTCGTTGGCTTGTGGAGGGTTGGTAGTTCTACCCTGCCTTATGCCCATGTCTCGTTGGCTTGTGGAGGGTTGGTGGTTCTACCCTGCCTTATGTCTCGTTGGCTTGTGGAGGGTTGGTAGTTCTACCCTGCCTTATGTCCATGTCTCGTTGGCTTGTGGAAGGTTGGTGGTTCTACCCTGCCTTATGTCCATGTCTCGTTGGCTTGTGGAGGGTTGGTAGTTCTACCCTGCCTTATGTCCATGTCTCGTTGGCTTGTGGAGGGTTGGTAGTTCTACCCTGCATTCTGTCCATGTCTCGTTGGCTTGTGGAGGGTTGGTAGTTCTACCCTGCATTCTGTCCATGGCTTGTGGAGGGTTGGTAGTTCTACCCTGCATTCTGTCCATGGCTTGTGGAGGGTTGGTAGTTCTACCCTGCATTCTGTCCATGGCTTGTGGAGGGTTGGTAGTTCTACCCTGCATTCTGTCCATGGCTTGTGGAGGGTTGGTAGTTCTACCCTGCATTCTGTCCATGGCTTGTGGAGGGTTGGTGGTTCTACCCTGCATTCTGTCCATGTCTTGTGGAGGGTTGGTAGTTCTACCCTGCATTCTGTCCATGTCTTGTGGAGGGTTGGTAGTTCTACCCTGCATTCTGTCCATGGCTTGTGGAGGGTTGGTAGTTCTACCCTGCATTCTGTCCATGGCTTGTGGAGGGTTGGTAGTTCTACCCTGCATTCTGTCCATGGCTTGTGGAGGGTTGGTAGTTCTACCCTGCATTCTGTCCATGGCTTGTGGAGGGTTGGTGGTTCTACCCTGCATTCTGTCCATGTCTTGTGGAGGGTTGGTAGTTCTACCCTGCATTCTGTCCATGGCTTGTGGAGGGTTGGTGGTTCTACCCTGCATTCTGTCCATGGCTTGTGGAGGGTTGGTAGTTCTACCCTGCCGTATGTCTCGTTGGCTTGTGGAGGGTTGGTGGTTCTACCCTGCCTTATGTCTCGTTGGCTTGTGGAGGGTTGGTAGTTCTACCCTACATTCTGTCCATGGCTTGTGGAGGGTTGGTGGTTCTACCCTGCCTTATGTCTCGTTGGCTTGTGGAGGGTTGGTAGTTCTACCCTACATTCTGTCCATGTCTCGTTGGCTTGTGGAGGGTTGGTAGTTCTACCCTACATTCTGTCCATGTCTCGTTGGCTTGTGGGAAGATCGGTGGTTCTACTCTGTTGCTAGCCCATTTCTGAAATATCCAGCTGGCTTGTGGAAGGTATGTGGTTGAACCCTGCTGCCAACCCTTGTCTGAAGTATCCAGCTGGCTTGTGGTTGGTTGGTGGTTGAACCCTGCTGCCAACCCTTGTCTGAAGTATCCAGTTGACGTGTGGAAGGTGTGTGGTCCTACCCTGCTGCCAACCCTTGTCTGAAGTATCCAGCTGGCTTGTGGAAGGTATGTGGTTGAACCCTGCTGCCAACCCTTGTCTGAAGTATCCAGCTGGCTTGTGGTTGGTTGGTTGGTGGTTGAACCCTGCTGCCAACCCTTGTCTGAAGTATCCAGTTGACGTGTGGAAGGTGTGTGGTCCTACCCTGCTGCCAACCCTTGTCTGAAGTATCCAGCTGGCTTGTGGAAGGTGTGTGATCCTATCCTGCTGCCAACCCTTGTCTGAAGTATCCAACTGACTTGTGGAAGGTGTGTGGTTATACCCTGGTTCTCGCCCTTGTATGAAATACTAATCATTACGTTATATTTCTTTGTTCATTTTCAGATAACTTTATCATTTACATGTGAATCGAGTATGTCCGGTCCAGACTACAGTGAGGTGATTGTGAAACAGAACTGTACTGTCGGTGCATGCTTACAGTGTATATTAGAGAGAGCTAACATAACTGGTACGTCATTGTATTGTATATTTCTGATGAAATTTAAAAAGTTTATTAATGAAATGTGCTAGAGCACTTGTTGAAAGCAGTGGAATAACACATTTTATTTCTCGCTGCTTTACTCCTGTGGTTCCTAGCTGCTGCATGTTGAAATGTTGGAATCGAACCGTAAAGTGACGTTATTTACATTTAAATATGACCTTGACTAAAAGGCGACATTCTAGCGCCATTTAGTGCATGGTTGCATCACTTTCTGTCATAGCATCATTGTTCAGCGTAAAACAAAAAGAAAATTTGTTTAAAGTAGCATTACATCATATGAAAAATTCAATTTTTAGGTATGGGTAGCAATGCTGCTACACATTCTAACATTATACTTTGTATGCTTATGTTCATTTGGTAAACAGTGTTTTTTGCGATAAAACAAACTCGAAACCAAAAGTAGGACTTTCCGAGTCGATCGGTCACGCACTTATTTACAACCGGAATGCATCGTCCGCACTTGTTTACATTCGGAATGCATCGTCCCCATTTGTCCCACGTTGTCTTTTTTAATTAAATTAGTTGATAAGTTGATTCATACCTCTATTAGCTAAGTCTTTTAGGGACATTTCTACATCCCCGCGAGGGGTTCGACATTACAGGAAGGTAGATAGTATTTCATGTTCAAAATATATATGTTGTTTTCTACATCCTCTGTTGTTTCACGCATGCGCGCTGTGCGTGTTTACATTTCGTGTGTTGATAAACAAATTCGCGTATACGACAGTTTAAATTTATTGTAATTTTATCGTTTCTGAGCAACTATTTCGATTTTTATTAACACACACACATTAGTATTTATATTTTACCCAAAACATCCTTTATTACGATGTAATGCTGCTTTAATTGAATGATTGAATTATATTTCACTGCTGAGCATAGAATGCTATTACTACCACTCGTTAGTCGTAGCTAGCACTACTCTTGATGTGACTGCTTGGCTGCTTAATAGAGGTGACCACTAACACAGGTTTGACACCATATTAGAAATACGAATCCACCTTACAACTGTAGTCTTGAAATGTTCATGTTTTCGTGTTTCTGCAGAGGGTGACTGGCATCTAAGGAAGACAAATTGGTGCTGTGAGGCAGCCGAGCTCCTGGACGATCCAGATTCAATGTTAGACTACAGCCTCGTCAATGACGGAGACGTGCTACTCTTAGAACGGGGCCTGCTGCCACCAAAGGTATTCACAAAATTATTACTATTAGATCTCCATACAAACGACAGCCATTTAGCTATCATGCAGTGGATGAGTAGTCGCCATATCTATCCCACCCCCATAGATATTACTGGGACTTCATAGAGATTTAGGTTAATATACTATTATAACTCCATACAAACGACAGCCATTTACCTATCATGCAGTGGATGAGTAGTCGCCATATCTATCCCACCTCCATAGATATTACTGGGACTTCATAGAGATTTAGGTTAATATACTATTATAACTCCATACAAACGACAGCCATTTACCTATCATGCAGTGGATGAGTAGTCGCCATATCTATCCCACCTCCATAGATATTACTTGGACTTCATAGAGATTTAGGTTAATATACTATTATATCTCCATACAAACGACAGTCATTTAGCTATCATGCAGTGGATAAGTAGTCGCCATATCTATCCCACCTCCATAGATATTACTGGGACTTCATAGAGATTTAGGTTAATATACTATTATAACTCCATACAAACGAACAGTCATTTAGTTATCATGCAGTGGATAAGTAGTCACCATATCTACCTCCATAGATATTACTGGGACTTCATGAGATTCTGGCCTTTATTATGAACATTGATTTGGCTACTACATTGTCAATGTATGTCGTATTGGTAATGGCGTCAGGTGTTTCTATGAGGGAAAGGGTTAATACATGTGTGTATTGTTCTTGTACATATTTGTAAATAATGAACTGAATAACTGTTTAAAATAAGGTTTTCAATGTGCTGATTGTTTTTAGGGTTTTATAAGGATACCAATTTGGCTTCACTCTACCCCAGAGAGTGTGAAGGCCGGGAACCAACAAGATGGAAGTCTGCTAGCATGGGTCGCCAGCTTCTTCGGTAAACTATTAATTAAATAATTGGATTCATTTTGAGGTTCATTGCTCATCATTTAGCATGAGATAGGATCATTTAGCACAATATTGTATGATTTATTTAGCTTGAGATAGGATCCTTTAGCACAATAGTGTATGATTTATTTAGCATGAGATAGGATCATTTAGCACAATATTGTATGATTTATTTAGCATGAGATAGGATCATTTAGCACAATATTGTATGATTTATTTAGCATGAGATAGGATCCTTTAGCACAATAGTGTATGATTTATTTAGCATGAGATAGGATCATTTAGCACAATAGTGTATGATTTATTTAGCATGAGATAGGATCCTTTAGCACAATATTGTATGATTTATTTAGCATGAGATAGGATCATTTAGCACAATATTGTATGATTTATTTAGCATTAGATAGGATCATTTAGCACAATATTCTATGCTTTATTTAGCTTGAGATAGGATCATTTAGCACAATATGATTTATTTAGCTTGAGATAGTATCATTTAGCACAATATTGTATGCTTTATTTAGCTTGAGATAGGATCATTTAGCACAATATTGTATGATTTATTTAGCTTGAGATAGGATCATTTAACACAATATTGTATGATTTATTTAGCATGAGATAGGATCATTTAGCACAATATTGTATGATTTATTTAGCATGAGATAGGATCATTTAGCACAATATTGTATGATTTATTTAGCTTGAGATAGGATCATTTAGCACAATATTGTATGATTTATTTAGCATGAGATTGGATCATTTAGCACAATATTGTATGCTTTATTTAGCATGAGATAGGATCATTTAGCACAATAATGTATGATTTATTTAGCTTGAGATAGGATCATTTAGCACAATATTGTATGATTTATTTAGCTTTTGATAGGATCATTTAGCACAATAATGTATGATTTATTTAGCTTGAGATAGGATCATTTAGCACAATATTGTATGATTTATTTAGCTTGAGATAGGATCATTTAGCACAATATTGTATGATTTATTTAGCTTGAGATAGGATCATTTAACACAATTTGATTTATTTAGCATGAGATAGGATCATTTAGCACAATATTGTATGATTTATTTAGCTTGAGATAGGATCATTTAGCACAATATTGTATGATTTATTTAGCATGAGATAGGATCATTTAGCACAATATTGTATGATTTATTTAGCTTGAGATAGGATCATTTAGCACAATATTGTATGATTTATTTAGCATGAGATAGGATCATTTAGCACAATATTGTATGATTTATTTAGCTTGAGATAGGATCATTTAGCACAATATTGTATGATTTATTTAGCATGAGATAGGATCATTTAGCACAATATTGTATGATTTATTTAGCTTGAGATAGGATCATTTAGCACAATATTGTATGATTTATTTAGCATGAGATAGGATCATTTAGCACAATATTGTATGATTTATTTAGCTTGAGATAGGATCATTTAGCACAATATTGTATGATTTATTTAGCATGAGATAGGATCATTTAGCACAATATTGTATGATTTATTTAGCTTGAGATAGGATCATTTAGCACAATATTGTATGATTTATTTAGCTTGAGATAGGATCATTTAGCACACTATTGTATTATTTATTTGATGCTTTCCTATGAAATATAGAAATTTATTGGTTAAATAATAAGAGTAATTTGTTTGATTCAGTGAATGAACGTATTATATTTCACGGAATGAACATTGAAAGCATTATTATTATGAGTGGCAAGTTTTTTATGTTCATGAGTGAAATATTATTTGATCGTTCACTAACAGAAACATATTGTCTTTGTCATATTTTATTTTAAGTTGAAAAGTGTTTTTATGATAGAAAACGATGTAACTGTGTGCTAAATGGCGCTAGAACGTCGTGTTTAGCCGACCATGAATGATGTCATAAACGTGTATTGGTGGAAAGCAGTGAAATAACACATTTTCTTTATCAACATGAACAGTTTTGTACTCCTGCCGTCAATGACATCATTTATGACAGTTTGCTTGTTGTTGGATCATTTTCTATCATAAAAAAATTGTTCAGTCTAAAATTAAAGGAAAATTGATTTCTTTATCTCTCCCAAAAATATTCAAAGCATAGATCCTGATCAGTGGCGGCGTATCGACACGTCTGACTATTCGGACAGGTGTTTCAGCTTCACTGTCTGGAGAACAAAGGGCATATAGCATGATCAGGCGGCATGTTCTGATCGGAGTCTCCACTTTTTGCCTAGGCGTTTTTTTATGCGACATTGGCGGTGAAAGAATTAAGTCATTGATCGAATTATATTTCGCACATGAACTTAGAGCCTATTATTATCAATCGTTCGTCACTCCTGATAATATAGCGATCAATGTTCATTCAATATGATTTGATCATACAGTGAAGCATGTCCGCCTCCGTGGTCGAGTGGTTACGGTCGCTGACTTGTATACCACTGTAACCTATCATCACTGATGGTCACGGGTTCGACGCCCGCTCAGGCCGTGTCTCATTTATATGAAAAAGTTGGCAGTTTCTTACGGAGGTTGGTGCACCCAAGTACTGGTTAACCGCTGGAGCCTGTCCAGGGAAGGTGTTGTTAAGTAAACTGCCCGCCGGCGATATAGCCCGAAATGGTGCTGATGCAGGCGTAAAACCCGAAATATAACATAATAACAGTGAAGCATACATGTGTTATATTTATTTCTATTTGCATCATGTCTGTTTAGTATATATGTGTGAGAGTTGCTTGGGTAATGTCACTCGAGAGTGATTAATACTGGATTAATATAAGTTGTAAGAACTTGTTTCACAATCGAGCTAAAATAAATTTGTATTGACTAATCTGTTCATCTCGCTATTGAAGCGATGCACATTTGTTATATATGAAAAAATGTTACGATTAAATAATTTATGCAAAATTTGTTTAGCTCAATTGCGAAACAAGTTCTTACAACTTATATTATCACTATCGAGACCTCATTCCTGATGGAGTCCATCGCCACGATGGAGAGAGAAGAGGCATGTGGAATTTAAATGTCTTGCCTAAGGGCACAATCGTAACGACTCCAGGTGGGCTACCACTGTGCTATCACGACTTCCACAAATCCACTTATGATTAAATTCATAACACACGTATAAAAAAAACCAATTGTCGAGCCTCTGTGGTGGAATGGATAATGTGTATGTCTCGTAATTGAGAAACGTGCCGCTATTCGGACAGTCTATATGAATTCTGTAGCGGACTACTGCATCTTGAAAACTCTTTATTATTTGTAATCACATTAGCAAGAAATCTACAATTACGAGTTTCATCATTTGTTTTCAGGAAAGTTTGTTTCCGATGTAGAATCAACAAGAAAGAGGGAAGTTAATTCCGAGCCCCACCCAGTTAATATAGGCGAAATAGAGATATCTCGAGAATCAACCTTGCTTGATCTGAAGGAACATGTGATGACCCTAGTTGGCGAGTTGCCAATTCCGTCAGTTGACTTCATCAGGCTGCGAATTATGGATATGAAAAGGCTAGCTACTGTGTTACGAGACAACTCTCAAACCTTGAAGTAAGTAACTTGTCAAACCTTGAAGTAAGTAACTGTCAAACCTTGAAGTAAGTAACTGTCAAACCTTGAAGTAAGTAACTGTCAAACCTTGAAGTAAGTAACTGTCAAACCTTGAAGTAAGTAACTGTCAAACCTTGAAGTAAGTAACTGTCAAACCTTGAAGTAAGTAACTGTCAAACCTTGAAGTAAGTAACTGTCAAACCTTGAAGTAAGTAACTTGTCAAACCTTGAAAACTGTCAAACCTTGAAGTAAGTAACTGTCAAACCTTGAAGTAAGTAACTGTCAAACCTTGAAGTAAGTAACTGTCAAACCTTGAAGTAAGTAACTGTCAAACCTTGATGTAAGTAACTTGTCAAACCTTGAAAACTGTCAAACCTTGAAGTAAGTAACTGTCAAACCTTGAAGTAAGTAACTGTCAAACCTTGAAGTAAGTAACTTGTCAAACCTTGAAAACTGTCAAACCTTGAAGTAAGTAACTGTCAAACCTTGAAGTAAGTAACTTGTCAAACCTTGAAAACTGTCAAACCTTGAAAACTGTCAAACCTTGAAGTAAGTAACTGTCAAACCTTGAAGTAAGTAACTGTCAAACCTTGAAGTAAGTAACTGTCAAACCTTGAAGTAAGTAACTTGTCAAACCTTGAAAACTGTCAAACCTTGAAGTAAGTAACTGTCAAACCTTGAAGTAAGTAACTTGTCAAACCTTGAAAACTGTCAAACCTTGAAGTAAGTAACTGTCAAACCTTGAAGTAAGTAACTGTCAAACCTTGAAGTAAGTAACTTGTCAAACCTTGAAAACTGTCAAACCTTGAAGTAAGTAACTGTCAAACCTTGAAGTAAGTAAATGTCAAACCTTGAAGTAAGTTACTGTCAAACCTTGAAGTAAGTAACTGTCAAACCTTGAAGTAAGTAACTGTCAAACCTTGAAGTAAGTAACTGTCAAACCTTGAAGTAAGTAACTGCCAAACCTTGAAGTAAGTTACTGTCAAACCTTGAAGTAAGTAACTGTCAAACCTTGAAGTAAGTAACTGTCAAACCTTGAAGTAAGTAACTGTCAAACCTTGAAGTAAGTAACTGTCAAACCTTGAAGTAAGTTACTGTCAAACCTTGAAGTAAGTAACTTGTCAAACCTTGAAGTAAGTAACTGTCAAACCTTGAAGTAAGTAACTGTCAAACCTTGAAGTAAGTAACTGTCAAACCTTGAAGTAAGTAACTGTCAAACCTTGAAGTAAGTAACTTGTCAAACCTTGAAAACTGTCAAACCTTGAAGTAAGTAACTGTCAAACCTTGAAGTAAGTAACTGTCAAACCTTGAAGTAAGTAACTTGTCAAACCTTGAAAACTGTCAAACCTTGAAGTAAGTAACTGTCAAACCTTGAAGTAAGTAACTGTCAAACCTTGAAGTAAGTAACTTGTCAAACCTTGAAAACTGTCAAACCTTGAAGTAAGTAACTGTCAAACCTTGAAGTAAGTAACTTGTCAAACCTTGAAAACTGTCAAACCTTGAAAACTGTCAAACCTTGAAGTAAGTAACTGTCAAACCTTGAAGTAAGTAACTGTCAAACCTTGAAGTAAGTAACTGTCAAACCTTGAAGTAAGTAACTGTCAAACCGTGAAGTAAGTAACTGCCAAACCTTGAAGTAAGTTACTGTCAAACCTTGAAGTAAGTAACTGTCAAACCTTGAAGTAAGTAACTGTCAAACCTTGAAGTAAGTAACTGTCAAACCTTGAAGTAAGTAACTGTCAAACCTTGAAGTAAGTAACTTGTCAAACCTTGAAAACTGTCAAACCTTGAAGTAAGTAACTGTCAAACCTTGAAGTAAGTAACTGTCAAACCTTGAAGTAAGTTACTGTCAAACCTTGAAGTAAGTAACTGTCAAACCTTGAAGTAAGTAACTGTCAAACCTTGAAGTAAGTAACTGTCAAACCTTGAAGTAAGTAACTGTCAAACCTTGAAGTAAGTAACTTGTCAAACCTTGAAAACTGTCAAACCTTGAAGTAAGTAACTGTCAAACCTTGAAGTAAGTAACTGTCAAACCTTGAAGTAAGTAACTGTCAAACCTTGAAGTAAGTAACTTGTCAAACCTTGAAAACTGTCAAACCTTGAAGTAAGTAACTGTCAAACCTTGAAGTAAGTAACTGCCAAACCTTGAAGTAAGTTACTGTCAAACCTTGAAGTAAGTAACTGTCAAACCTTGAAGTAAGTAACTGTCAAACCTTGAAGTAAGTAACTGTCAAACCTTGAAGTAAGTAACTGTCAAACCTTGAAGTAAGTAACTTGTCAAACCTTGAAAACTGTCAAACCTTGGAAGTAAGTAACTGTCAAACCTTGAAGTAAGTAACTGTCAAACCATGAAGTGTCATCTCTATTGAAAGGGTCAGCCATTTCAGACATATAAGACACCTCTTATACTTGCAGGCCAGGCACCAAGCTGATAGGCAATCAATAAACATTTATTTAACTAGGCCGTACCAACATGAATCCCTGTCAAGGTTCAAACTTTCAACCTCCCGTTCCATAGACGGACGCCTTATCCTCTAGACTACAGAGACGGAATTATGTCCTACATAGGTAGTGATGGAAGCCAAATTCCATTCAAATATTGAAGCAATTCTATTCGGGCACGACTAAGTTCACGGGAAACAACAAAGACAGTGGCGTCCATGATCCCGCGTCGGATATAAAATTGAGGGTCCCGTGTTCGATACTTGGACATGGCATGTATGTAGTGTCTATGAGCAAGCCACACATTGCTTAGTGCTGGTTACTACTGCTTATAAAATGTGTTATTTAACCGAGTGAAAGCAATGGAATAACACATTTTATTCTCACTTCTTTACAATTATGGTTCCCAGCTGCTACAGTTTGAAATATTGTCAATATGAACGCTTTCAGACTCAAGCCGTCAATGACATCATTTATGACGTCATCTAAACATGACGTTCTGTGAACACAATACTAACTGATCAACTCAAATATAGTAGATAAAAAACTGTTTAATGCAATAAACTCACAAATTAAAATTATTGAAGATTACCTCCCTTTACAGATGTGTTGCTGTTTACATATGCTATTAACCATTCTAATCACTTAAAGCAGCATTACATCGTAACTCTTTCAACACCAAGTAACTGACATGGACTGGTCCATGATATTCTTAGACCAATAAATGAATAAGAAAATTACATTCGGACCAGTTCATTTATCAAGATGGGTAATTTTGTCTAAAATTAGTAATACTACTTGCAAAAAGTGCAGATCCTGATGAGACGGCTCGTCATGAGCCGGCTCATCTGGATCTACACTTTTTGTAAGCCTATAAATAGAGGTCTGTGGTGTTGAAAGGGTTAAAGCAACATTACATCGTAATAAAGGATGTTTTGGGTAAAATATAAATACTGTGTGTTTACAAAAATCGAAACAGTCGCTCAGAAACGATAAAATTCCAATAAATATAAACCGTCGTATACGCGAATTTGTTTATCAACACACGAAATGTAAGCACGCACAGCTCGCGTGCGTGAAACAACAGAGGATGTACAAAACAACGTATATATTTTGAACATGAAAGACTATCTATCTATCTATCTTCCTCTAATGTCCCTAAAAGACTTAGATAACAGAGGTATGAATCAATATCTCAAGTAATTTAATTAAAAAAGACAACGTGGGACAAATGGGGACGATGCATTCCGAATGTAAACATGTGCGGACAATGCGTTGTGGTTGTAAACAAATGCGTGACCGATCGACTCGGAAAGTCCTACTTTCAGTTTCGAGTTTGTTTTATGGCAAAAATACATTGTTTACCAATTGAACATAAGCATACAAAGTATAATGTTAGAATGTGTAGCAGCATTGCTACCCATACGTAAAATTTGAATTTTTCAAATATCTTTTATTTCATACGATGTAATGCTGCTTTAAAGAATGTTACTTAATTATCATAAACACAATTTTCTGCTATATTTTAACCACTGTATATACCAATCAGAGATGTAATACTGGTTGATGGGTATAATTAATCTTGTTGAAAAGTTAAATTCAATGAGTTTATCAATTAGATTACATGTTTGGATATTAGACGGAAATTATCAATCCATTATATATAGCCGGATTGCAAAATAGCTATATATTATTTCTGAATCCTGTCTATCTACAGGTGAAGGTAATTACATTGTGTTATCATAATTTAAAATGTTCATTGAACCCTGGCAAGTTGGTTATGTTAAATTCACTGGTTATCTCAAAGTGCCGATTTTAGATACAATAATTTTGCATATTGCCTACGTTTATGTAAATTTTCGTTATGTCAAATTTCTTTTCTGATCCCTTCAGTGCAGTATTTCATTATAAATGCCAGTTTGTCGCTGAGGTGCGACTTTCATTGGGCAAATATACCTGATCAAAGACGTACCGCCGTGTCTGTGCAAGCATTCAATAAAGTTAGTTGAGGTGTTTACCATGACTGTAATTACAATGTGTTCACTACAGGTACACACTAATCGGTAAACACCTATTAACCAATAATTGTCTTAGCAGCTCATCAAAATAAATATGATTAATTAATTAGTTTGTTTTGGGTTCAAATTAACATATATTTGTGCATAAGCAAACATTGACTTGTTTAAACTTGATATGTTTTACAATGATTGCAAAGCAAGTTCTAACAACTTACATTAATCACTTTCGTTGGCGCGGATGAAAGCGTATATGTGGTCATTCGTGTGGTAGGAAACCGGAGTACCGGAAAACTTTAACTTTTCAATAATGTATGAATGTGTTGATTCACAATGTCTGGGACTAGTGGAGGACCCGGTAACCAACAAGGGTGGATAGCTGGCTCGGCACTATGCTCTGCAACTGCAATAATATTGCACAATTATTGCATCAGCGATTTCTTATCACTGTTTCCTATATTAGTTATGTGTTTGGTCCTATGTGCTGCATTTATTAAATGCGATATTACAGTGCTTTTTTGATCAAGTGTGCTCATGTCACGGTTATAACAGACAATAACAACTTGGGAAAATTATTTAGTATGGAACAAGTGTAGATAGGTAGGGCTTGCAATCTCCGAGAAACATCATCTTGTGGAAATATGGTCAATATCGCTTATTTCAAACTTTGGTTATGTCAAAGTATTTTGTTTGGTCCGACGGAATACGACATAATGTATGTAGACTGTATTTATCATTCCAGGAGGTTAAAGTTGACGTCGAACAGCGTGCTTGCTCTGCAGATACTGCCAGATGAAGAGGAGTTGAGGTAAAAGAGTTTATACAAATTGATTTTAGCTTGGTTGCGAAACATGTTCTTATAACATTATTTTAATAGCTCTATAGACCTGTTTTTGTTTGGGGGTTTTTATGGAATCATCGCCATGAAGGAGAGAGAGAAGAGAAACTGTGAATTTAAAAGTCTTGCCTAAGGACATTACCACCATGGTTCAGGTGGGTTCAAACTCACAACCTCTAGACTACGAGGTGGACACTGTATCCAGTTCACCACAAAGTCTCACAGTTGGAGAGTTTCAGTTTGAAAACAAGATTGGGTTAAGATACACACAACAACACTCCAATTCCAAAATAATCCCTGGTTCTTTTGCTTGCCCGATGTATAGCACCCGATACATGAGACCTTGGTTTATATTATTATGGTCAGACATTGGATTGAACCTGCGATCCATGGATCTTCAGTCCGTGCTAAGCACTGGACCACTGAGAAACGATTAATTTTATGTTTTCTCCATCAACAGGCATGATCAGATAGTTTTGGAAGTTTGCCAAAGAATTCCTGACACCAGTACATACAGCCCTTCAGTAGAACTGGTGTGGGATGCAAGTGGATCGGCTCATGTACACAGCCTGAAGCAAGCCATATCTAATGTTCTATTCATAGAAAGTGAACATATTTGTATGGCCAAACATTTTCCGCAGAAATATGAATGGACGGTGATTGAGAAAAATGAAAAGGTAGAAAAAGTTTGTCTTAATTCATTAAAACTTTGCTCTGTACACTTTTAAAGTTTATGTTTAAACTTTATTTATTTTACGATTGCGAAGCAAGTTCTAACAACTTATATTAATCACTCTCGTTGGCGTGGATGAAAACGTATTTGTGGGAGGAAACCGGAGTACCCATAGAAAACCCACCTGTCCGATCTGGTGACCACCGTACCATTTCAAATACTACCCGGACCGAGGATCGAACCCAGGATGCATTGGTGAGAAGCGAGCTCGCTAACCACTGCGCTAATCGGACAGCTCTGTACACTTAATTTATACACATTTATTTGAGTTTGATTGCGAAACAAGTTCTTACAGCATTATTTCAATTGCTCTCGAGACCTCATTCCTCATGGAATCCATCGCCATGATGGAGAGAGAAGAGACATTGTGGAACTTAAGTGCCAAAGGACACAATTGTAATGGCTTCAGTTGGTGCAAACTCAATGTTTCCCACACCTGAAGCGAACGCGCTACCACTCTCTATCACGACATTAGATGAAATGTCATCAGTCCTTTACCAGTCAAGCCATTTGAGTCCATAGGATTTCACTCATCTGTCCGCTGCACTCTCGTGTCCGGGATGTATCTTTGTTACGCTTGGGGAGAATTTGAATTAACTCTGCACAAATGTTTGCCACATCAAGACGATGTGTCGCATCCAAGAGACCAAGACCCAGATCACTACTCCAAGGTCAAGGTCATGCTTGGCGGTTAATAGTCAAATATTGATATCTTGAAGTTGTCAACAGCATAACACCTTACCCACCGTACTCCTCCACCTAGCTTCCACGACCCCCCACCATTTGTTTTTCTTGTACCTGAAATACTGTTCTATGGTGCACTTAGGGTCCTCCACCAATAACTGCTGGTGTGTTGCCATGTGACCTAAGCTGTTGTGTGCCTTTAAACCCCAAAATTAACTAACCCTTTACACGCTAGCGGCAAATAAAATCACTTTTGCAAACAGCATAGTGCCAGGTCAGATGGCACAGAATTTGCCGTCTGATCAGGCTCTATACTGTTTGCTATTTGGATAGTGTAGCTAAAACATTTGGCTGAATACCAAACAACATAGGTCCTGATCAGACACGGCTACGGCTGATCTGGTTCTATGTTGTTTGCAAATGGGATTTTATTTACTCAGCATTCAAAGGGTTAAACACTTACTCTTCACCAAAATACAATAATTGATTAAATATTTTCACTTTATTTTTGTTATTGTTTAACATTTCACAGACTGGTGTTTTTATATTCTGTTCTGTTCTATAGCATGGAAACCAGAAGGGGAAGAAAAAGAGCCAACCAAAGAACAACCTCAAGCTGGCCCCTTTCCATATTCGAGACGGGGACACCATAGGGGTTAAGGTAAAAATAAAATTGAACTTGCGAAGAATCATTTTAAATATGTTTCAAAAGATATCAGAACAATATTGCTAGAATATGACAGTCCCAACATTCACAAACAAACATGTGGCGTCCGTGGTCCAGTGGTAGAGCATCGGATTTGGAATCAAACGGTCCTGGGTTCGATACTTGGTCAGGGAGCAAGGCACTTCACACACATTGCTTAGTACTGGTTAACCACTTAGGTCGGCTAAGCCTGCCCAGGAAAACATGTCTAGGTCCCCGCAAGGGTTTTGACATTAATGGAACATACATACATACAAACACACGGACAAGTAGACCAGGTGACATGATGTATGCCTTGATGATGATGATGATGATGATGATGATGATGATGATGATGATGATGATGATGATGATGATGATGATGATGATGATGATGATGATGATGATGATGATGATGATGATGATGATGATGATGATGATGCTGCTGCTGCTGCTGCTGCTGCTGCTGCTGCTGCTGCTGCTGCTGCTGATGCTGCTGCTGCTGCTGCTGCTGCTGCTGATGCTGCTGCTGCTGCTGCTGCTGCTGCTGCTGCTGCTGCTGCTGCTGCTGCTGCTGCTGCTGCTGCTGCTGCTGCTGATGCTGCTGATGCTGCTGCTGATGCTGCTGCTGATGATGATGATGATGCTGCTGCTGCTGCTGCTGGCTGCTGCTGCTGGCTGCTGCTGCTGCTGCTGCTGCTGTGCTGCTGCTGCTGCTGCTGCTGCTGCTGCTGCTGCTGCTGCTGCTGCTGCTGCTGCTGCTGCTGCTGCTGCTGCTGCTGCTGCTGCTGCTGCTGCTGCTGCTGCTGCTGCTGCTGCTGCTGCTGCTGCTGGCTGCTGCTGCTGCTGCTGGTGCTGCTGCTGCTGCTGCTGCTGGTTGCTGCTGCTGCTGCTGCTGCTGCTGCTGCTGCTGCTGCTGCTGCTGCTGCTGCTGCTGCTGCTGCTGCTGCTTGCTGCTGGCTGCTGCTGCTGCTGCTGCTGTGCTGCTGCTGCTGCTGATGCTGCTGCTGCTGCTGCTGCTGCTGCTGGCTGCTGCTGCTGCTGCTGCTGCTGCTGCTGCTGCTGCTGCTGCTGCTGCTGCTGCTGCTGCTGCTGCTGCTGCTGCTGCGTGTGCTGCTGCTGCTGCTGCTGCTGCTGCTGCTGCTGCTGCTGCTGCTGCTGCTGCTGCTGCTGCTGCTGCTGCTGCTGCTGCTGTGCTGCTGCTGCTGCTGCTGCTGCTGCTGCTGCTGCTGCTGCTGCTGCTGCTGCTGCTGCTGCTGCTGCTGCTGCTGCTGCTGCTGCTGCTGCTGCTGCTGCTGCTGCTATTACTGTATTTCTCTTTTCATTATTAATATACATGTATTTGATATCTGTCCATCATACAAGGAATATGTGAACATACAGCGTATATTATAGTAATTAATAGACTGTATACATTATTTATTTTATTTATTCTCGAAACAAGCTTTAACAACTTATGTTAATCACTCTTGTTTGTATGTATGAAAGTGTATACGAGTATGTTATATGAGAGGAGAAACGCCGCAAGTCGGATCTGGCTACCACCGTACCATCTCACCTGTCCGATGATCGAACATGGATTGCATCAGTGAGAAGCGAGTGTGTTAACCATGGAGAGTATATTACATCAATCGTTAGTTACTGCAAATTTTGTAAAACATTTCTATATACAGGACATGAGATATGATCCGAATAATCTGGATAAGTTCATGACAGAGGGCGACGAGAATGGACAGATCCAGTTACAGCTGGACATAGAAGAAAAACGGAAAATGTTAGTACAGTAAAACCCCTCAAAACCGGAATCCCTCTTAACTGGAATTCCCAATAAACCGAATAAATTTCATGGTCTCGAAAATATAATAAAAAATTCAGTGTAAAAAATAACCTCTGTAAACTGGAACCCCTGTATTTTCAGCTGTAATTACTGTGTATTTTCAGCTGTAATTACCGTGCATTTTCAGCTGTAATTACTGTGCATTTTCAGCTGTAATTACCGTGTATTTTCAGCTGTAATTACTGTGCATTTTCAGCTGTAATTACTGTGCATTTTCAGCTGTAATTACCGTGTATTTTCAGCTGTAATTACCATACATTTTTAGCTGTAATTACCGTGCATTTTCAGCTGTAATTACTGTGCATTTTCAGCTGTAATTACCATGCATTTTCAGCTGTAATTACCGTGTATTTTCAGCTGTAATTACTGTGCATTTTCAGCTGTAATTACTGTGCATTTTAGCTGTAATTACCATGCATTTTAGCTGTAATTACCATGCATTTTCAGCTGTAATTACCGTGTATTTTCAGCTGTAATTACCGTGCATTTTAGCTGTAATTACCGTGCATTTTAGCTGTAATTACCATGCATTTTCAGCTGTAATTACCGTGCATATTCAGCTGTAATTACCGTGTATTTTCAGCTGTAATTACCATGCATTTTCAGCTGTAATTACTGTGCATTTTAGCTGTAATTACCGTGCATTTTAGCTGTAATTACTGTGCATTTTAGCTGTAATTACTGTGCATTTTAAGCTGTAATTACCATGCATTTTTAGCTGTAATTACCATGCATTTTCAGCTGTAATTACTGTGTATTTTCAGCTGTAATTACTGTGCATTTTCAGCTGTAATTACCATGCATTTTTAGCTGTAATTACCATGCATTTTCAGCTGTAATTACTGTGCATTTTAGCTGTAATTACCGTGCATTTTAGCTGTAATTACTGTGCATTTTAAGCTGTAATTACCATGCATTTTCAGCTGTAATTACCGTGTATTTTCAGCTGTAATTACCATGCATTTTCAGCTGTAATTACCGTGTATTTTCAGCTGTAATTACCATGCATTTTCAGCTGTAATTACTGTGCATTTTCAGCTGTAATTACCATGCATTTTCAGCTGTAATTACCATGCATTTTCAGCTGTAATTATGAACTGCTAATCAAATATGAATCTCGCTATTGTTTTAAGGAAGCAGTTTTCGGCTTCTTTCTTTTCAGAATATTGTATTGTATGCTTGTTCTTTACTAACTACCAAACTATAAACATGTCTCAGCTTGCTTCATAGCATTGCAGAGTTCAAGTGTTAATTTAGGAGAAATCTACCATCTAAACTGAACCACCACCCCTGCCCCAAACCGAAATTTTACCTCTTATCCAGTGGTTTACTGTATTGTAAAATAATAGTAATTAATCACTGTGTGTTACGGTTTTTTCTAGAGCTGAATGACATGGTGCCCTGCCCTGCCCTTGTTTAGCTCTGCCCTTTTGCCTTTTTTATTTATATTTTTAAAAATTAATTTGTTGGTTTTTTTAAAAAGAAATGTTAAAGCCTGAACGGGTGATTTCCTTCAGGCAGTCAGACCTTTATAAACTGCAAACCGTCTACCTATTTGCCAAATATGTTCCACCCTGCTGCCTCTCTCATCAAGCATAATTTGCTGTCAATCACCGTAAAATTGTCGATGGGCAAAACCCATCAAATACTCCTCACACACCTACCTACCCCCTTTTGCCACTCAAAATGCATCCTGCCCCTTTTCTTCTGACCCACCCTGCCTTCCCTTTATTCCACTTATGAATAAACCCTATAGGGTTATTGTATTTGCTGTGTCCATCTGTGTGTGGACACTCGTAAAGTTGTTAATACATGTTGACGCGAAACTTCTATGTACCGTACATATTCGTCAATAAGATGAGTTTTTTACAACCAGATTATGGCCTCAAAGTGACTTCCCTTTTAATAAGCGAGTGGGGAAAAAATTGTTCGTTTTAAATATGTTAGATGGTATCCATAATTATGTTTTAGAAAAGCAAGCACCCGGACACAGACAATGTCTTCAACATGCAATTTATACTTGTGTCTGATATCCATTTTATCAACCTGTCTTATATACGAGTGCATGCCAAAACCAACAGATTTCAGGACCAAAGTAGGGAGGGGTTATAGACCCTTATAGATGAGTATGGACGGTAGCTATAGCATCATAACTACCGACAACGATTCAATATGGCAGCCATTTTGAACAATATATCAAGTATTCAAATTCTCATAACTGCTGTACATCAACTGGGACTTCCATAATGTTTTTAATATTATGCTCACTCATATATCCAATTAGATGGTACGTAAATTGGCTGTCTGTCGATGTTTTTCCTTTAACTCATTTGATTCTGGATACCGTTCAAACAGTATTTGCAAAGAACATAGAGCCATATCAGCCACCACGGGACATGCCGTCTGATCAAGCTCTATGCTGTTTGCTATTCAGATGATCTTGCTAAGACACTTAGCTATGTAGCAAACAACATAGATCCTGATCAGCATGCTGCGGCTGATCTGGATCTATGTTGTTTGCAAAAGCCTTTAAATGTATTCAGAATGAAAAGCGTTAAATGAAAAAAAAGGTGTAATTCACCATACTTATTTTGTCAAATGTTGTGTTTTTGTAGGAGGGAGGAACGGAAGAAGTATGGAAATGACTTTGGCCCGATTCAAAAACAACGGCGACCGGAAGTAGGAATAACTATTAAAGTTGGAGACTTCAGCTGATGTACGGTACACACACATGGACAGATATATAGCTCAGATAAATGTGACTAGAGACAGTTTGCTGATGTACACACGGTGGACCAGATCATCTGTATATAGCCCAGATACTGGACTCATATTATTACTCTCTGGAGAGTTGGAGACTTCAGCTAGCGACGCTGATGTACACACGGTGGACCAGATCATCTGTATATAGCCCAGATACTGGACTCATATTATTACTCTCTGGAGAGTTGGAGACTTCAGCTAGCGACGCTGATGTACACACGGTGGACCAGATCATCTGTATATAGCCCAGATACTGGACTCATATTATTACTCTCTGGAGAGTTGGAGACTTCAGCTAGCGACGCTGATGTACACACGGTGGACCAGATCATCTGTATATAGCTCAGATATTGGACTCGAGACAGCTTAGATGGACTGACCGTTGTACTCACTGTCTGTGCTTTGCCTGCAATGTTGCAATCACTTGTTCGCTAGTCGTATGGTCCAAATACTGACGGTCTGTATAGATAAGGTGTGTCTTCTCTTATATGGAAAGCAGTGGTATATTGTGGCAAGGGACTAGGTTTGTAAGGATAGGTTATTGATCATTTATAAGATTTTATGCTAAATGTGTGCAAAGGAGCATGAGTGACTTTATCAATCATTAAATATTTTATAGTTTGCTCCCCACAGCGTGCCTCTTTTAATCTCATAATGTACTCTTGTATGACAATTCAAATGGTGTGTGTGTTTTACGTTTATTTATCGTCGCTACCGGTTGCCAATATGAGCGACGCCTCCTGAAGATATTTATCATTTTAGATTTTTGGAGGATAGTGCAATGATACAGACAGAGACCCATTCCAGAGTCTCCTCTTGTTCTTTTACGTGCACGGTGTACAGCACCAACACGAGACCTCGGTTTACGCCCCATCTGAAAGACTGCTAATTTTATTCGGGTCAGACGGGGGATCGAACCTATGATCCCTGGATTACCAGTCCAACATGTTACCACTGGACTACAGATCCATTTGTAAGATATTTTTAACAAGTACCGGTGCATAAATAATAATAAACAGGTATGCCATGCATAGGTGCATAGGTGCCATGAAGTCTCGAGTTCCTCATGTAAACATGTGATGTTGTTATAGCTGAATTGAGCAGCAAGGTCACATGATGAAGCTAAAACTGTCGACAACAGTATTTTGAAAGTTGGTTTCACTACTTAAGAAACTAATAATAACCGGAAAGTGAATTTTTGTACTGGCCCTGATACCGACCTGTATGTGGGATTTATGCCGAGCATAGGTTCCACCACTCTAGTATTGTTACGGCTTGGCGTTGCTTATGTAACTCTACATTGATTTGTTTAATTGATACGTTAATGAGTTGTGATGTTAATATGATTTTATCATTCACAGTATATATATATATATATAATTACATGTATGGTGTATAATTATATTGATTTGAAATGTTGTTACTTTTTCCATAGGCTGTAATGCAATAAGATGTAGCATCGCTTTGCATTACGATCTATTTTATTCTATTTTCCATTTATGTCAAACCCATTGACATAGACATGTGTTCCTGGGCAAGCATAGTCGACCTAAGCGGTTAACCAGTCCTAAACTATGTGTGTGAGTTGGCTTGCTCAAGGACACTACATACGTGCCATGATCGAGTATTGAACCGGACCCCTCGATTCCAAATCCATTGCTGTGCAACTGGACCACAGATGACACATTGAGAAACAAAATATAAGGGATTCTTGTGTTGTGACACTTTGTTTTACGGCCCTTGCGAAATGTAACAAAATTATCAATTTTGACTTAAAATGAAATAAATCAAAAAAATTAAAGAAAATGATGATATCTGTATATTCTTCTTCTGGTTATGAGGATATATTTATATATATTTATCATGTAAGCAAAGTAATTAGTACAAGTAAAATTACAAATAAAATGTGATGCACATGTGAACTACTTTTTGTTATGAGTAAAATTACAAATAAAATGTGATGCACAGGTGAACTACTTTTTGTTATGAGTAAAATTACAAATAAAATGTGATGCACAGGTGAACTACTTTTTGTTATGAGTAAAATTACAAATAAAATGTGATGCACATATGAACTACTTTTTGTTGTGTTTACTATTACTTTACAACTGACCAGTTGTAACAAAAGGACAGAATACATGAAACAATTGCAATTCAGCTGTCAGGACGATTATGTTATAAATACATCTTGTGTACTGATGTATTTAAAACCTATAAGTTATAGAAGACAAATTAAATAAATTCGATAACAAATAACCGATCAGTTAATATCCTATATATTATATATGCTGATGCAGGCGTAAAACCCGAACAAACAAACAAACGAATATATTAAGAGACCACCTCGCCTATATCCATTACTTTTATAATGATTTGCCTCGAGTCAAGTTTAACTGTAGTAATAGTGATGAATAAAATGTGGAACATGGAAGAGTGTTATGTTTGAATGAAATCGGCATGGGATGCAATTTGAATTTCGGCATGTTTTGCATCATGTCTTCTGCCAGAATTAGGTCTTGGCTCGTGAAAATACTTTTTGAATAATATTTTTCGTGGGAAAATACATGCCAAAAAAATCTCCCGCTTAAATAGTTCAATATCCCTCTTAGAAATGTCAAATCTCCCTCTTGGGGGCCTCCAGAAGTTGACAGGTATGTCTTTCATGTTGAGGAAAGTTGCTTTCTTTACGATTATCATGTTTAAATCACAGGGATTCGGCACGTTTGGGGGTACTATATATATATACTAGTACCCCCAAACGTGCCGAATCCCTGTGGTTTAAATAGACAATCTATCATGTTTACAGTCAGGTGTGAATTGTGCTTGTCATTGGATAATCCAGTATATATACATTAAAACATTCATCTACCTGTCCCGCTACATTGGGTTTTCCAATACCACCGTGTGTGTGTTTTACGTTTATTTATCGTCGCTACCGGTTGCCCATATGAGCGACGTCTCGTGAAGAGATTAGTCATTTTAGATTTTTGAAGGATAGTGCAATGATACAGAGAGAGAACCATTCCAAAGTCTTCTCTGGTTCTTTTACGCGCACAGTGTAAAGCACCGACACGAGACCTCGGTTTAATGTCCCATCTGAAAGACTTGTTAATTTTATTAGGGTCAGACGGTGGATCGAACCTGTGATTCCTGGATTACCACTCCAGCGTGTTAATCACATTAAATTATCTTATCCTTTATATTGTGGTATTGTTGATGTAATTTAATTGAAAAATAATATGTTTTAAAAATATATATGATTTTATTTTCATAAAAAATTATATATATTTTACCGCAATTAAGAGACTATAAAATTAAAAATCCGCGTGTTGCGGGTGTATTATCCTATAATAGGAGTCACCACGTCGGTTAGCATCAATTTTTATAAATTGTAATATATACTTCCCGCTATATGCCTTGTCCACACACTTAGAAATTTGAAATTAGTGGAACACTATTTTGGCAAATTTCTAAATTGTTTATTTATGTACTGACTATTTCTGTTAGAATGTTTTGCTTGTATACAGAGAACTAAATTATTTAATATTATAGTCATATATTAATTACCTCCCTTTATTTTTAATGTAATTTTTTGAAGTTTTTTTTAAACATTTATTTTAAATAGTACAATGCCTCTTAAAATATGTTAGTCGTTTTATTGTTTGGAGGATAGTACAAGTGTATGTGTTTTATGTTTATTTATCGTCGCTACCGGTTGCCCATATGAGCGACGCCTCCTGAAGAGATTAGTCATTTTAGATTTTGGAGGATAGTGCAATGATACAGACAGAGACCCATTCCAGTATCTCATCTGGTTCTTTTACGTGCACGGTGTAAAGCAGACCTCGGTTTAATGTCCCATCTGAAAGACTGTTAATTTTATTAGGGTCAGACGGGGGATCGAACCTGCGATCCCTGGATTACCAGTCCAGCGTATTAACCACTGGACTACAGATCCGTCTGTGGATAGTACAAGATACAGAAGCCGTTCTTTTATATGCCCAGTGTATACCACAGATTCATGAGACATCGGTTTAGTGTTTGAAATTATGTTTGGTCCACTGAGATGGCAGCATTTTTCAAACTTTGAACGAATTTATTTTGCTAAATCAGCTTTAAAACACTAAGCAGGTTAACGTTTATTAGTACGTATTTACAACATTAAGTGATTTACCGACGATATTGCGCATGTGTGCCTTGGAGGCGGAGCTACAGGGATATTGGTTTTTTGTTTACCTTCATCCGATACACAAGAGAACAACTGTTAGCTTAGACACTCGTCTAATATTATGTATTGAAACCAACAAGGGCATTTTTTCAAAAATGTACATAGGATTAAAGATGCGCCATGCCGTAACAATTTAATTTTGTAAATACGTACTAATAAACTTTAACCTATACTTATAGTCCCATCTGAATGACTTAATATAGCAATATCTGAAATGAGCTCTCAAGCAATTAATATTGTGTTTAGTTTAAACTTTAATTATTTTACGATTGCGAAGCAAGTTTTAGCAACTTATATTAATCACTCTTGTTGGCACGGATGAAAGCGCATCTGTAGCCATTTTGTGTGGGAGGAAACGGGAGTACCCGGAGAAAACTCACCTGTACGATCTGGCGACTACCATATCATTTCACATTTGTTTAAACATAATATAATGTCTAGTACTTATGGCTAGCCCGTGTATGTGGGTGATCAATGTTTGATTTATATATTAAGTTGCTACATACAGACCAGCAATATTTTCCTTCCACCCCGTTAGAGATACTTGTCCAGCGCCCACTCTGGAGCATCATCGTGCAAAGTCAATCTGTTGTAGTGGAGAAAACCACCCACTTTTCCTGGGTAGAAACCAGTACTCAATTCTCCAACTTCCGTAAGCGACTACCGTATTCTCACATATCTGCAATTATCACTTGTCCCCGATAGGTATCGATCTAGTCCAACACGTAAAGGTAATTATTACAGACCGACTGTTAAATTTATTTAAAGTCGCCATCACATAAATGCATTTGGGCGACTAATTATTATGTTCACTACATTCCTTTACAGTCAAACCTGTGTTAATGGTCACCTCTATTAAGCAGCCAACCTGCATTAAACAGCCAGTTTCCTGATATATTGTTTTATTATACATTTGACCTCTATTAAGCAGCCACCTGTGCTAAGCAGCCACTTTCTGTTATTCACTTGACTGGCTGCTCAGCACAGGTTTTACTGTAGATTTATCTGTGACCGATGCCACGGTAGCTAACTAGAGCCACGGAGTGGGGCTATGAGCGAAACTGTGTCCCCGGCGAGTTCTAACAACAGTGTGCTTGACAACGGAGGCGCATGACATACTGTTTATTATGTGTGCCTTGTTGCTATAAATTAGAATATGTAGTATGCAGAAATATCTTATTAACCCATTTCATTCTGGATACCGTTCAAACAGCATTTGCAAAGAACATAGAGCCAGATCAGCCGTCACGGAACGTGCCGTCTGATCAGGCTCTATGCTATTCAGATGATCTTGCTAAGACACTTGGCTATGTAGCAAACAACATAGATCCAGATCAGCACACATCGTCATGCTGATCTGATCTGGATCTATGTTGGTTTAAACAGTATTTATTCCAATAAATTTACATGTATAACACAAACAATGTTACAAATTACATAAATTGTGAATGGTTTGGATTGGAAAACTTATATTAATTCCTCCAAGGATCTATGTTGTTTGCAAAAGCCTTTAAATGTATCCAGAATGAAATGGGTTAACCCCCGAAGAGGTTTTCAAAATGAATTAACCGCGTCTTTGCGGGGGTATGATTATAATATTGGAATCACTTTGTCTAGCGATATTCCCTAATAATTTCCTATATGTACACACGTTTGTACACTATTTGAATACTTTATAAAAATCAAAATACTGGAATTCTTGTTGTCAAAATCGTGTTTAAATATGTTATTATCATGTGCCTTTATCATAATGTTTAAATTGGTGCAATAACTGAAGCAGGTGTCTGGTTATATATATCTAAATTACGTCCCTTTAATGGTTTTGTAAAATACGAGAATAAAATAATTGCTTCTTTTTTCAATATTAATCAGTAAATGAAATCAACTAAGAATGCTATACAAAACAAATACTCGGGGTTGGAATATCTCCGAGACAGTTGATTAGTAAGTCAGTCTGTGTACAGGGACCATGCTACGGTTCATGCATACATTTCATGGTAGAGAATTCTGTGCACTTGACGGGCTGAAACCAATCCTTCTGATAAAGGCTATTGTGGAGTTTGCCGTTTTGTGATGTTTGATCTAGTATAATATACAATATACTGGTTAAAAATGTTACTTGATCCTGACCTACAACCCTCTATCTCCCACACACCAGCTTCTATGTTAACGGCGATCCTGACCTACAACCCCATATCTCCCACCCACCCGCTTCTCTGTCAACGGCGATCCTGACCTACAACCTCCTATCTCCCACCCACCCGATCCTCTGTCAACGTCGATCCTGACCTACAACCCCTATCTCCCACCCACTCTATTCCCTATCAACGGCGATCCTGACCTACAACCTCCTATCTCCCACCCACCCGATTCCCTGTCAACGGCGATCCTGACCTACACCCCCTATCTCCCACCCACTCTATTCCCTATCAACGGCGATCTTGACATACAACCCCTATCTCCCACCCACTCTATTCCCTATCAACGGCGATCCTGACCTACAACCTCCTATCTCCCACCCACCCGATTCCCTGTCAACGGCGATCCTGACCTACAACCTCCTATCTCCCACCCACCCGATTCCCTGTCAACGGCGATCCTGACCTACAACCTCCTATCTCCGACCCACCGGATTCTCTATCAACGGCGATCTTGACATGCAACCCCTATCTCCCACCCACTATATTCCCTATCAACGGCGATCCTGACCTACATCACCCTATATCTCCCACCCACCCACTCAACAGCCGACATGTCAAAAACTCTCGTATCTGATGATCCATTATTTGGTATCAATATAGAAATGTAACAGGTCTATACATTCCCACATACGGGTCAGTATAGTTCGGTTGTCAGTAGTCCAGTGGTTAACACGTTAGACTACAAATCCAGATCTGACCCTAATAATATTAACAGTCTTTCAGATGGAGCTTTAAACCGAGGACGGTGCTTTCGTGACACTGTGCACATAACAAACCAGGGGGAGATTCTGGAATGGGTCCGTATGTCTGTAGCAATGCACTATTCTCCAAAGTCTATAATGTTAATCTCTTCATGAGGTGTCGCTCATATGGGTAGCGACGATAAATAAAGTAAACAAACACACTATAAAATAATTAAAATACAAATGGTCTTTGTGAATCTGGCCCCTTATCGATTAGCTAGTGTTGCGACTATTAAAGAGGTATGTATTTACACCCAGTAACACTCGACTGGTAATCCAGGGATCGCTGGTTCGATCCCCCGCCTGACCATAATAAAATTAGCAGTCTTTCAGATGAGATTTTGAACTGAGGTCTCATGTCGGTGAGAAAATCCTACTGCGTAAATGGGATCGCTACGTAATCCATTTATCAAACGGGTTTGCAAACATTGACACGTGGAGAAAAACATGCATTGTGATGTCATAGCTGAATTTTGTCTAGCTTCACGGAAGAAGCCCTCGAATTTACAGAACCGCATTTGCTTTAAGTTGAATGTCGTTTGGAACTGAACATTCCTATGTTACAGCTTGCCAATGCTTCAAAGAACGAAGAAAGGACACACTTGAGAGGTGTGCATCGACAAGCAGAGGACAGACGAACGCGAAACAAACCGGCACCTGCTCTAATCTAAGTCCAGGACAACATCAACAAGTCACGTATTTCTCAAATGGTTGCGAGTTCGAATACCATAACTAGTACATGTAAAACGTTATTTTCTTGATTTTGTTTGTGTCTTTCTATTCTATCTACAAAATGTCGGTGGAATTGTATGTAATTCGTACAGGTGCACTATAATACTAACAGTTTTAATGTGGGTTGTTCGCATGGGCAGTAATAGGGTATGTGTGGAAAATGTAAAATAAAAAACATTTTCTTGGAGCATATGGATTCGAACCTATGCCTAGATAACGCTATGATCCCTCTCAGTCATAAAGTATACACATGTTACATAGTAAGCAAATCACGAAATGCTGAAACAGGTTTTTCTAAAAAGGTGAGTGTCGAGTTAACACAGTGGTTCGACCGACGGATCAACCGTAATATCCCCGCCGGAAGAATCCATGCTGCTTTAGGCTCAGATGAAAGAGTAGGTTTACCCACCATGCTACGGCTCACCTCGACATTGCACAATGTAGTTAGCGTATATACAGTTAACAACTGGGGTGTATTTTTAGAAATTAACCCATTTATTGAACTATATTCGGAATAATATTCTGATCTAAAATAGTACACGCTCATTTCTATAAATATATCGCAACCTTAGGCTTTAAATATACTAAATTGTGTTGTGAAATACGGGGGCGAGCCGTAGCATAGTGGCTTGAATTATCATTCTTCAACTGAGACTAAAGCAGTTTGATCTCTGTCGGCGGGAATACTTCGGTTGATCCGTCGGTAGAACCACTGATCTAACACGATACTCGTCCTTTTTGTGCATTGCTTAATTATGATAATACAATTATTTGGTCTGTTTTTCTCGTTCTTTGTATTGATATGACAAGCAGGATACCATTGACTTGAACTGCTTAGGTTCGAATCCAAGTAATGCATTTTAAGGTAGATGCAAAATCGATTTCTTTTATCTCCGTGTTTTTGTCTCACGAACCACGAGTGACGTGCTCATGCGCGTCTATTCGCACTATATTGCACTAATAGAGTACAGGAACCATTTAATATTCTTCTCATATCCGCAGACATCGAACAAGATGTGGTAAATTATTAAACACGATAACTTAAAAAAAATCACATGTCTACAGCACTCGGAATTCCCAACCTGGTGGTCACCCATCCAAGTACTAAGTGGACTCGGCCGTGCTGAGCTTCGGTAATCGGACAAGAACCGGCGTTTTCAACGTGATATGGCAGTATACATAGAAACCACTCATTATGAGGCTTATACATTAATGTGTATGCTGCGAAAGATATATTTAATTGTCACGATATACGTACAGTGAAATACGTGTAAATATTAACAGATTCATACATTCACAGCTTCCACTCACGTTATTCTAAATTTGATATATGAATGAACACAGATGGTACACAACGTATGACCCCGCACGGGTCGTGGTACACAACGTATGACCCCGCACGGGTCGTGGTACACAACGTATGACCCCGCACGGGTCGTTGTTGCCTAGAAAGTAGTTTTTGAAAACTAACAGGTCATAGTTTGATGATGCTATACTGTAGAACCGGAGACTGTTTACATCTCTCAATATGAATGTGGGGAATATGTGGCATATGTGGTCATTATAATGAGAATGTTTGTGGATATATTTCAGCACTACTTTGCTCCAGCGCATGGATATGCAAACATTCCTACTGCGTAAATGGGATCGCCACGTAATCCATTTATCAGACGGGTTTGTAAACGTGGATAAAAACGTGCATTGTGATGTCATAGCTGAATTTTGTCTAGCTTCACGGAAGAAGCCCTCGAATTTACCGAACTGCATTTGCTTTAAGTTGAATGTCGTTTGGAACTGACCATTCCTATGTTACAGTTTGCCAATGCTTCAAAGAACGAAGAAAGGACACACTTGAGAGGTATTCATCGACAAACAGAGGACAGGCGAACGCGAAACAAACCGGCACCTGCTCTAATCTAAGTTCAGGACAACATCAACAAGTCACGTATTTCTCAAATGGTTGCGAGTTCGAATACCAAACTAGTACATGTAAAACGTTATGTTCTTGATTTTGTTTGTGTCTTTCTATTCTATCTACAAAATGTAGGTGGAATTGTATGTAATTCGTACAGGTGCACTATAATACTAACAGTTTTAATGTGGGTTGTTCGCATGGGCAGTAATAGGGTATGTGTGGAAAATGTAAAATAAAAACATTTTCTTAGAGCATATGGATTCGAACCTATGCCTATTTAACGCTATGATCCCTCTCAGTCATAAAGTATACACCTGTTACATAGTAAGCAAATCACGAAATGCTGAAACAGGTTTTTCTAAAAAGGTGAGTGTCGAGTTAACACAGTGGTTCGACCGACGGATCAACCGTAATATCCCCGCCGGAAGAGTCCATGCTGCTTTAGGCTCAGATGAAAGAGTAGGTTTATCCACCATGCTACGGCTCACCTCGACATTGCACAATGTAGTTAGCGTATATACAGTTAACAACTGGGGTGTATTTTTAGAAATTAACCCATTTATTGAACTATATTCGGAATAATATTCTGATCTAAAATAGTACACGCTCATTTCTATAAATATATCGCAAACGTAGGCTTTAAATATACTAAATTGTGTTGTGAAATACGGGGGCGAGCCGTAGCATAGTGGCTTGAATTATCATTCTTCAACTGAGACTAAAGCAGTTTGATCTCTGTCGGCGGGAATACTTCGGTTGATCCGTCGGTAGAACCACTGATCTAACACGATACTCGTCCTTTTTGTGCATTGCTTAATTATGATAATACAATTATTTGGTCTGTTTTTCTCGTTCTTTGTGTTGATATGACAAGCAGGATACCATTGACTTGAACTGCTTAGGTTCGAATCCATCCAAGTAATGCATTTTCAGGTAGATGCAAAATCGATTTCTTTTATCTCCGTGTTTTTGTCTCACGAACCATGAGTGACGTGCTCATGCGCGTCTATTCGCACTGTATTGCACTAATAGAGTACATGAACCATTTAATATTCTTCTCATATCCGCAGACATCGAACAAGATGTGGTAAATTATTAAACACGATAACTTAAAAAAAATCACATGTCTACAGCACTCGGTATTCCCAACCTGGTGGTCACCCATCCAAGTACTAAGTGGACTCGGCCGTGCTGAGCTTCGGTAATCGGACAAGAACCGGCGTTTTCAACGTGATATGGCAGTATACATAGAAACTACTCTTTTATGAGGCTTATACATTAATGTGTATGCTGCGAAAGATATATTTAATTGTCATGATATACGTACAGTGAAATACGTGTAAATATTAACAGATTCATACATTCACCGCTTCCCCCTTCCCCTCACGTTATTCTAAATTTGATATATGAATGAACACAGATGGTACACAACGTATGACCCCGCACGGGTCGTGGTACACAACGTATGACCCCGCACGGGTCGTGGTACACAACGTATGACCCCGCACGGGTCGTTGTAGCCTAGAAAGTAGTTTTTGAAAACTAACAGGTCATAGTTTGATGATGCTATACTGTAGAGCCGGATACTGTTTACATCTCTCAATATGAATGTGGGGAATATGTTGCATCTGTCGTCATTATGATGAGAATGTTTGTGGATATATTTCAGCACTACTTTGCTCCAGCGCATGGATATGCAAACATTCCTACTGCGTAAATGGGATCGCCACGTAATCCATTTATCAGACGGGTTTGTAAACGTGGATAAAAACGTGCATTGTGATGTCATAGCTGAATTTTGTCTAGCTTCACGGAAGAAGCCCTCGAATTTACCGAACTGCATTTGCTTTAAGTTGAATGTCGTTTGGAACTGACCATTCCTATGTTACAGTTTGCCAATGCTTCAAAGAACGAAGAAAGGACACACTTGAGAGGTATTCATCGACAAGCAGAGGACAGGCGAACGCGAAACAAACCGGCACCTGCTCTAATCTAAGTTCAGGACAACATCAACAAGTCACGTATTTCTCAAATGGTTGCGAGTTCGAATACCAAACTAGTACATGTAAAACGTTATGTTCTTGATTTTGTTTGTGTCTTTCTATTCTATCTACAAAATGTAGGTGGAATTGTATGTAATTCGTACAGGTGCACTATAATACTAACAGTTTTAATGTGGGTTGTTCGCATGGGCAGTAATAGGGTATGTGTGGAAAATGTAAAATAAAAACATTTTCTTAGAGCATATGGATTCGAACCTATGCCTATTAACGCTATGATCCCTCTCAGTCATAAAGTATACACCTGTTACATAGTAAGCAAATCACGAAATGCTGAAACAGGTTTTTCTAAAAAGGTGAGTGTCGAGTTAACACAGTGGTTCGACCGACGGATCAACCGTAATATCCCCGCCGGAAGAGTCCATGCTGCTTTAGGCTCAGATGAAAGAGTAGGTTTATCCACCATGCTACGGCTCACCTCGACATTGCACAATGTAGTTAGCGTATATACAGTTAACAACTGGGGTGTATTTTTAGAAATTAACCCATTTATTGAACTATATTCGGAATAATATTCTGATCTAAAATAGTACACGCTCATTTCTATAAATATAATCGCAACCTTAGGCTTTAAATATACTAAATTGTGTTGTGAAATACGGGGGCGAGCCGTAGCATAGTGGCTTGAATTATCATTCTTCAACTGAGACTAAAGCAGTTTGATCTCTGTCGGCGGGAATACTTCGGTTGATCCGTCGGTAGAACCACTGTTCTAACACGATACTCGTCCTTTTTGTGCATTGCTTAATTATGATAATACAATTATTTGGTCTGTTTTTCTCGTTCTTTGTGTTGATATGACAAGCAGGATACCATTGACTTGAACTGCTTAGGTTCGAATCCAAGTAATGCATTTTCAGGTAGATGCAAAATCGATTTCTTTTATCTCCGTGTTTTTGTCTCACGAACCATGAGTGACGTGCTCATGCGCGTCTATTCGCACTGTATTGCACTAATAGAGTACATGAACCATTTAATATTCTTCTCATATCCGCAGACATCGAACAAGATGTGGTAAATTATTAAACACGATAACTTAAAAAAAATCACATGTCTACAGCACTCGGTATTCCCAACCTGGTGGTCACCCATCCAAGTACTAAGTGGACTCGGCCGTGCTGAGCTTCGGTAATCGGACAAGAACCGGCGTTTTCAACGTGATATGGCAGTATACATAGAAACCACTCCTTATGAGGCTTATACATTAATGTGTATGCTGCGAAAGATATATTTAATTGTCACGATATACGTACAGTGAAATACGTGTAAATATTAACAGATTCATACATTCACAGCTTCCACTCACGTTATTCTAAATTTGATATATGAATGAACACAGATGGTACACAACGTATGACCCCGCACGGGTCGTGGTACACAACGTATGACCCCGCACGGGTCGTGGTACACAACGTATGACCCCGCACGGGTCGTTGTAGCCTAGAAAGTAGTTTTTGAAAACTAACAGGTCATAGTTTGATGATGCTATACTGTAGAGCCGGATACTGTTTACATCTCTCAATATGAATGTGGGGAATATGTTGCATCTGTCGTCATTATGATGAGAATGTTTGTGGATATATTTCAGCACTACTTTGCTCCAGCGCATGGATATGCAAACATTCCTACTGCGTAAATGGGATCGCCACGTAATCCATTTATCAGACGGGTTTGTAAACGTGGATAAAAACGTGCATTGTGATGTCATAGCTGAATTTTGTCTAGCTTCACGGAAGAAGCCCTCGAATTTACCGAACTGCATTTGCTTTAAGTTGAATGTCGTTTGGAACTGACCATTCCTATGTTACAGTTTGCCAATGCTTCAAAGAACGAAGAAAGGACACACTTGAGAGGTATTCATCGACAAGCAGAGGACAGGCGAACGCGAAACAAACCGGCACCTGCTCTAATCTAAGTTCAGGACAACATCAACAAGTCACGTATTTCTCAAATGGTTGCGAGTTCGAATACCAAACTAGTACATGTAAAACGTTATGTTCTTGATTTTGTTTGTGTCTTTCTATTCTATCTACAAAATGTAGGTGGAATTGTATGTAATTCGTACAGGTGCACTATAATACTAACAGTTTTAATGTGGGTTGTTCGCATGGGCAGTAATAGGGTATGTGTGGAAAATGTAAAATAAAAACATTTTCTTAGAGCATATGGATTCGAACCTATGCCTATTTAACGCTATGATCCCTCTCAGTCATAAAGTATACACCTGTTACATAGTAAGCAAATCACGAAATGCTGAAACAGGTTTTTCTAAAAAGGTGAGTGTCGAGTTAACACAGTGGTTCGACCGACGGATCAACCGTAATATCCCCGCCGGAAGAGTCCATGCTGCTTTAGGCTCAGATGAAAGAGTAGGTTTATCCACCATGCTACGGCTCACCTCGACATTGCACAATGTAGTTAGCGTATATACAGTTAACAACTGGGGTGTATTTTTAGAAATTAACCCATTTATTGAACTATATTCGGAATAATATTCTGATCTAAAATAGTACACGCTCATTTCTATAAATATATCGCAAACGTAGGCTTTAAATATACTAAATTGTGTTGTGAAATACGGGGGCGAGCCGTAGCATAGTGGCTTGAATTATCATTCTTCAACTGAGACTAAAGCAGTTTGATCTCTGTCGGCGGGAATACTTCGGTTGATCCGTCGGTAGAACCACTGATCTAACACGATACTCGTCCTTTTTGTGCATTGCTTAATTATGATAATACAATTATTTGGTCTGTTTTTCTCGTTCTTTGTGTTGATATGACAAGCAGGATACCATTGACTTGAACTGCTTAGGTTCGAATCCAAGTAATGCATTTTCAGGTAGATGCAAAATCGATTTCTTTTATCTCCGTGTTTTTGTCTCACGAACCATGAGTGACGTGCTCATGCGCGTCTATTCGCACTGTATTGCACTAATAGAGTACATGAACCATTTAATATTCTTCTCATATCCGCAGACATCGAACAAGATGTGGTAAATTATTAAACACGATAACTTAAAAAAAATCACATGTCTACAGCACTCGGTATTCCCAACCTGGTGGTCACCCATCCAAGTACTAAGTGGACTCGGCCGTGCTGAGCTTCGGTAATCGGACAAGAACCGGCGTTTTCAACGTGATATGGCAGTATACATAGAAACTACTCTTTATGAGGCTTATACATTAATGTGTATGCTGCGAAAGATATATTTAATTGTCATGATATACGTACAGTGAAATACGTGTAAATATTAACAGATTCATACATTCACCGCTTCCCCCTTCCCCTCACGTTATTCTAAATTTGATATATGAATGAACACAGATGGTACACAACGTATGACCCCGCACGGGTCGTGGTACACAACGTATGACCCCGCACGGGTCGTGGTACACAACGTATGACCCCGCACGGGTCGTTGTAGCCTAGAAAGTAGTTTTTGAAAACTAACAGGTCATAGTTTGATGATGCTATACTGTAGAGCCGGATACTGTTTACATCTCTCAATATGAATGTGGGGAATATGTTGCATCTGTCGTCATTATGATGAGAATGTTTGTGGATATATTTCAGCACTATTTTGCTCCAGCGCATGGATACGCAAATATTCCTACTGCGTAAATGGGATCGCCACGTAATCCATTTATCAAACGGGTTTGTAAACGGGTGGAGAAAAACATGCATTGTGATGTCATAGCTGAATTTTGTCTAGCTTCACGGAAGAAGCCCTCGAATTTACAGAACCGCATTTGCTTTAAGTTGAATGTCGTTTGGAACTGAACATTCCTATGTTACAGCTTGCCAATGCTTCAAAGAACGAAGAAAGGACACACTTGAGAGGTGTGCATCGACAAGCAGAGGACAGACGAACGCGAAACAAACCGGCACCTGCTCTAATCTAAGTCCAGGACAACAGCAACAAGTCACGTATTTCTCAAATGGTTGCGAGTTCGAATACCATAACTAGTACATGTAAAACGTTATGTTCTTGATTTTGTTTGTGTCTTTCTATTCTATCTACAACATGTCGTGGAATTGTATGTAATTCGTACAGGTGCACTATAATACTAACAGTTTTAATGTGGGTTGTTCGCATGGGCAGTACTAGGGTATGTGTGGAAAATGTAAAATAAAAACATTTGCTTGGAGCATATGGATTCGAACCTATGCCTAGATAACGCTATGATCCCTCTCAGTCATAAAGTATACACCTGTTACATAGTAAGCAAATCACGAAATGCTGAAACAGGTTTTTCTAAAAAGGTGAGTGTCGAGTTAACACAGTGGTTCGACCGACGGATCAACCGTAATATCCCCGCCGGAAGAATCCATGCTGCTTTAGGCTCAGATGAAAGACTAGGTTTACCCACCATGCTACGGCTCACCTCGACATTGCACAATGTAGTTAGCGTATATACAGTTAACAACTGGGATGTATTTTTAGAAATTAACCCATTTATTGAACTATATTTGGAATAATATTCTGATCTAAAATAGTACACGCTCATTTCTATAAATATATCGCAACCTTAGGCTTTAAATATACTAAATTGTGTTGTGAAATACGAGGGCGAGCCGTAGCATAGTGGCTTGGATTATCATTCTTCAACTGAGACTAAAGCAGTTTGATCTCTGTCGGCGGGAATACTTCGGTTGATCCGTCGGTAGAACCACTGATCTAACACGATACTCGTCCTTTTTGTGCATTGCTTAATTATGATAATACAATTATTTGGTCTGTTTTTCTCGTTCTTTGTGTTGATATGACAAGCAGGATACCATTGACTTGAACTGCTTAGGTTCGAATCCATCCAAGTAATGCATTTTCAGGTAGATGCAAAATCGATTTCTTTTATCTCCGTGTTTTTGTCTCACGAACCATGAGTGACGTGCTCATGCGCGTCTATTCGCACTGTATTGCACTAATAGAGTACATGAACCATTTAATATTCTTCTCATATCCGCAGACATCGAACAAGATGTGGAAAATTATTAAGCACGATAACTTAAAAAAATCACATGTCTACAGCACTCGGAATTCCCAGCCTGCCGGTCACCCATCCAAGTACTAAGCGGGCTCGGCTGTGCTGAGCTTTGATGATCGGACACGAACCGGTGTTTTCAACGTGATATGGCAGTATACATAGAAACCACTCCTTATGAGGCTTATACATTAATGTGTATGCTGCGAAAGATATATTTAATTGCCACGATATACGGACAGTGAAATACGTGTACATATTAACAGATTCATACATTCACAGCTTCCCCCTTCCACTCACGTTATTCTAAATTTGATATATGAATGAACACAGATGGTACACAACGTATGACCCCGCACGGGTCGTGGTACACAACGTATGACCCCGCACGGGTCGTGGTACACAACGTATGACCCCGCACGGGTCGTTGTTGCCTAGAAAGTAGTTTTTGAAAACTAACAGGTCATAGTTTGATGATGCTATACTGTAGAACCGGAGACTGTTTACATCTCTCAATATGAATGTGGGGAATATGTGGCATATGTGGTCATTATAATGAGAATGTTTGTGGATATATTTCAACACTACTTTGCTCCAGCGCATGGATATGCAAACATTCCTACTGCGTAAATGGGATCGCCACGTAATCCATTTATCAGACGGGTTTGTAAACGTGGATAAAAACGTGCATTGTGATGTCATAGCTGAATTTTGTCTAGCTTCACGGAAGAAGCCCTCGAATTTACCGAACTGCATTTGCTTTAAGTTGAATGTCGTTTGGAACTGACCATTCCTATGTTACAGTTTGCCAATGCTTCAAAGAACGAAGAAAGGACACACTTGAGAGGTATTCATCGACAAGCAGAGGACAGGCGAACGCGAAACAAACCGGCACCTGCTCTAATCTAAGTTCAGGACAACATCAACAAGTCACGTATTTCTCAAATGGTTGCGAGTTCGAATACCAAACTAGTACATGTAAAACGTTATGTTCTTGATTTTGTTTGTGTCTTTCTATTCTATCTACAAAATGTAGGTGGAATTGTATGTAATTCGTACAGGTGCACTATAATACTAACAGTTTTAATGTGGGTTGTTCGCATGGGCAGTAATAGGGTATGTGTGGAAAATGTAAAATAAAAACATTTTCTTAGAGCATATGGATTCGAACCTATGCCTATTTAACGCTATGATCCCTCTCAGTCATAAAGTATACACCTGTTACATAGTAAGCAAATCACGAAATGCTGAAACAGGTTTTTCTAAAAAGGTGAGTGTCGAGTTAACACAGTGGTTCGACCGACGGATCAACCGTAATATCCCCGCCGGAAGAGTCCATGCTGCTTTAGGCTCAGATGAAAGAGTAGGTTTACCCACCATGCTACGGCTCACCTCGACATTGCACAATGTAGTTAGCGTATATACAGTTAACAACTGGGGTGTATTTTTAGAAATTAACCCATTTATTGAACTATATTCGGAATAATATTCTGATCTAAAATAGTACACGCTCATTTCTATAAATATATCGCAAACGTAGGCTTTAAATATACTAAATTGTGTTGTGAAATACGGGGGCGAGCCGTAGCATAGTGGCTTGAATTATCATTCTTCAACTGAGACTAAAGCAGTTTGATCTCTGTCGGCGGGAATACTTCGGTTGATCCGTCGGTAGAACCACTGTTCTAACACGATACTCGTCCTTTTTGTGCATTGCTTAATTATGATAATACAATTATTTGGTCTGTTTTTCTCGTTCTTTGTGTTGATATGACAAGCAGGATACCATTGACTTGAACTGCTTAGGTTCGAATCCATTCAAGTAATGCATTTTCAGGTAGATGCAAAATCGATTTCTTTTATCTCCGTGTTTTTGTCTCACGAACCATGAGTGACGTGCTCATGCGCGTCTATTCGCACTGTATTGCACTAATAGAGTACATGAACCATTTAATATTCTTCTCATATCCGCAGACATCGAACAAGATGTGGTAAATTATTAAACACGATAACTTAAAAAAAATCACATGTCTACAGCACTCGGTATTCCCAACCTGGTGGTCACCCATCCAAGTACTAAGTGGACTCGGCCGTGCTGAGCTTCGGTAATCGGACAAGAACCGGCGTTTTCAACGTGATATGGCAGTATACATAGAAACTACTCTTTTATGAGGCTTATACATTAATGTGTATGCTGCGAAAGATATATTTAATTGTCATGATATACGTACAGTGAAATACGTGTAAATATTAACAGATTCATACATTCACCGCTTCCCCCTTCCCCTCACGTTATTCTAAATTTGATATATGAATGAACACAGATGGTACACAACGTATGACCCCGCACGGGTCGTGGTACACAACGTATGACCCCGCACGGGTCGTGGTACACAACGTATGACCCCGCACGGGTCGTTGTAGCCTAGAAAGTAGTTTTTGAAAACTAACAGGTCATAGTTTGATGATGCTATACTGTAGAGCCGGATACTGTTTACATCTCTCAATATGAATGTGGGGAATATGTTGCATCTGTCGTCATTATGATGAGAATGTTTGTGGATATATTTCAGCACTATTTTGCTCCAGCGCATGGATACGCAAATATTCCTACTGCGTACATGGGATCGCTACGTAATCCATTTATCAAACGGGTTTGTAAACATTGACACGTGGAGAAAAACATGCATTGTGATGTCATAGCTGAATTTTGTCTAGCTTCACGGAAGAAGCCCTCGAATTTACAGAACCGCATTTGCTTTAAGTTGAATGTCGTTTGGAACTGAACATTCCTATGTTACAGCTTGCCAATGCTTCAAAGAACGAAGAAAGGACACACTTGAGAGGTGTGCATCGACAAGCAGAGGACAGACGAACGCGAAACAAACCGGCACCTGCTCTAATCTAAGTCCAGGACAACAGCAACAAGTCACGTATTTCTCAAATGGTTGCGAGTTCGAATACCATAACTAGTACATGTAAAACGTTATGTTCTTGATTTTGTTTGTGTCTTTCTATTCTATCTACAACATGTCGTGGAATTGTATGTAATTCGTACAGGTGCACTATAATACTAACAGTTTTAATGTGGGTTGTTCGCATGGGCAGTAATAGGGTATGTGTGGAAAATGTAAAATAAAAACATTTGCTTGGAGCATATGGATTCGAACCTATGCCTAGATAACGCTATGATCCCTCTCAGTCATAAAGTATACACATGTTACATAGTAAGCAAATAACGAAATGCTGAAACAGGTTTTTCTAAAAAGATGAGTGTCGAGTTAACACAGTGGTTCGACCGACGGATCAACCGTAATATCCCCGCCGGAAGAGTCCATGCTGCTTTAGGCTCAGATGAAAGAGTAGGTTTACCCACCATGCTACGGCTCACCTCGACATTGCACAATGTAGTTAGCGTATATACAGTTAACAACTGGGATCTATTTTTAGAAATTAACCCATTTATTGAACTATATTCGGAATAATATTCTGATCTAAAATAGTACACGCTCATTTCTATAAATATATATCGCAAACTTAGAAATCGAACAAGATGTGGTAAATTATTAAACACTATAACTTAAATAAAACATCACATGTCTACATCATTCGGTATTCCCAGCCTGGCGGTGAACCCATCCAACTACTGTTAAAGTGGGCTCGATGGTGATGAGCATCGGTGATCCGGACCTTACTGCGCCATCACGACTTTCACATGCATGTTTGTTCATCACTTATTATATCACTGATTGTTAAAATTGTTGGTACATAAAACATTCACTCAAATTTCTTTTTTCTTGGACAGGAATAAACTTTAAGATCGTTACTATATATAAGTATAGGATATAAACCGAAATCGATCCAATATTTAAAATATTGGACTGTATGAGGCGCGTAACGCCGTTTGATGCTTATATCTTACTTAAAACACACACTTGTATAACAAGATCCTATTATTTAAAATTGTCAATTTCGTACCCATACGGCTATGATTTAACATAATGATATGATTAAAGGTATGACGTCACGATGTTGTTTTAAAACGTATTATACGAGTCCGGGTATACGATTAATACGGTGTTACGTTTTCGTACATTTATTACATGCAATCACAGGGGTGTGGGACGTATATAGGCAGGCCCGTCGCTGGGCATACGCAAGTACGCACGTGCGTATCATTGGTCTGAGAAAATGAAAAAAAAAAAAATCCAAAAATGAATTAAAACGCCAGGGGGGGATAGTAGGGATACATAGGCGCCGTGATGTGTGGAGTGGTGGAATAATTGAGCCCATTGCAAATATGGTGCATCTCGAAATAGTTTGTGCTATTTTACGTGCTTGATTAATTGATAAGAGCAATAGTCCTGCAATTCTATGTTACAAAATGCATTGAAATGCAGGAAATTGCTTCCTCATTTCCAAAAATATCCCGGGGGGGAGACCCCCCTAGCGTAATCGCACGCTATGTTCAATTGACAAACAAATTTGACCGTGCGTATCATCAAAATAGCTCCAGTGACGGCCCTGATAGGTAAACACTAAACAGTCCTCCAGTTCAAGGCCTATTATATGTGTCAATAACAAGTTTTACAATCGGCTAAATAATATAATACCCCAAAATAGAGTAGAGGCTGAATGCATGACCACGTTTTAATACTTATTTAACAACAGGTAACGGGAAATAGGACAAGTATATGATTTGAAATAAATTTGGTTGGTGAAATAGTAATACTAGTAGTTAGTATAATTCGTGTACATTTTTTGGAATATGTCGGTGATATATCAGCCTTCGCATGTCAGCCTTAGTAGGAATTATGACCGAAAAGGATATGTGATCGATCCGCCGCCGCCTCCGGGAATGGTTAAGAAATCTACGATGTATATAATTGTGGCACTCAGCGTCATGGTAACATCGATGATGTTTGCAAGCACAACGACCGTCGTGTACTTGATAGCCAGAGGCAGGGATAATGCTGGCTATAGACCGGATCACGGTCCTACCGAGACACCGGTGTGGACAACCGTACCCACACAGAGGAGCTCGGATGCTGCATCTAATACTACGCGTGTTACAACCACTGGCTATCCAACTACAGTACCTAAACAGACGAACAAAACAAATGTACACATCACAAGGCAGTCTACAACAACTGTTCGTCCTCCCACGGGTCAGTATGATTCATCTGTTTCCTTTCCTTTCTTTCTTTTTTATCAATACGTTTACTGATTTATCGCCCGCCTCCCTCTCCCCCTCTCCCCCTCTCCCCCTCTTTCCCTCTTCCCCTCTCCCCCTCCCCCACACATTTGGTTAATCGGGGCGACGCCTCCAGAAGTATATCAGTAATTTATCTTTTGTAGAATAGGAATATTCGTATAATACGTGACATACGCCAATAACGTATTACATAGTAGTTTGCTATAGTCAGTAACTCTAGATAGATTTGCGTGTGAATTATAGTTTGATTATTCATTTGAAGATAAGCACACAGAAAACCTTTAAACCTAACTTTAAAGTGTACTTTATAATGATCACATATGTAGTTTTTGTATTTTATTCACAACAGAATCTGTTACAACGTTCACAAGATGGGGAAAGGCAGAGTGTACGAACAACTCAGAACTACTTTACTCCGGTAAGCACCATATCGTAGATAGTGTGTCTTGTACTCGTAGTTCGGCATATTTTGTATTTTATTCATAACAATCCAGCTGAAAAGCTTCCTCGCATGAAAGAAGGCAACACCCCAAGTGGGATTCGAACCTACAACATGATGTCAACGACCGTAACCACTCTGCCACTAAGATGGTATACAGTCTACATCCGCTATATCGAATTCCGTCGGACCGAACATAATTCTTCGATATAACCAACATTTGACTAAACTAAATTCGATATCAACTGAGCCAATTATATGTAACATGATAGTGTCTGAAACGGGACGTTGAGCCCGCTTTGAGATAACCGGAGAATTCGACATAACCGACTTTGACATAACGGATGTAGACTGTACTAGTAACACAATATGTATGTGTGTGTATTTACGTTTATTTACGATTGCCCTGGTGAGCGACGCTTCCTGAAAGAGTTTAGTCAGTTTAGATGTTGCAGGATAGTGCAGTGATACAGACAGATACCCATTCCAGAGTCTTATCTGGTTACGTGCACTGTGTAAAGCACCGACATGATATCTCAATTTAAAGTCCCACCTGTAAGACTGTCAATATTATTATCGCCAGGCGGGGATTGTACCTGTTACCACTGAAGTCGACGTCCAACTTGTTAACCACTGGACTACCGATCCGTCTGTACAATCTGTATTTATTTTTTAAAGTTTATTTAACATCGATCGCTATCGGTTTCCTATTTGAGCGACGGGCAGTTTACCTTACAGCAAATTTCCTGGACATGTTCCAGCGGTTAACCAATCTGTATTTACCACAGTTTTGCGCTTATCAAGGATTTCCAACAAGTACAGCATGAACGTTTTCGAACTGTGTCATCTAAACACGACCTTTTACTGCCATGTTGGCGAGTTAGCGTTCTTATTTATGACATTTGCAAACCAAACTAAATTCAGGGTATATTACACGCGTATGAGGACACTAAAAGCTATCAATATCACTCATTGCTAACACTGCAGGTGCTGGTATGGTGACACTAAAAGCTATCAATATCACTCATTGCTAACACCGCCGGTGCTGGTATGGTGACACTAAAAGCTATCAATATCACTCATTGCTAACACCGCCGGTGCTGGTATGATGACACTAAACGCTATCAGTAGCTAACACCGCCGGTGCTGGCATGATGCCACTAAAAGCTATCAATATCACTCATTGCTAACACCGCCGGTGCTGGTATGATGACACTAAAAGCTATCAGTAGCTAACACCGCCGGTGCTGGCATGATGCCACTAAACGCTATCAGTAGCTAACACCGCCGGTGCTGGCATGATGCCACTAAAGCTATCAGTAGCTAACACCGCCGGTGCTGGTATGATGACACTAAAAGCTATCAGTAGCTAACACCGCCGGTGCTGGCATGATGACACTAAAAGCTATCAATATCACTCATTGCTAACACCGCCGGTGCTGGTATGATGACACTAAAAGCTATCAGTAGCTAACACCGCCGGTGCTGGCATGATGACACTAACAACTATCAGTAGCTAACACCGCCGGTGCTGGTATGATGACACTAAAAGCTATCAGTAGCTAACACCGCCGGTGCTGGTATGATGACACTAAAAGCTATCAATATCACTCATTGCTAACACCGCCGGTGCTGGCATGATGACACTAAAAGCTATCAATACCACTCATTGCTAACACCGCCGGTGCTGGTATGATGACACTAAAAGCTATCAGTATCACTCATTGCTAACACCGCTGGTGCTGGTATGATGACACTAAAAGCTATCAGTAGCTAACACCGCCGGTGCTGGCATGATGACACTAAACGCTATCAGTAGCTAACACCGCCGGTGCTGGCATGATGCCACTAAAGCTATCAGTAGCTAACACCGCCGGTGCTGGTATGATGACACTAAAAGCTATCAGTAGCTAACACCGCCGGTGCTGGCATGATGACACTAAAAGCTATCAATATCACTCATTGCTAACACCGCCGGTGCTGGTATGATGACACTAAAAGCTATCAGTAGCTAACACCGCCGGTGCTGGCATGATGACACTAACAACTATCAGTAGCTAACACCGCCGGTGCTGGTATGATGACACTAAAAGCTATCAGTAGCTAACACCGCCGGTGCTGGTATGATGACACTAAAAGCTATCAATATCACTCATTGCTAACACCGCCGGTGCTGGCATGATGACACTAAAAGCTATCAATACCACTCATTGCTAACACCGCCGGTGCTGGTATGATGACACTAAAAGCTATCAGTATCACTCATTGCTAACACCGCCGGTGCTGGTATGATGACACTAAAAGCTATCAGTATCACTCATTGCTAACACCGCCGGTGCTGGTATGAGGACACTAAAAGCTATCAGTATCACTCATTGTTAACACCGCCGGTGCTGGTATGAGGACACTAAAAGCTATCAGTATCACTCATTGCTAACATCGCCGGTGCTGGTATGAGGACACTAAAAGCTATCAGTATCACTCATTGTTAACACCACCGGTGCTGGTATGAGGACACTAAAAGCTATCAGTATCACTCATTGCTAACACCGCCGGTGCTGGTATGAGGACACTAAAAGCTATCAGCATCACTCATTGTTAACACCGCCGGTGCTGGTATGAGGACACTAAAAGCTATCAGTATCACTCATTGCTAACACCGCCGGTGCTGGTATGAGGACACTAAAAGCTATCAGTATAACCGCCGGTGCTGGTATGATGACACTAAAAGCTATCAGTATCACTCATTGCTAACACCGCCGGTGCTGGTATGATGACACTAAAAGCTACCATAATCACTCATTGTTAACACCGCCGGTGCTGGTATGAGGACACTAAAAGCTATCAGTATCACTCATTGCTAACACCACCGGTGCTGGTATGAGGACACTAAAAGCTATCAGTATAACCGCCGGTGCTGGTCTGATGACACTAAAAGCTATCAGTATCACTCATTGCTAACAACGCCGGTGTTGATAAGTCGATCCGGATCGGCAGTCCACTGGTTAAAACTTTGGACTGCGAATCCAAGGTTCACATATTCGATACCCCATCTGACCCTAATAATATTAACAGTCGTTCAGATGGGACGTTAAACCGAGGTGGCATGTCGGTGCTTTACACCGTGTGCGTACAAGACCCAGAGGAGATTATGGAATGGGTCTCTGTCTATATCATTGCATTATCCTGGGAAATATAAAATGACTTATTTCTTCGGGAGGCGTCGCTCATATGGGCAACCGGTAGCGCCGAGAAATTAACGTAAAATACACACAGAGGGTGCTGATGTGGCTTCCAATGAACATTCGATAATATTAAGTATATCATACTGTGACACAATCAACTATACTAGAGGACATAGAAAACGCACACTTCGGATAAGTGTGTTTTTACATGAAAAACAATAACTATATAAATACATAGTTTTAAACATTTTGGAATATTTTTAGTTGTTCAGTTTGTGTTTTGTAATAAAGATGTGACATATCTTTGATGGAATCCTTCGTATTTCGTGTTCATGTAATACTAATGATATAATGTAGGTGTACGTTTTCTATGTCATCTAGTATATAATGTAGGCGTGCGTTTTCTATGTCCTCTAGTATATAATGTAGGCGTGCGTTGTCTATGTCCTCTAGTATATAATGTAGGTGTGCGTTTTCTATGTCCTCTAGTATATAATGTAGGTGTGCGCTTTCTATGTCCTCTAGTATATAATGTAGGTGTGCGTTTTCTATGTCCTCTAGTATATAATGCAGGTGCGCGTTTTCTATGTCCTCTAGTATATAATGTAGGTGTGCGTTTTCTATGTCCTCTAGTAGATAATGTAGGTGCGCGTTTTCTATGTCCTCTAGTATATAATGTAGGTGCGCGTTTTCTATGTCCTCTAATATATAATGTAGGTGCGCGTTTTCTATGTCCTCTAGTATATAATGCAGGTGCGCGTTTTCTATGTCCTCTAGTATATAATGTAGGTGTGCGTTTTCTATGTCCTCTAGTATATAATGTAGGTGCGCGTTTTCTATGTCCTCTAGTATATAATGTAGGTGCGCGTTTTCTATGTCCTCTAGTATATAATGTAGGTGCGCGTTTTCTATGTCCTCTAGTATATAATGTAGGTGTGCGTTTTCTATGTCCTCTAGTATATAATGTAGGTGTGCGTTTTCTATGTCCTCTAGTATATAATGTAGGTGCGCGTTTTCTATGTCCTCTAGTATATAATGTAGGTGTGCGTTTTCTATGTCCTCTAGTATATAATGTAGGTGCGCGTTTTCTATGTCCTCTAGTATATAATGTAGGTGTGCGTTTTTTATGTCCTCTAGTATATAATGTAGGTGTGCGTTTTCTATGTCCTCTAGTATATAATGTAGGTGTGCGCTTTCTATGTCCTCTAATATATAATGTTGGTGCGCGTTTTCTATGTCCTCTAGTATATCTTCTATTGATATTTCACTATAGGGTACACCGCCGGCAGCCGCTATAACTACCACGGCGGTTCATCCACTGTGTTATGTCTACCGGAAGTTCCACAGTACAAGTCCATCTATGCCGGGGGGTCAGGCTCGTATTTGTATGGGTCCGAATACAACTCCAGAGACGCCCAACTACAGACCATATTTGGACAAAGCTTAAATGAACAAGATATCCCGTGCGCAGTGTGCGAGGCGAAGGGTCGATGGGCCACGATGATGATACCAGCTCGCACTGAATGCTATAAGGAATGGAACAAAGAATACTCCGGGTACCTGATGACCAGCCACGAAGCTCACAATAAGTCGATGAATATTGTTTGCATTGATGAAAATCCTGGTGTTGTTGCAGATCAGGCGCTAAATAGTAATGGCGCTCTCTTCTGGTTCGTGGAGGCTAATGGACAATTACTTGCCAAATCGTCGTACATGAGGGGTGCAGAGTTAACTTGTGTCGTTTGTACGAAATAACGTATACTAGGATCATACGTCGATGTAGTTTGATATTTCCGGGACATACATGTATAATTGTATATACATTCGGGACGATTATAGAGATTGTATATTTATCACATACATTTGCTTGTAGTCAGTGTAATCACATATTTTCTTATATGTACGTACGTGTAATACAACGTGGAAGGATTATGATTGGTCGCGGCATGACAACTTGTATTTGACGCATTCGACATATAGTTTGTGTTTAAGCTATATTGTGTCGATTATTTGCGCGGAGTTTTATTTTTCATACAAATTTATTTTAGCTCGATTGCGAAACAAGTTCTTACAACTTATATTAATCACTCTCGAGACATCATTCGAGGGAGAGAGAAGAGGCAACGTGGAATTTAAATGCCTTGCCTAATGGCACAATCGTAACAGCACCAGCGGGGCTCGAACTCATGACATTTCACACCTGAAGCGAACGCGCATCCACTGCGCTATCACGACTTCCACACATTTGCGCACGGAGTTGTTTGATTTTCAGGGACTATTTACTCTGGCGTACTGATGCACCTTACTGACTGCCTTGATATGTCATACGGCTAAATATTATACAAGCAAACCTAAAGTTTGTTTTACAATGCATGGTTGCTGTTACTACGGTAATGTGAGAAAAAGATCACTCGTGATGATTTCATACCACATTTTATTAAACGAGTTTCGGTGTTTGTTTATTATAATATTACCCCTATTGAAAGAGCCAGCCATTATTGACTTATGAGACACCTTTTTTTATGAACATCAGTACTTCCCGAATCCTATGCGTGTGTGCCAGGCGCCAGGCTTGTAGGCAATCGGTATACATTATTTAATCTTCTGGCAACACACAAGACGTTCATATTAGAACGAACCCCTGACGTGGTTCGAACCTTCAATCTCCAGCTCCGTAGGTGGACGCTTTAACCACTGGGGCACGGCGACGGTCATATATGTTATGAAATCAGCACGAGTGTAGGATCCTATATATCTATATACTGTATATACATGTACTTAAAATAAACTTTTCTGAATCTGTTTCTTTAAACATAACGTGTTTGTACCAATGTATACGAATAACGTGTTTGTACCAAGGTATACGAATAACGTGTTTGTACCAAGGTATAAGAAGACCGTGTTTGTACCAAGGTATAAGAATAACGTGTTTGTGCCAAGGTATAAGAAGACCGTGTTTGTACCAAGGTATACGAATAACGTGTTTGTACCAAGGTATAAGAAGACCGTGTTTGTACCAAGGTATACGAATAACGTGTTTGTACCAAGGTATAAGAAGACCGTGTTTGTACCAAGGTATACGAATAACGTGTTTGTACCAAGGTATAAGAAGACCGTGTTTGTACCAAGGTATACGAATAACGTGTTTGTACCAAGGTATAAGAAGACCGTGTTTGTACCAAGGTATACGAATAACGTGTTTGTACCAAGGTATAAGAAGACCGTGTTTGTACCAAGGTATACGAATAACGTGTTTGTACCAAGGTATAAGAAGACCGTGTTTGTACCAAGGTATACGAATAACGTGTTTGTACCAAGGTATAAGAAGACCGTGTTTGTACCAAGGTATACGAATAACGTGTTTGTACCAAGGTATAAGAAGACCGTGTTTGTACCAAGGTATACGAATAACGTGTTTGTACCAAGGTATACGAATAACGTGTTTGTACCAAGGTATAAGAAGAACGTGTTTGTACCAATGTATAAGAAGAACGTGTTTGTACCAAGGTATACGAATAACGTGTTTGTACCAAGGTATACGAATAACGTGTTTGTACCAAGGTATACGAATAACGTGTTTGTACCAAGGTATAAGAAGAACGTGTTTGTACCAAGGTATACGAACAACGAGTTTGTACCAAGGTATAAGAAGAACGTGTTTGTACCAAGGTATACGAACAACGAGTTTGTACCAAGGTATAAGAATAACGTGTGTGTACCAAGGTATAAGAATAACGTGGTTTGTGCCAAGGTATAAGAAGAACGTGTTTGTGCCAAGGTATAAGAATAACGTGTTTGTACCAAGGTATAAGAATAACGTGTTTGTACCAAGGTATAAGAATAACGTGTTTGTGCCAAGGTATAAGAATAACGTGTTTGTGCCAAGGTATAAGAATAACGTGGTTTGTGGAAGGTCGATGGTTCTACCCGGGTACCCGTCCGTGAATCCCATTCATGGCAATTTCCGGTAGATATGTATGGCAATTTCCGGTAGATATGTATCCCATCCATGGCAATTTCCGGTAGATATGTATGGCAATTTCCGGTAGATATGTATCCCATCCATAGCAATTCCCGGTAGATATGTATCCCATCCATGGACATTCCCGGTAGATATGTATCCCATCCATGGACATTCCCGGTAGATATGTATCCAATCCATGGACATTCCCGGTAGATATGTATGTATGTGAGGCTGAAAGCTAAGGATTAAACATTGTTCCTGGAAAGAGGCTGAATGGTCTAGTTCTGTCAACGATGACGGCCAACTCTCCTTCGATACATATGGATGCCAAATAGGGCAATTAATTAAGAAGTTGTGTAAGTTGATACTTCTAACCTGGTTACAATGAGCAGTGTCGTAGCCAGAACCTGAAAATGACCGAGGAGACCCCCCCCCCACGAATTATGTGTGTGTATGCTTGTATATGCATTCTGAAGATTATCGTTAAAGCATGCATAGTTGCTTTCCGCGGTAGTTTACCATAGATCTTTGATAGTGCACATCTTTTTTATTTGTTTGTATCATATCGCATGTGGAGTGCTGAATATAGCTATTGCTATATAAAGCAGATATAAGCAACATATTGGTATTACAGACGGATCTGTTGTCCAGTGGTATCACGCTGGACTGGTGTAATCCAGGGATCGCAGGTTCGATCCCCCGTCTGACCCCAATAAAATTAACAGTCTTTCAGATGGGACGTTAAACCGAGGTCTCGTGTCGGTGCTTTACACCGTGCACGTAAAAGAACCAGAGGAGACTCTGGAATGTGTCTCTCTCTCTGTATCATTGCACTATCCTCCAAAATCTAAAATGACTAATCTCTTCAGGAGGCGTCGCTCATATGGGCAACCGGTAGCGACGATAAATAAACGTAAAACACACACACACGCAGAAATATCTTATTAACCCCCGAAAAGGTTTTCAATGAGGTCTCGAGAGTGATTAATATAAGTTGAAAGAACTTGTTTTGCAATCGAGCTAAAATAAATTTGCATAAACTAATGCTCCGGGAAGGAAGCCGTGATAACATGGTCGCTGTAAGTGTGAACAGCTCCGGAGTTCGCGCCCACTACCGTTACGACTGTGTACTTATGCAAGGCACTTACATTCCACATTGCCTCTTCTCTCTCTGGTCGCTGTAAGTGTGAACAGCTCCGGAGTTCGCGCCCACTACCGTTACGACTGTGTACTTATGCAAGGCACTTACATTCCACATTGCCTCTTCTCTCTCTCTCTCTTCTCTCTCTCTCTCTCTCTCTCAGATAGGCTTGTACCGGATGTTCTTAACTGCGTTGTACATAAAATCTTTTAGACAACTATGTATATAGATTTATCTTGCACTGCACTACGTCATTACAAGGGTAAGACTTCAGTACATGTACAAGAATAAATAAGAAGATATATTTTTCCTTGAGTTAATATGGAAGCGTTCGGGCTGTTAAAAAACTAGAGCAAATGTATACTGATCTCTGATTGACCAAGATATTTCCTGACAACCAATGAAATTTATTGTTACATTACTCTTCGCAATTTAATTGCAAAATTTGCTGTAAACAAAACCAAGCAAAATTTTAATATAAATCGTCTATTTTCTTATCGAAGTATTTTACTAACCGACTGAATTTCAAGTAATTATGTAGTACACACTTGTGGGTAATCATAGTATATACTGCTTAGGTAAAACTCCTTGGTTTCATCGACAAATCTTGGTTTTTTTTAGAGGGTAAACATGTAAAGTAAAACATGCATAAATGTTCAGGTTTAAATAATTTTGAACGGTTATGAGTCAGTTGGTTCTATATATTTAGTCGGATTGTGAGGTCTTGGGGTTGGTACTTCACGGCATGTATGCAGTGTCCCTGAACACATTTCTCAGCACTGCATCTAGTCTGTATGAACATACACAGATACATACATGAGGCCGCATGTATTTCATGTACATTATAAGTAAACATGTTTTTGATACGTTATTGTCGTAAACTAGCAGCAATGTTCAACTTTGAGGACAAAGTTGACGAAATCGTCGCATTTTCCCTTTCACTGGCTGGATGACGAAGTCAAATTCGCCCTATTTGGTGGAAAATCAGAAAAAAAAACAACCTCAAAATTAATCTTCAGACCAGTTGCAGCCAAGAATGAGATCAAAGAATTAATAGATATTTACCCAATAGCAATTATTATATAATTCAATTTCCAATATTAGCTGTCTAGAAGATAAGTAATCTGTGTTACTACTCTAAACATGTCAGCGAATCCCTTATAAACAGGATGCTTATTTGGGTATAACGCATGGCACTGTATATTGGCAATATAAGTGATAGCTGTTTATTGTTATATTAGGTGCAACTTTTTTTTTTGCACATGTTTTGTCAAATACATGGCTTCAAATATTATCTGTGAACTATCTATATGGCTCTTAATTGACGACAGAAGTGGTGCATACAAACATTCAGACAGAGGAACCCTGCATATTGTACATAGCAATTTTAGAGATATTTCCCTAGCCAAGCAGAATTTAGATTTCTAGTGAATGAGCCGTAGGTAATTGAGGCGAGTTATTTGAGGTCCCAAATGTTAATGTTGCATTTAATCTTAACGATGCATTTAATTTTAACTTTACTAAGCATGGTCAATTTCTGATGTCAATTTCTTTTCTCTACATTTCAGGATGTGTGATTCTTTGACAATGAGCTGACATCACTTTGACATAACTGATGGAAAATCAGGTAAGACAGAATGCATACTCTCGTTTTCTGGCATTTATATCTCTTTTAACAGAAACTCGTCATAAATGCGAAAATGTTGACCTCCAACATTTTATTTTCATTTCTGCACACAGGGCATCTTGTATTTGAATACATGTTCAAGTGACTGAAGTGATTCGTGTGGGGTAGTTTAAAATCTTGGCAAACTGATTTGTTAGCAGATGATGCACACATTATAATTGTTATGTAATAAGCATTGATTGCATGCTACAATAATGTACTGGGCAACTATATTTTAACCCTGTCCCTCATAGAAGCATGCCATTACCAATACGACTTACTTTGACAATGTATTAGCCAAACCAATTTTCATAATAAAGGCCAGAATCTCATGTCCCAGTAATATCCATGGAGGTGGGATAGATATGGCGACTACTTATCCACTGCATGATAGCTAAATGGCTGTCGTTTGTATGGAGATATAATAGTACTTAAAGCTCTATGAAGGAAATGGTTAATTACATGCTGCAACACTATTTCAACACTTCCAATTGGAAAGTTTATGCTTAAATAATCTTATCGGCATTTTTAATCACATTTGCCAAGGGAGAGAACTTTTGACAGCATGTTTACAAAGTGAATAGCGCATTATTTCCCTTAATATAGAACTTTTCTAAATGCTGTAAATTAATACTAATGTACTCGGCAACTATAGTTCAACATTACCACTTTGGACAATTTACTTTTGCCAAGGAAGATAACCGTTATTTGTTTGTTTGCAAAATGATTAAAAATGCAATATTCACCTTAAATATAAAACTAGTGTGAATGTCAACAATTGCTACTATAGTCTGTTATTTACCTACTGAGCTCAGTGGACTCACAAAATCTGTTACAAATTTAATATATAATTTATGATGTTCAAGAAAACAGGGAAAGCAAAAAGGTTGCCATGCATTTTAGTAATACAAAACGTTGACATTGAGGTCATAGATGATCTTCTATGTAAAGTCTGCCTCCGTGGTCGAGTGGTTACGGTCACTAACTTGTATACCACTGTATATATCACGGATTTGAGCCCCGCTCAGGCTGTGTGTCTCTTTATATGAAAAAGTTGGCAGTTTCTTACAGAGGTTGGTGCACCAAGTACTGGTTAACCACTGGAACCTGCCCAGGAATGGTGTTGTTAGGTAAACTGCTTGCTGTCGATATAACCCAAATTGTGCTGATGAAGGCGTAAAACCCAAATCAAACAAACTTTCTATGTAAAGCCATATCAATCCACGTCCAATTTTGAAATTGTACATCTGTATATAAGCTAGTTTTTATGGATATATTGAATCGGATGCAAGCTAATTTATGTGGTAAACATACTTTCTCTTGTGTTTTATGTTTATTTATCGTCGCTACCGGTTGCTCATAGGAGCGACGCCTCCTGAAGAGATTAGTCATTTTAGATTTTTGGAGGATAGTGCAATTATACAGACAGAGACCCAGTCCAGAGTCTCCTCTGGTTCTTTTACGTGCACGGTGTACAGAACCGACACAAGACCTCGGTTTAACGTCTCATCTGAAAGACTGTTAATATGGTCAGACGGGTGATCGCACCTGTGATCCCTGAATTACCAGTCCAGCATGTTTTTAGCCATATTTTCTCTTTGAATAAGATAATGTATATAGGAGGTATTCTGCATTCCTGAATTTGCATGGTTGCAAAGGGAGATCATTCTGTTGGACAGGTCTCAATACTGTGCAGTCACACTGAATGGACATGGATACATTTTGAACTGCGTTGTATTTCCACAAACTGTTTCTGAAAACAGAATATGTTTCAAACTAATAAAACTTGAGGACACCAGGAAGAATGCTTTTACAGTTGTATATGTGTCAATGGTAGTGGACACTTCGCTGACCCCCTGACCACAGACATTGACCGATTTCTCCCAAGACGGAATCACTTCCTCCTAGACCTCTCTCTATGCAGTGGAAGTTGCGTTTGCTTCAGGTGTGAGGGGCCCAGAGTTCACGCCAAATTGTAGCCGTTACGATTGTGCCCTTTGGTAAGGCACTTAAATTCCACATTGCCACTTCTCTCTCCCTCGTGGCGATGGATTACGTCAGGAATGAGGTCTTGAGAGACGAGAGCAATTTAATATAATGTTGTAACAGTTATAATGTTCGATCTTTGTTCAAAGTGCTGCATGTGTTGTTGCTTAGAATACCCCAATTGTTAACCTCCATTACATGAAGAAGGTCGGTGTTTCTATACGGGTATCTGTCCGTGTCTGAAATACTGCTCGGAGAGACACCCAATGTCTTTCTCCACCAATTCTAGCTGGAGAGTCGCCATATGACCTAAGTTACCGATGTGACTTTAAACTTCATAAACAAATCAAATTAGAAATATAATGATAATATTTGTTTTTCTGTGTGTGGTATTTCATCCAAAGAACACTGAAAGTAATATTTGCTCATATACCCACCATGCAACATCGTTATTGCTTCCCACATATACCCACCATGCAACATCGTTATCGCTTCCCTCATATACCCACCATGCAACACAGTTATCGCTTCCCACATATACCCACCATGCAACATCGTTATTGCTTCCCACATATACCCACCATGCAACACAGTTATCGCTTCCCACATATAGCCACCATGCAACATCGTTATCGCTTCCCACATATAGCCACCATGCAACATCGTTATCGCTTCCCACATATAGCCGTCATGCAACATCGTTATCGCTTCCCACATATAGCCACCATGCAACACCGTTATCTCTTCCCACATATAGCCACCATGCAACACCGTTATCTTTTCCCACATACAGCCACCATGCAACACCGTTATCTCTTCCCACATATAGCCACCATGCAACACCGTTATCTCTTCCCACATATAGCCACCATGCAACACCGTTATCTCTTCCCACATATAGCCACCATGCAACACCAGTTATCTCTTCCCACATATAGCCACCATGCAACAACGTTATCTCCTCCCACATATAGCCACCATGCAACAACGTTATCTCCTCCCACATATAGCCACCATGCAACACTGTTATTGCTTCCCTCATATACCCACCATGCAACACTGTTATTGCTTCCCTCATATACCCACCATGCAACACTTGTTATCGCTTCCCACATATACCCACCATGCAACACCATTATCTCTTCCCACATATAGCCACCATGCAACACCGTTATTGCTTCCCTCATATAGCCACCATGCAACACCGTTATCTCCTCCCACATATAGCCACCATGCAACAACGTTATCTCCTCCCACATATAGCCACCATGCAACACTGTTATTGCTTCCCTCATATACCCACCATGCAACACTGTTATTGCTTCCCTCATATACCCACCATGCAACACTTGTTATCGCTTCCCACATATACCCACCATGCAACACCATTATCTCTTCCCACATATAGCCACCATGCAACACCGTTATTGCTTCCCTCATATAGCCACCATGCAACACCGTTATCTCCTCCCACATATAGCCACCATGCAACACCATTATCGCTTCCCTCATATAGCCACCATGCAACAACGTTATCGCTTCCCTCATATAGCCACCATGCAACAACGTTATCGCTTCCCTCATATAGCCACCATGCAACAACGTTATCGCTTCCCTCATATAGCCACCATGCAACAACATTATCGCTTCCATCATATAGCCACCATGCAACACTGTTATCGCTTCCCACATATTGTCACCATGCAACACCGTTGTCACTTCCCACATATAGCCACCATGAAACACCGTTATCGCTTCCCACATATAACCGTCATGCAACACCGTTATTTATTGCTTCCCACATATACCCACCATGCAACACCGTTGTCACTTCCCACATATACCCACCATGCAACACCGTTATCGCTTCCTGCATCCGTTATAGCTTCCTGCATATACCCACCATGCAACACCGTTATCGCTTCCTGCATATACCCACCATGCAACACCGTTATCGCTTCCTGCATATACCCACCATGCAACACAGTTATCGCTTCCCACATATAGCCACCATGCAGCATCGTTATCGCTTCCCACATATAGCCACCATGCAACATCGTTATCGCTTCCCACATATAGCCACCATGCAGCACCGTTATCTCCTCCCACATATAGCCACCATGCAACACCGTTATCTCTTCCCACATATAGCCACCATGCAACACCGTTATCTCTTCCCACATATAGCCACCATGCAACACCGTTATCTCTTCCCACATATAGCCACCATGCAACACCGTTATCTCTTCCCACATATAGCCACCATGCAACAACGTTATCTCTTCCCACATATAGCCACCATGCAACAACGTTATCTCCTCCCACATATACCCACCATGCAACACTGTATTGCTTCCCTCATATACCCACCATGCAACACTGTTATTGCTTCCCTCATATACCCACCATGCAACACTGTTATTGCTTCCCTCATATACCCACCATGCAACACTGTTATCGCTTCCCACATATACCCACCATGCAACACCATTATCTCTTCCCACATATAGCCACCATGCAACACCGTTATTGCTTCCCTCATATAGCCACCATGCAACACCGTTATCTCCTCCCACATATAGCCACCATGCAACAACGTTATCTCCTCCCACATATAGCCACCATGCAACACTGTTATTGCTTCCCTCATATACCCACCATGCAACACTGTTATTGCTTCCCTCATATACCCACCATGCAACACTTGTTATCGCTTCCCACATATACCCACCATGCAACACCATTATCTCTTCCCACATATAGCCACCATGCAACACCGTTATTGCTTCCCTCATATAGCCACCATGCAACACCGTTATCTCCTCCCACATATAGCCACCATGCAACACCATTATCGCTTCCCTCATATAGCCACCATGCAACAACGTTATCGCTTCCCTCATATAGCCACCATGCAACAACGTTATCGCTTCCCTCATATAGCCACCATGCAACAACGTTATCGCTTCCCTCATATAGCCACCATGTAACAACATTATCGCTTCCCTCATATAGCCACCATGCAACACCGTTATTGCTTCCCACATATTGTCACCATGCAACACCGTTGTCACTTCCCACATATAGCCACCATGAAACACCGTTATCGCTTCCCACATATAACCGTCATGCAACACCGTTATTTATTGCTTCCCACATATACCCACCATGCAACACCGTTGTCACTTCCCACATATACCCACCATGCAACACCATTATCGCTTCCTGCATCCGTTATCGCTTCCTGCATATACCCACCATGCAACACCGTTATCGCTTCCTGCATATACCCACCATGCAACACCGTTATCGCTTCCTGCATATACCCACCATGCAACACAGTTATCGCTTCCCACATATAGCCACCATGCAACATCGTTATCGCTTCCCACATATAGCCGTCATGCAACATCGTTATCGCTTCCCACATATAGCCACCATGCAACACCGTTATCTCCTCCCACATATAGCCACCATGCAACACCGTTATCTCTTCCCACATATAGCCACCATGCAACACCGTTATCTCTTCCCACATATAGCCACCATGCAACACCGTTATCTCTTCCCACATATAGCCACCATGCAACACCGTTATCTCTTCCCACATATAGCCATCATGCAACAACGTTATCTCTTCCCACATATAGCCACCATGCAACAACGTTATCTCCTCCCACATATACCCACCATGCAACACTGTTATTGCTTCCCTCATATACCCACCATGCAACACTGTTATTGCTTCCCTCATATACCCACCATGCAACACTGTTATCGCTTCCCACATATACCCACCATGCAACACCATTATCTCTTCCCACATATAGCCACCATGCAACACCGTTATTGCTTCCCTCATATACCCACCATGCAACACTGTTATTGCTTCCCTCATATACCCACCATGCAACACTGTTATCGCTTCCCACATATACCCACCATGCAACACCATTATCTCCTCCCACATATAGCCACCATGCAACAACGTTATCTCCTCCCACATATAGCCACCATGCAACACTGTTATTGCTTCCCTCATATACCCACCATGCAACACTGTTATTGCTTCCCTCATATACCCACCATGCAACACTTGTTATCGCTTCCCACATATACCCACCATGCAACACCATTATCTCTTCCCACATATAGCCACCATGCAACACCGTTATTGCTTCCCTCATATAGCCACCATGCAACACCATTATCTCCTCCCACATATAGCCACCATGCAACACCATTATCGCTTCCCTCATATAGCCACCATGCAACACCGTTATCTCCTCCCACATATAGCCACCATGCAACAACGTTATCGCTTCCCTCATATAGCCACCATGCAACAACGTTATCGCTTCCCTCATATAGCCACCATGCAACAACATTATCGCTTCCCTCATATAGCCACCATGCAACACCATTATCGCTTCCCACATATTGTCACCATGCAACACCATTATCGCTTCCCTCATATAGCCACCATGCAACAACGTTATCGCTTCCCTCATATAGCCACCATGCAACAACGTTATCGCTTCCCTCATATAGCCACCATGCAACAACATTATCGCTTCCCTCATATAGCCACCATGCAACACCATTATCGCTTCCCACATATTGTCACCATGCAACACCGTTGTCACTTCCCACATATAGCCACCATGAAACACTGTTATCGCTTCCCACATATAACCGTTATGCAACACCGTTATTTATCGCTTCCCACATATACCCACCATGCAACACCGTTGTCACTTCCCACATATACCCACCATGCAACACCGTTATCACTTCCTGCATCCGTTATCGCTTCCTGCATATACCCACCATGCAACACCGTTATCGCTTCCTGCATATACCCACCATGCAACACCGTTATCGCTTCCTGCATATACCCACCATGCAACATCGTTATCGCTTCCTGCATATACCCACCATGCAACACCGTTATCGCTTCCCACATATACCCAACATGCAACATCGTTATCGCTTCCTGCATATAGCCACCATGCAGCACCGTTATTGCTTCCTGCATATACCCACCATGCAACACCGTTATCGCTTCCTGCATATAACCACCATGCAACATCGTTTTCGCTTCCTGCATATACCCACCATGCAACACCGTTATCGCTTCCTGCATATACCCACCATGCAACACCGTTATCGCTTCCTGCATATACCCACCATGCAACATCGTTATCGCTTCCTGCATATACCCACCATGCAACACCGTTATCGCTTCCTGCATATACCCACCATGCAACATCGTTATCGCTTCCTGCATATACCCACCATGCAACACCGTTATCGGTTCCTGCATATACCCACCATGCAACACCGTTATCGCTTCCTGCATATACCCACCATGCAACACCGTTATCGCTTCCTGCATATACCCACCATATACCCACCATGCAACACCGTTATCGCTTCCTGCATATACCCACCATGCAACATCGTTATCGCTTCCTGCATATACCCACCATGCAACACTGTTATCGCTTCCTGCATATACCCACCATGCAACACCGTTATCGGTTCCTGCATATACCCACCATGCAACACCGTTATCGCTTCCTGCATATACCCACCATATACCCACCATGCAACACCGTTATCGCTTCCTGCATATACCCACCATGCAACATCGTTATCGCTTCCTGCATATACCCACCATGCAACACTGTTATCGCTTCCTGCATATACCCACCATGCAACATCGTTATCGCTTCCTGCATATACCCACCATGCAACACTGTTATCGGTTCCCGCATATATCTGTCTCCCCACGCCATTATCTATTGGATATTGATTATTGAGTATGTAGTATGGTGTGCCTATTGCTTATCAGCAGTATTGGGATCAAATGAGTACTTGACCTCTTGTGTTGTGGAGTAAATTGTTAAATGTACAAGATGTCAGTTTATTTTAGGTTGGAATGGGTTTTTTTATGATTGAAAACAGTGATACTATACGTTAAATGGCGTTCTAGAACATCGCATAACGACAATATTTTACGTAAAAATAAATGGGACTTTAATATATAACATAGCAAATGTCAGGTTGCTATGTTTGGGACTTTACATAAAACATCAAAACTTTACGTTTGCTAATTTGGGACTTTAATATAAAACATCAAAACTTTACGTTTGCTAATTTGGGACTTTAATATAAAACATCAAATCTTCAGGTGTGCTAACTCATATCTCACATTATTGAATTAGATTTTTGTTTTGAATGATTACTGAAATGGTCTTGATGAATGTGTTGATGAATGATGAATAGCGTGTCGTAACTTTCAAGAAGGTCATTTTAAAACAAGATTTATGTCTGCATATCTTTGTTGAATGTCTTTATTAGTCATAATGTTATAACCTTGGTTTTGCTCTGTGTAGTTAGTGAAATGAATTGTAGGATAATTGGTCAAAACAAAATTGCCACTTGTTTCTAAATTGCTTTGATAAAGTTTTAAGACTCTGTATTTACCTACTTATTGTATGGCCGAGGTTCATAGCTTAGCGCGGGTTGAAAGAACCCTCTTTCTTGTGAATCAGCTAGGCATAGATGGATGGGTGCCGTGCCCTTTCCACTGATCTGGGGCTGGGCTACCTGACTTGGATCAGACTGGGGCAACCTTGCCCCCTCCTTATTAATTTATTGATCTAAAAATATCATGCACTAGTCCATGTCAGTTACTTGGCATTGAATGGGTTAATGATTTATGAATTGTCGTTTGCTACAATTATTTGAACTATTTATAACTGTTGTTTTACCCAGCATGCAATTAGTTTTACTACTGAAGGAGGTATTTCTCACTATACTTTTACGGTGTAAAGTTTGATTACATACTATTTTATTGCTCTATATACACACGTATGTAACAGTCACAATCGTATTACAAGTAAATATTTAACAAATGAGTTGGGCTACAAGTCAGGGACTCATTCTAGAGGGCTACTTGGGAGAAATAATTTAAACTTTATTTATTTTACAACGATTGCGAAACAAGCTTCAATAACTTATATTAATCACTTTCGTTGGCACGGATGAAAGCGTATATGTGGTCATTCTTGTGGGAGGAAACCGGAGTCCCCGGAGTAAACACACCTGTCTAGTCACCCTGACTTCGCCCTGGGAACCCACTTCTCCATAAACTTTTTTTTTACAATTTTCCTACAAAATTTGGTCCAGTATAATAATACACTGGCCCATTAGAAAGCACTCCTTCTATTCAAAAGTTGTATTTCATAGTTGTACTCTTGTATTTTAACCATATTTTGTTGAATTAATTCAATAACACCATTTCATGATGCAATTGCACGCTTTCTCGCTTCTCCCAAACATTACTACCTAAAATGAACCCTGTAAATTTAACAACATTAAAGATTGACACTCCACACTAAGAATAGATTTGAACAGTACAGAATGTAAGTGGCGTAATTAAAGCTGAAAACATGTACATAATGTCATTATTGTAAAGCTTGTGTGTAATATAGCTCCCCCCAAAAATAAGTGACTTTACAATAGCATTTTAATAATTGTATTAGTTTTCTTTTAATAATCTTGTAATCTCAAAATGATCTATTTTTTCTTTCTTTCAAATTCTTATTTGCCAATGTGATTGTCTCTATGCTGGTTTGAGATTGTCTACAGGTGGGGACATTTAGGTGTATATACATTACCTGTTAAATTTGAAATATTTGTAGTAAAAATAAAAATTGATGACATTTTATGCATTCCTGACGGATATGGTATTGTCTCATTTCTAGTTTGAAAATGGGTTAAACAGGATTATAAATATTTGGATGAGTTTCGTGGAATATTTTAAAACATGGATGGAAATATGGTATGTACGGTAATTGGATTGAATTTACACAGTAATTTATAACTTAAATCTTGAACATTGTATTTTATTTAAATTAATGATTACAAAATAACAAAAGTTTTAAATAATTTTGTACTTTTTTGGGGGGTTACTGTTTAATATTGACTGATATGAATAAGTTGATACCATAATCAGGTCATTATTAAAATGGTGTGTGTATTTGATTTAAATATATTTCGTTTTCAAAATTGTACACATGATACTTTTCACAGGATAGGATTTGACACAAACCATTGAGGAGTGCCCGTAACTAATGTTGTTAAAACTTGTGGCCCAACCCATTTGCCTCAACATATATTGACAATCCTTGTACAAACAATGTCATGAATCATATATTATGCTTACTTATATAATTTGTTCATTTGTCTTGTATTGTACAATGTATATATAGATTGAATGCAATAAAATATGATTAAACTAAACAGAAAGCTACTTACATTGTACAATACTAGTGTACCAGCATCTACTCCTAAAATGTGATGGCTTTGCACTGTATTATAAATATAAAACTAGATTATAAAATAACAGAAAACTTGATATGAAGTGAAGACCTATATCATTTATGTTAATTTAGTATGAAATGAAATTAATGGTATGTCAAACAAGTTTTGTTAGTTGTTGGGAATGTGAGCCTGGTACATCGGTACACTATTGTATTCACTTATAATGAACCCAAATTATTTCCAGCACTAATTTGGTCAAGATAATTATTTCCCTTCCCTTATGTTTGGTATTTTACAATTACTTTTTTCCCTTCTCGTATATATACTGGGTCCGCCTCCGTGGTCGAGTGGTTACGGTCGCTGACTTGTATACCACTGTAACCTATCATCACTGATGAGGCCGTGTCTCATTTATATGAAAAAGTTGGCAGTTTCTTACGGAGGTTGGTGCACCCAAGTACTGGTTAACCGCTGGAGCCTGCCCAGGAAAGGTGTTGTTAAGTAAACTGCCCGCCGGTGATATATAGCCCGAAATGGTGCTGATGCAGGCGTAAAACCCGAAATATATCATATCATACCTTCTCGTATATTGGGTATATTAAAATTGCTGTTTTCCTTTCCCCGTATATTTGGTATGTTCCGAGTTAAGAGAACTAAACTGTAATGTACAAGAGTAAAACATCTGTACAATATTATACTCAATTAATATAAGAGAAACCAAATGTTGTACACATATATACATACATACAATATTATACTCAATTAATATAAGAGAAATCAAACAGTAATTTACAAATATAAAACAGTAGGTCCTCTTGGTGTACTCTGTTTTTATCATTGTTTCCTTTGCACAATATGTTATCAATATTCATCCACTTTCTCATCTTATATTTATTAAATTACTAAGATACCTGCAGATTTCCTACAGTATCTACAATGGATATTTCACTGTAACAATTTGTCACATTTCAAGTCAACAACTATGTGTTCACCAACGCCCGGTGACAAAGATCCTCGATAACATGAGAGTTCTGAGAATACTGGGTCTGTCTGCATTAATTTATCAGTGATCTGGAACTTCTCCTTATTTTTCCATATTTTGGGGTTGAATTATACTACTAAATATAGAGTGGAGCCATGTATTCCAAAATCCCACTCAATAGTCATTCCAAAATCCCACTCCATAGTCATTCCAAAATCCCACTCCATACTCACACCAAAATCCCACTCCATAGTCATTCCAAAATCCCACTTCATAGTCATTCCAAAATCCCACTCCATAGTCATTCCAAAATCCCACTCCATACTCACACCAAAATCCCACTCCATAGTCATTCCAAAATCCCACTTCATAGTCATTCCAAAATCCCACTCCATAGTCATTCCAAAATCCCACTCCATAGTCATTCCAAAATCCCACTTCATAGTCATTCCAAAATCCCACTCCATAGTCATTCCAAAATCCCACTCCATACTCATTCCAAAATCCCACTCCATTCTCACTCCAAAATCCCACTCCATAGTCATTCCAAAATCCCACTCAATAGTCATTCCAAAATCCCACTCCATAGTCACTTCAAAATCCCACTCAATAGTCATTCCAAAATCCCACTCCATAGTCATTCCAAAATCCCACTCCATAGTCATTCCAAAATCCCACTCCATAGTCACTTCAAAATCCCACTCAATAGTCATTCCAAAATCTCACTCCATAGTCATTCCAAAATCCCACTCCATACTCATTCCAAAATCTCACTCCACAGTCACTTCAAAATCTCACTCCATAGTCACTTCAAAATCTCACTACATAGTCAATTTAAAATCTCACCCCATAGTCACTTCAAAATCTCACTACATAGTCACTTCAAAATCTCACTACATAGTCACTTCAAAATCTCACCCCATAGTCACTTCAAAATCTCACTCCATAGTCAATTTAAAATCTCACTACATAGTCAATTTAAAATCTCACTCAATAGTCTCTTCAAAATCTCACTCCATGGTCACTTCAAAATCTCAATCAAAATCTCACTCCATAGTCACTTCAAAATCTCACCCCATCGTCACTTCATCAAAATATCACTCCATGGTCACTTCAAAATCACACTCCATGGTCACTTCAATATCTCACTCCATGGTCACTTCAAAATCACACTCCATGGTCACTTCAATATCTCACTCCAAGGTCACTTCAAAATCTCACTCCATGGTCACTTCAAAATCACACTCCATAGTCACTTCAAAATCCCACTCCATGGTCACATCAAAATCTCACTACATAGTCACTTCAAAATCTCACTCCATAGTCACTTCAAAATCTCAACTACATAGTCACTTCAAAATCACACTCCATGGTCACTTCAATATCTCACTCCAAGGTCACTTCAAAATCTCACTCCATGGTCACTTCAAAATCACACTCCATAGTCACTTCAAAATCTCACTTCATAGTCACTTCATCTCACCCCATAGTCACTTCAAAATATCACTCTATAGTCACTTCAAAATCTCACTCCATAGTCATTTCAAAATCTCACTCCATGGTCACTTCAATATCTCACTCCATGGTCACTTCAAAATCTCACTCCATGGTCACTTCAAAATCACACTCCATGGTCACTTCAAAATCACACTCCATAGTCACTTCAAAATCCCACTCCATGGTCACATCAAAATCTCACTCCATGGTCACTTCAATATCTCACTCCAAGGTCACTTCAAAATCTCACTCCATGGTCACTTCAAAATCTCACTCCATGGTCACTTCAAAATCTCACTCCATGGTTCAGGGTGGGTGGGTGGTGTCATGAATTAGTGGGTAGAATTGATTTTTTAGAAAGGTGTTGATATAGTAATCATGTTTAAGAATCTACTCATGTAAAATGAAACATTCTTTTATAACATTCCCTAAAAAGCAGATGACTAGTTAAAATGATTGCTTCATGATTCATTCGGTAGTGTTATATCTACATTAACGTAAACAGCAGCCAAGTCCCCCCCCCCCCGAGGGGCATGATTGTTTGTTTGTGTTTGGTAGTTTAACTTTAAAGCTTAGGTTATAGGATGAATCTCCAGCTAAAGGCCATACAATGAACTCCAGCTACAGTATTACTGCACCAACTACAGTATTACTGCACCAGCTACAGTATTACTGCACCAACTACAGTATTACTGCACCAGCTACAATATTACTGCACCAGCTACAGTATTACTGCACCAACTACAGTATTACTGCACCAACTACAGTATTACTGCACCAACTACAGTATTACTGCACCAACTACAGTATTACTGCACCAACTACAGTATTACTTCACAAACTACAGTATTACTGCACCAACTACAGTATTACTGCACCAACTACAGTATTACTGCACCAGCTACAGTATTACTGCACCAACTACAGTATTACTGCACCAGCTACAGTATTACTGCACCAACTACAGTATTACTGCACCAGCTACAGTATTACTGCACCAACTACAGTATTACTTCACAAACTACAGTATTACTGCACCAACTACAGTTTTACTGCACCAGCTACAGTATTACTGCACCAACTACAGTGTTACTGCACCAGCTACAGTTTTACTGCACCAGCTACAGTATTACTGCACCAGCTACAGTATTACTACACCAGCTACATTATTACTGCACCAGCTACAGTATTACTGCACCAGCTACAGTATTACTGCACCAGCTACAGTGTTACTGCACCAGCTACAGTGTTACTGCATCAGCTACAGTATTACTGCACCAGCTACAGTATTACTGCACCAGCTACAGTATTACTGCACCAACTACAGTATTACTTCACCAACTACAGTATTACTGCACCAGCTACAGTATTACTGCACCAGCTACAGTATTACTGCACCAACTACAGTATTACTGCATCAACTACAGTATTACTGCACCAGCTACAGTATTACTGCACCAGCTACAGTATTACTGCACCAACTACAGTATTACTGAACCAGCTACAGTATTACTGCACCAGCTACAGTATTACTACACCAACTACAGTATTACTGCACCAGCTACAGTATTACTGCACCAACTACAGTATTACTGAACCAGCTACAGTATTACTGCACCAGCTACAGTATTACTACACCAACTACAGTATTACTGAACCAGCTACAGTATTACTGCACCAGCTACAGTATTACTACACCAACTACAGTATTACTGCACCAGCTACAGTATGTCTTGTTAACATATAATTAAACTAAATTATGGATTTTGACAAGAAAGTAAATGAACAGCATCCGTTAAACAAATGCATTACTACCGTATAACCACAGTGTCATGCAGCCAACAATTCCACCCACAGTTCCGCCATGATCATCACCATGACCCAAATCCAAGCCCCAGTGGTTCTACACAACCAAAATGTTTTTATATGTGTTTGCATTTCTAAAAATAGAGAGCCCCCCCTTCAGTCACGAGGGGGGGGGGGGTGCCCTCCTTGAGGTGCTCTAAATGTCTTTTAACGAGCTTTCTCACCAAAAGTCCACCACTTGAGGACTAGTGTCGTTCCTCCTTTATTGTATTCTAATTACTGGTATATATAATGTAAGTACTTTTAAAATGACCCTGTTTGGAATGAGGGACTGCCACTTGTGCTCTAGAAATGGATCACATTATATGTTTGTACTAATTTATATGTCCGCCTCCGTGGTCGAGTGGTTAAGGTCGCTGACTTGTATACCACTGTAACCTATCATCACTGATGGTCACTGGTTCGAGCCCCGCTCGGGCCGTGTCTCATTTATATGAAAAAGTTGGCAGTTTCTTACGGAGGTTGGTGCACCCAAGTACTGGTTAACCGTTGGAGCCTGCCCAGGAAAGGTGTTGTTAGGTAAACTGCCTGCCGGCGATATAGCCCAAAATGGTGCTGATGCAGGCGTAAAACCCGAAATATAACATAACATATATCGGGCCTCCGTCGCCGAGTTGTTAGGTCGTTGACTTCACTTCACCTCCCCCTCATCTCTGTAGGTTTGCTTCCCACTGGATATGTCAAATTCATTCAAGTGAGGAAGCTATCCAGCTGGCTTGCAGAAGGTCAGTGGTTCCAACTGGGTTCCATTGCATACGTGAAATACTGCTTGATGAGGCAGCCGGGGTCTTCCTCTGCCAATAATAGCAGGAGAGTCGCCATATGACCTAAGCTGTTAGTGCTACTTTAAGCCCCCAAAATAAATAAACAGCATTGTATAATGCATCTGTGAAACCAATTTAAAATAGGGTATGCAAGTTATTGTTTTGGGAGGTATGATAATGGGACCACCATTTTGCCTTTTATGATGATAAGATTTGTAAAATAATACAATGTACTCTTTCGTGTTTCAAACTAGATTCTTACCCTGCCCAAAAAAATTATTTAGGGAAAAGTGGGCCCCCAGGGAGCAAAGTCAGGGTTCCTAGGGTGACTACTTCGCCCATGTCGCCCTCTAGAATGAGCCCTGCTAAAACTTGCCAAAAATCTTCCGAACCAGTGTTGCTTTAACCAGACATTGCCAAACATACACAGTATTGTGTTTTATAAATGTAGGAGATTTAATCTGCAGTATTTACTGAGTCTGCTGGGAGCTAGCTAGCTCCAGTATCTGAGAAGTTTAGTGAAGTTTTTCCTTATCAGAGAAACCATTGAAGGTTGATCAGAGATACAAGCCACTGTGAACAGGTTGGGTTTCCATCGGAGAGATAAATGGGCTGTAAATACAGGAACTGTTGGTGTGGCTTTGGTTTTCCTGTAGATTATTTCCCAATATGTACCAACTTGTACTAAAGACCACATTTGAATGAAGGCCAAGTGTCTCTCATGATCACATTGCTCATGTCCATTAAGCCACTACCGATGCAGTTGAACCTTTGAATAAAGACCAACTGTGAACTGAGAATACTTTCCTATATTGCAATGGGTGATGCTTACATACAGGTTTTTAACTGTGGGGAATGTGGTATAGCCCTCGGTGTTAGAGCCATGTTGTATTGAGTGGATTCATCTATTCCATCCGTCCGTCTGACCACTCTGTTTATCTCCTGAAATCTTTCTGATACAAGTCTTTCATGTCGGTCTCTTCTTGATACAAATCTTTCTGTCTCGTTCTGATATTAGTCGTTTAGTCTCTTTCTATACAAATCTTTCTGTTTTCTCTTCTGATACAAATCTTCTGTTTTCTCTTCTGATACAAATCTTTCTGTTTTCTCTTCTGAGACAAATCTTTCTGTTTTCTCTTCTGAGACAAATCTTTCTGTTTTCTCTTCTGATTCTCTTCTGAGACAGATCTTTCTGTTTTCTCTTCTGAGACAAATCTTTCTGTTTTCTCTTCTGAGACAAATCTTTCTGTTTTCTCTTCTGAGACAAATATATCTGTCTTTTTCTGATACAAATCTTTTAGGTGGGTCAATATACCACCTGACCCCAAAAAAATTGCAACAGTTTGTAATTTGGTTGTTTCTTGCAGTTTAGGATGTGGAAAACACTATATCAAAAGTTTACCAAATTTGACCTACGGGAAAGTCCCTAAAATGACGTCATAAAACAAGATGGCCACCAAACATAAAAATGTACTAGAAATCAGCCTTTTGGACATTATGTGTGCTGAAGATACATTTTAAACAGCCAGAACTACATATTTGGACACAAACAAATTATCCAAGGGCTCAAGAAACTTAAATTTAACCATAACGGTTTGATTGGTGGCGGCCATTTTGAAATTCAGGATGGCCGCCACCATCAACCTAGAATCATCATTATCTCAGTAATTAAGCCAGATAGGACGATGATTCCAGTGCCTATACCCACATTTGTGAGGTCAAGGAATACAATAACATCAGTTTCAGTAATTAATGGGCTGCCCTAATGTCTGTTTTGTAAGGCAGCCATCTTGGATTTCAAGATGGCCATTGGCGATTACCTGGTTTTGCTTCTATCTCGGTAATTAAGGCACATAGAACGGTGTTTTTAGCGTCTACGCCCACATTTCTGGTGTCAAGGAATAAAATGATTTCTACAAAAGGTCCGTTTAGTGTAAGCGCGCCCTTGTTTGATGATGACCAATATGCATTTTCAGTTGTTGACATGTTTCCAATAGAACTAACTTCCATTATTATTTTTCAAATGTTCAAGTCTGGGTTTCATGTCATCAGGCGAGAGCAACCAATACTGGGCTGGCCTTGGCTCTGATCTTGTGATAGAACATACACTAATGCGGTCACTAAAAAGCCAAGGTGGTCTCACGTGAGGTAGTGGGATGTCGGAGCACCAGAGAGCAGTTTGGACAATGTCGTCTAGTGTATCATCCTCTTATAACCTCGCAATGCAAGAACTGACAGCGAATAGCTTCACAACAGGTGAACAGCATAAAAAGTTGTCCAGCTCCAGAATTAGTCGAGATGAAGCTGACAGTGAGAAGGTTGCATCGAAACTGAATAGCTTCACGCCATTCTCGGATGACAAGTCATTGCGCAATATCATTACTGGTATCACTGCAAATGAGGATGTCAATGTTCATGACCTATTCACAGTAGGAAATGGCGTTGTCAAGAAGATGGATGGTCATTCTGCTTTCTCCTATTCGCACAAAAGGAGTTCAAAAGTCAAGACACTTGCATCAAGCAGGGTAGTCAGAGTTTCTGAGGACCGAACCATAGATCCTGCATTGTTATTCCAGAGGTTCTTAGTTGTGTCACGGACAGGCGATCTCCAGATAGACGAAGTGATGAACTATGAACTCTGTCCATACCCAATGTCTCTGTTCGAAGCAAAGAACATCTTGCGCCAGCCAGATAAGCCACAATTGGCAGAAGCAATAAAAGACTATGCTTCACCCAAATCTGACGATGCCATCACCCAGACAGTTCCCGGAACAGACTGCTATGTTCTCGATGGGGGATCACTTCTGCACCGGTTAAAGTGGAAGGAAGGATGCACCTACAGTTCAATTGCTGACGAATATGCCTCATTCACAGTCAACCACTATGGCAAAGCCACTGTAGTGTTCGATGGTTATGAAGTTGGGCCGAGTACAAAGGATTGCACTCATCAGCGTCGTAGTAAAAATAAGAATGTAAACAAGGTGAACATCACGGAGTTAACAAAATTTGTTGGCAAAAAGGAGGACTTCCTATTGAATGACGCAAATAAGCAAGCACTTATCAAGCTCATCATGGAATGTTTGCGCCAGAGAGGCTGCGAGGTGATGCAAGCTGAGGGAGATGCCGACGTTGAGATCGCAAAAGCAGCCGTCACAAAGTCTGCTTTCAAGTCTACCACGCTCGTTGGAGAGGACACAGATCTCCTCGTGCTGTTGCTCTTCTACTCGGTGAAAACAAACTGCACTGAACTCTATTTCCGCTCTGACAAGGCAAAATCCAATGTGTATAATATCAAGGTCCTCAAGCGGATACTTGGAGAAACAGTCTGTAGAAATCTCATGTTCCTTCATGCCTTCACGGGCTGTGACTCAACGTCCAGAGTCTTTGGGATCGGAAAGAAGTCAGTGTTCCAAAGAATCATGAAGAAAGAAAATGGACTCAAAAGTTGTTCAAAAGTGTTCTGTACACCACAACAAGGTCAGGATGTTGTGGAAACCACAGGCTGCAGGGCAATGGTGGAATTGTTTCATGCAAATCAAAAATACTCCCTGGCATCTATCAGATACAACATTCTCTGCAAGAAAGTTGCAAGAGCTAAGGCTTTTGTTACGCCAGAAAGACTGCCCCCAACATCAGCTGCCTGCAAGTTTCATTCCCTGCGGACCTATTACCAGGTCATGGAGTGGATGGGCCATTGTGGTGAAATGGAAGCAACTGAGTGGGGATGGAGGGAAGAAGGGCAAAAGCTCGTTCCAGTGATGATAGACAAAAACCCTGCTCCAGATCTACTCCTCCAGATGATTCACTGCAACTGTTCAGGAGGGTGCAAAACTCTGAGGTGTACCTGTAGAAAGCATGGTTAGAATGCACCGGTGCATGCGGACATTGCCAAGATGGCAACTGTGACAATACGAGCAATGAACCAGTGATAGAGGAGGACGAGGAGGAAGAAAATGACATTTGAGTAGGCATACAGTTGCCATTTTATGAACTTTGGACTTGCGTCAAAATTGCCCAACTTTTGATATGTTGTTCTCCTCATCAAACACTGCAGGAAACAATTACGAAGTATTCCAATATGGCTGCCTTACTAATCAGACACAGGGACAGTCCAAACATCACTTTAATATCATTGTATTCCTTGCCCCTGAAATGTAAGTGAAGGTGCCAAAAACACCGTTCTATGTGCCTTAATTACCGAGATAGAAGCAAAACCAGGTAATCGCCAACGGCCATCTTGAAATCCAAGATGGCTGCCTTACAAAACAGACATTAGGGCAGCCCATTAATTACTGAAACTGATGTTATTGTATTCCTTGACCCCACAAATGTGGGTATAGGCACTGGAATCATCGTCCTATCTGCCTTAATTACTGAGATAATGATGTTTCTAGGTTGACGGTGGCGGCCATCCTGAATTTCAAAATGGCCGCCACCAATCAAACCTTTATGGTTAAATTTAGCTTTCTTGAGCCCTTGGATGATTTGTTTGTGTCCAAAAATGTATTTCTGGCTGTTTAAAATGTATCTTCAGCTCACATAATGTCCAAAATGCTGATTTCTATTACATTTTTATGTTTGGTGGCCATCTTGTTTTATGACGTAATTTTAGGCACTTTCCCGTGGGTTAAATTTGGTAAACTTTTGATATGGTGTTTTCCACATCCTAATCTGCAAGAAACAATCAAAAAACAAACTGTTGCAATTTATTTGGGGTAGGGCTGTCTTGGCCATATATTGACCCATCTATTTCTGTCTTTTTCTGATACAAATCTTTCTGTTTTCTCTTCTGATACAAATCTTTCTGTTTTCTCTTCTGAGACAAATCTTTCTGTCTTTTTCTGATACAAATCTTTCTGTTTTCTCTTCTGAGACAAATCTTTCTGTTTTCTCTTCTGAGACAAATCTTTCTGTCTTTTTCTGATAAAAATCTTTCTGTTTTCTCTTCTGAGATAAATCTTTCTGTTTTCTCTTCTGATACAAATCTTTCTGTTTTCTCTTCTGAGACAAATCTTTCTGTTTTCTCTTCTGAGACAAATCTTTCTGTCTTTTTCTGATACAAATATTTCTGTTTTCTCTTCTGAGACAAATCTTTCTGTCTTTTTCTGATACAAATCTTTCTGTTTTCTCTTCTGAGACAAATATTTCTGTTTTCTCTTCTGAGACAAATCTTTCTGTTTTCTCTTCTGAGACAAATCTTTCTGTCTTTTTCTGATAAAAATCTTTCTGTTTTCTCTTCTGAGATAAATCTTTCTGTCTTTTTCTGATACAAATCTTTCTGTTTTCTCTTCTGAGACAAATATTTCTGTTTTCTCTTCTGAGACAAATCTTTTTGTCTTTTTCTGATACAAATATTTCTGTTTTCTCTTCTGAGACAAATCTTTCTGTTTTCTCTTCTGATACAAATCTTTCTGTTTTTTTCTGATACAAATCTTTCTGTTTTCTCTTCTGAGACAAATCTCTGTTTTCTCTTCTGAGACAAATCTTTCTGTTTTCTCTTCTGAGACAAATCTTTCTGTTTTCTCTACTGAGACAAATATATCTGTCTTTTTCTGATACAAATCTTTCTGTCTTTTTCTGATACAAATCTTTCTGTTTTCTCTTCTGAGACAAATATATCTGTCTTTTTCTGATACAAATCTTTCTGTTTTCTCTTCTGAGACAAATCTTTCTGTCTCTTTCTGAAACAAATCTTTCTGTCTCTTTCTGAAACAAATATTTCTGTTTTCTCTTCTGAGACAAATCTTTCTGTTTTCTCTTCTGAGACAAATCTTTCTGTCTTTTTCTGATACAAATCTTTCTGTTTTCTCTTCTGAGACAAATCTTTCTGTTTTCTCTTCTGAGACAAATCTTTCTGTCTTTTTCTGATAAAAATCTTTCTGTTTTCTCTTCTGAGATAAATCTTTCTGTCTTTTTCTGATACAAATCTTTCTGTTTTCTCTTCTGAGACAAATCTTTCTGTCTTTTTCTGATACAAATATTTCTGTTTTCTCTTCTGAGACAAATATTTCTGTCTTTTTCTGATACAAATCTTTCTGTTTTCTCTTCTGAGACAAATCTTTCTGTTTTCTCTTCTGAGACAAATCTTTCTGTCTTCTTCTGATACAAATTTTCTGTTTTCTCTTCTGAGACAAATCTTTCTGTTTTCTCTTCTGAGACAAATCTTTCTGTCTTTTTCTGATATAAATCTTTCTGTTTTCTCTTCTGAGACAAATCTTTCTGTTTTCTCTTCTGATACAAATCTTTCTGTTTTCTCTTCTGAGACAAATCTTTCTGTTTTCTCTACTGAGACAAATATATCTGTCTTTTTCTGATACAAATCTTTCTGTTTTCTCTTCTGAGACAAATCTTTCTGTTTTCTCTTCTGAGACAAATATATCTGTCTTTTTCTGATACAAATCTTTCTGTTTTCTCTTCTGAGACAAATATTTCTGTTTTCTCTTCTGAGACAAATCTTTCTGTCTTCTTCTGATACAAATATTTCTGTTTTCTCTTCTGAGACAAATCTTTCTGTTTTCTCTTCTGAGACAAATCTTTCTGTTTTCTCTTCTGAGATAAATCTTTCTGTCTTTTTCTGATACAAATCTTTCTGTTTTCTCTTCTGAGACAAATCTTTCTGTCTTTTTCTGATACAAATCTTTCTGTTTTCTCTTCTGAGACAAATCTTTCTGTTTTCTCTTCTGAGACAAATATTTCTGTTTTCTCTTCTGATACAAATCTTTCTGTTTTCTCTTCTGAGACAAATCTTTCTGTTTTCTCTTCTGAGACAAATCTTTCTGTTTTCTCTACTGAGACAAATATATCTGTCTTTTTCTGATACAAATCTTTCTGTTTTCTCTTCTGAGACAAATCTTTCTGTTTTCTCTTCTGAGACAAATATATCTGTCTTTTTCTGATACAAATCTTTCTGTTTTCTCTTCTGAGTCAAATATTTCTGTTTTCTCTTCTGAGACAAATCTTTCTGTCTTCTTCTGATACAAATATTTCTGTTTTCTCTTCTGAGACAAATCTTTCTGTTTTCTCTTCTGAGACAAATCTTTCTGTCTTTTTCTGATACAAATCTTTCTGTTTTCTCTTCTGAGACAAATCTTTCTGTTTTCTCTTCTGATACAAATCTTTCTGTTTTTTATCTTCTGAGACAAATCTTTCTGTTTTCTCTTCTGAGACAAATCTTTCTGTTTTCTCTACTGAGACAAATATATCTGTCTTTTTCTGATACAAATCTTTCTGTTTTCTCTTCTGAGACAAATCTTTCTGTTTTCTCTTCTGAGACAAATATTTCTGTCTTTTTCTGATACAAATCTTTCTGTTTTCTCTTCTGAGACAAATATTTCTGTTTTCTCTTCTGAGACAAATCTTTCTGTCTTCTTCTGATACAAATATTTCTGTTTTCTCTTCTGAGACAAATATTTCTGTTTTCTCTTCTGAGACAAATCTTTCTGTTTTCTACTGAGACAAATATATCTGTCTTTTTCTGATACAAATCTTTCTGTTTTCTCTTCTGAGACAAATCTTTCTGTTTTCTCTTCTGAGACAAATATATCTGTCTTTTTCTGATACAAATCTTTCTGTTTTCTCTTCTGAGACAAATATTTCTGTTTTCTCTTCTGAGACAAATCTTTCTGTCTTCTTCTGATACAAATTTTCTGTTTTCTCTTCTGAGACAAATCTTTCTGTTTTCTCTTCTGAGACAAATATTTCTGTTTTCTCTTCTGAGACAAATCTTTCTGTCTTCTTCTGATACAAATATTTCTGTTTTCTCTTCTGAGACAAATCTTTCTGTTTTCTCTTCTGAGACAAATCTTTCTGTTTTTCTACTGAGACAAATATATCTGTCTTTTTCTGATACAAATCTTTCTGTTTTCTCTTCTGAGACAAATCTTTCTGTTTTCTCTTCTGAGACAAATATATCTGTCTTTTTCTGATACAAATCTTTCTGTTTTCTCTTCTGAGACAAATATTTCTGTTTTCTCTTCTGAGACAAATCTTTCTGTCTTCTTCTGATACAAATATTTCTGTTTTCTCTTCTGAGACAAATCTTTCTGTTTTCTCTTCTGAGACAAATCTTTCTGTTTTTCTACTGAGACAAATATATCTGTCTTTTTCTGATACAAATCTTTCTGTTTTCTCTTCTGAGACAAATCTTTCTGTTTTCTCTTCTGAGACAAATATATCTGTCTTTTTCTGATACAAATCTTTCTGTTTTCTCTTCTGAGACAAATATTTCTGTTTTCTCTTCTGAGACAAATCTTTCTGTCTTCTTCTGATACAAATATTTCTGTTTTCTCTTCTGAGACAAATCTTTCTGTTTTCTCTTCTGAGACAAATCTTTCTGTCTTTTTCTGATACAAATCTTTCTGTTTTCTCTTCTGAGACAAATCTTTCTGTTTTCTCTTCTGATACAAATCTTTCTGTTTTCTCTTCTGAGACAAATCTTTCTGTTTTCTCTTCTGATACAAATCTTTCTGTTTTCTCTTCTGAGACAAATCTTTCTGTTTTCTCTTCTGAGACAAATCTTTCTGTTTTCTCTTCTGAGACAAATCTTTCTGTTTTCTCTTCTGAGACAAATATATCTGTCTTTTTCTGATACAAATCTTTCTGTTTTCTCTTCTGAGACAAATCTTTCTGTTTTCTCTTCTGAGATAAATCTTTCTGTTTTCTCTTCTGAGACACATCTTTCTGTCTCTTCTGATACAAGTATTTCTTTCTTTTTCTGATTCTAGTCATTCAAATGCCTGGGCCTCTGTTGTCGAGTGATTACGATCACCAACTTCAAATCACTTGCCCCTACTCAATGTATGTTTAATCTGAGCATGTTGAAGTCTTTTATATGAGGAAGCTATCCAGCTTGCTTGCGGAGGGTGGATGGTTCTACACAAACCGTCTTCCACCACTAATAATAGCTAGAGATTATAATTTGAAATCAAACTTCACCAAATTGAGAGCTGCTTTTATCAAAATTTACTCCATTAAAAGTTTTCAAAGATCGGTAAGACATGTGTGAAGGGTCGGAGTTAATCCTCAAAGGATGAGGTACCTTTGGTCTCTCACTTGCAGTGCTTTCCGGTTGTCAAACCTTTACAAAATCGAAACACACAGATACATCATTGACGACAAATCTCACATATTTTACAGTGATACATAAACTGAAGAACCTTGACAGAATTCTGTAAGTATTTCCTAATATTGTCAGATGAAATTTCCGACTGAAATTAATAGGTTTTCAAGTAGCAACTCTAACTTGAATGGCACTTTGATAGATCTGGAAGGGGAAGAAGCTGATCGTTAATTTAAAGTTAATCTTAGAAAATCTTGGAGTTTTCTTTTCTAAAACTTGTAAAGTTCTTCTCTGTGGAGATGTAGGTGTCTAGTATGATGTTTTTATTTCTCCAGAAGTGGATAATTTTAGAATTTTATTGTCGAAAAAGGTTGAAGTGGAAGTGGATTTGTTTTGTAGGTGGGTTTTTAAATACAGGTAAGTTAACGTTCATTTGCTAGTTCTATAAATTCAGTGTGAAATGTATATTTTGGAAATTTTGTTTAGCAAAAAATAAGTGTTTGTATTATAGAGATTGCTACATTCGTGGATGTTTCTGTTAATAGAGTCAAATATTAATTGTTTATACAGTCAAACCTGTGTTAGCAGTCACATCTATTGACCCTTTACACTGCATAGACGCAACACATTTATAGCTTCCCACAGTATAGTGTGTGTGTGTTTTACGTTTATTTATCGTCGCTACCGGTTGCCCATATGAGCGTTACGGTAATGAAGAGATTAGTCATTTTAGATTTTTGGAGGATAGTGCTGATGATGTTCGTTTTGTTTAAAGTCGCCACCGCATAAATGCATTTGGGCGACTGTATTTTCTAAGTTGGTTAGATCCTAAGGTGATTCTTCTGCGATGGTTATTCGATGGTGATTATATCCGTGTTCTACGATGATTATATCCGTGTTCTACGATGATTATATCCGTGTTCTACGATGATTATATCCGTGTTCTGCGATGATTATATCCGTGTTCTACGATGATTATATCCGTGTTCTGCGATGATTATATCCGTGTTCTGCGATGATTATATCCGTGTTCTGCGATGATTATATCCGTGTTCTACGATGATTATATCCGTGTTCTACGATGATTATATCCGTGTTCTGCGATGATTATTCCTATTCTTCTACGGTGATTATTCCTATTCTTCTACGTTGATTAGCTCGGTATTCTCTGAAGATTCTTTCTTCTGTGACGCTTATGTAGACATCCTCAGGTGGTTGCTTCTTTCCGTGCCAGGGTGACAAGGCCTGGTCTGTATGTGATCCTTTGTAGGGCCACCCTCCTCACTGTTGGTCACCCCGCAGCAGCATTTATACGGATCTGACAGTTAGACATCTGGTCGTCGATTGTCGCAAGCAAGTCTAGATTCAGTGTAGATCGGGGGAGCGTGGATCCATGACCGTTGCCGCTCCCTCAGGTCCGCCATCTCTTCTAAACGAAAGATCGAAAAACCAGTGTTCACTTCAAACACCATCTGGAAGAGATGGCAGATCTGTCCTGATGTGCCATAGCCGTGGATCCACATACTTGGAGAGATTCCCCCTTCGCAAGATCGACGACCAGAAGATCCCAGAATCCTACGCTGCTGCTGCGGAATGTGCCCCGGTCACGACGTGCACGTCATGAGGAGATCGACCGGGCGAGGATAGTGCATGATACAGACAGAGACCCATTCCAGAGTCTCCTCTGGTTCCTTTACGTGTACGGTGTAAAGAACTGACACAAGACCTCGGTTTAACGTCCCATCTGAAAGACTGTTAATTTTTATTAGGGTCAGACGCGGGATCGAACCTGCGATTCCTGGATTACCAGTCCAGCGTGTTACCACTGGACTACAGATCTGTCTGTCCACAGTATAGTGGCAGTTCCACACAGTTATATATTCCCAATTAGTATGTAGTACAGTTTGCTTATCACCAATATGGAGCTATACTGAGTATTTGGCCTCTTCTGTTGTGGAGTTAACCCATTCAACACCAAGTAACTCACATGGACTGGTCCATGATATTCATAAACCAATAAATGAATCAGAAAATCACATTTGGACAAGTTCATTTATCAAAATGGGTAATTATGTCTAAAAATAGTCATATCACTGGCAAAAAGTGCAGATCCTGATGAGACGGCTCGTCACGAGCCAGCTCATCTGGATCTACACTTTTTGTAAGCCTATTTAGAGGTCTGTGGTGTTGAAAGGGTTAAGTTAAGTGGTTAAGATGCCAACCTCAATTAACTCTGCATTCTGGGTAAAAATAAAGTTTATGAATAGTTCAAATAATTGTAGCAGCTGACAATTCATTAATGTGTTTTACTTATTTGTACGATAATTGAAAACTCGGTTTCTGGAAATATGTCCTGGAATTATGGCACAATTCTAATTAAGTTCCATGACATAGTTAATGAATGGTTCATTATGCCATTTGCAGCAAACCGCTCAACATAATTAGGCCTATATGACCTAGGACAATCATCCACTATACCACTTTAAAACAGTCACCATGTCATACCTTGTACTTGCTATCTACTATTATACTGCTCTCAAAAGGTCAGAGTATTATATTAAATCCTCGCACACGAATGACCACATTTATGCTTTCATCCGCGCCAATGAGAGTGATTAATATAAGTTTGTTAAAACTGGCTTCGCAATCGTTGTAAAATAAATAAAGTTTAAGCTAAATCCTATGCATAAATGTACGAAATTAACAATTTTAATTAGTAAGATCTTGTTTATATAAGTGTGTGTTTTAAGTAAGATGATATAAGCCTCAAACGGATCCATTAACCCTTTCAACACCACAGACCTCTAAATTGGCTTACAAAAAAGTGTAGATCCAGGATCTACACTTTTTTCAAGTAATATAACAACTATTTTTAGAATTTTTTTTACCCATTTTGATAAATGAACTTGTCCAAATGTGATTTTCTGATTCATTTATTGGTTTATGAATATCATGGACCAGTCCATGTGAGTTACTTGGTGTTGAATGGGTTAAGTAAAATATTGGTACTGTCTTCGGTGCAACGCTAATATTCGATCATTTTCGGCCTATATCCTATACATATATCCCGTATCCGCTTGCCACATTATTTCTTCATTTCCTCTATTGATAAATGACAAGCACTTATCTCAATGTCTGTCTATCAACCAGACACGTTGGACGGCATGTTGGCCGGCATGTTGGCCGGCATCGTATCTACATTGAAAGTACCCAATGTTTGTTTAGCTATACTAATCGGCATTTTGTAAATTTTAAATTAACTCTTCCATATCGTCTTTGAGTCTCGGTATTCTTATAATATCAACAAAGACAAATTAGGAAATTCTTCCATTTTTCACTGATGAGTAATTTTTGAGCTTGTATGTGCAGCTGTGTTATCCTCATTTTAAATACCCACATCACTTCTCCTTCCCATTGCAGAAATGGAGTTATGTTATATATTGTTTATGCAAAATTATTTTAGCTTGATTTCGAAACAAGTGCTTACAACATTATTTACTCTCGAGACCTCATTCCTGATGGAATCCATCAAAACTAGGGATAGAGAAGAGGCAATGTGGGTTTAAGTGTCTTGCCTGAGGAAATCACCATCATGGATCTGGTGGGATTCGAACTCACAACCTTTCTTTTAGTTGTTGCTGTGCAGTTAATTCAGTCCACATAAGTTATTATGGGAGGGTGATGTTGGAGACATAGGCTCCCTGAGGTGGCTGAATGAGGGTTATGTGAGAGACATAGGCTCCCTGAGGTGGCTGAATGAGGGTTATGTGAGAGACATAGGCTCCCTGAGGTGGCTGAATGAGGGTTATGTGAGAGACATAGGCTCCCTGAGGTGGCTGAATGAGGGTGATGTGTTAGACATGTTCTCCATGTTGTGGCTGAATGAGGGTGATGTGAGAGACATTTTCTCCCTGAGGTGGCTGACTGAGGGTGATGTGAGAGACATTTTCTCCCTGTTGTGGCTGAATGAGGGTGATGTTGGAGACACATTCTCCCTGAGGTGGCTGAATGAGGGTGATGTGTTAGACATATTCTCCCTGAGGTGGCTGAATGAGGGTGATGTTGGAGACATATTCCTCCTGAAGTAGCTGAATGAGGGTGATGTGTTAGATATATTCTCCCTGAGGTGGCTGAATGAGGGTGATGTTGGAGACATATTCTCCCTGAAGTAGCTGAATGAGGGTGATGTGTTAGACATAGTCTCCCTGAGGTGGGTGAATGAGGGTGATGTTGGAGACATTCTCCCTGAGGTGGCTGAATGAGGGTGATGTGTTAGACATAGTCTCCCTGAGGTGGCTGAATGAGGGTGATGTTGGAGACATATTCTCCCTGAGGTGGGTGAATGAGGGTGATGTTGGAGTCATATTCTCCCTGAGGTGGCTGAATGAGGGTGATGTTGGAGACATTCTCCCTGAGGTGGCTGAATGAGAGTGATGTGGGAGACATTCTCCCTGATGTAGTTGAATGAGGGTGATGTTGAGACATATTCTCCCTGAGGTGGGTGAATGAGGGTGATGTTGGAAACATATTCTCCCTGAGGTTCCTCACTTTTCCCTAGTTTGAGCTATATGCTATCATAAATGCTATATTTTCCATTTGTGTCAAACCCCTTGCGGGGACCTAGACATATGCGGGGCAGACTGAGCCGACCTAAATGGTTTACTATTACTAATGTATGCAAGGTGCCTTGATCGAGAACACTATGCATTCCATGAATATCGAACCCTCAATACAAAATGCGACACTCTACCACTGGACCACTGCTATACATATATGCGACACTTAACTGAATCGATTGGCAAACTTCAACTTAATATAGCAAAAGTTTCATTGGTTCATTGCTACGTCCAAGCATTTTTATGACAGTTTGGTCTGTATATTTTAATATGCACGGTTTTCGAAAAGGAAGTTGCCAATTAAACCGTGGCAATAAAATAATTCAGAATGAAAAATAGATATAAACGAAGCCCTTGATCGTTTCATATTTGACCTGACACTTTGGGCCATAATCTGGCTATATTTGACCGTTTATGGCCACTTGTACTAGGAAATGACCGCTTGTTAATGATATTAAAGCATACTTATGAAGAAATTAAAGTCACAATGTGTGATTTGAAAGTTTTATTTTTAAGCTTATCGGAAACAAGAGTTGGTTAATGATGATGAAGCAGGGTACTTATGAAATTGTTTACAGTCCAGTGTAATTACTAAAAAAGTGCTGCACACTGAGATATATTAAGAAGCAAATTATTAGAAATCTTGAGTACTGTGAAGCCCCGTTTCCATGAAGCGTGTCGGGACATTCTAAGCGCGGCTTTTGTCTGCGCCGAATAGGCCCAGCTGTTTCCCAAAAACCAACCCATCTCGATATCATACTGACATTTTCATAGAAGATGTTTGTCACACTGATTATTGTATTAATAGTCCACCTCCGTGGTCGAGTGGTTAAGGTCGCTGACTTGCATACCACTGTAACCTATCATCACTGATGGTCACGGGTTCGCCTCCGTGGTCGAGTGGTTAAGGTCGCTGACTTGCATACCACTGTAACCTATCATCACTGATGGTCACGGGTTCGCCTCCGTGGTCGAGTGGTTAAGGTCGCTGACTTGCATACCACTGTAACCTATCATCACTGATGGTCACGGGTTCGCCTCCGTGGTCGAGTGGTTAAGGTCGCTGACTTGCATACCACTGTAACCTATCATCACTGATGGTCACGGGTTCGCCTCCGTGGTCGAGTGGTTAAGGTCGCTGACTTGCATACCACTGTAACCTATCATCACTGATGGTCACGGGTTCGCCTCCGTGGTCGAGTGGTTAAGGTCGCTGACTTGCATACCACTGTAACCTATCATCACTGATGGTCACGGGTTCGCCTCCGTGGTCGAGTGGTTAAGGTCGCTGACTTGCATACCACTGTAACCTATCATCACTGATGGTCACGGGTTCGCCTCCGTGGTCGAGTGGTTAAGGTCGCTGACTTGCATACCACTGTAACCTATCATCACTGATGGTCACGGGTTCGCCTCCGTGGTCGAGTGGTTAAGGTCGCTGACTTGCATACCACTGTAACCTATCATCACTGATGGTCACGGGTTCGCCTCCGTGGTCGAGTGGTTAAGGTCGCTGACTTGCATACCACTGTAACCTATCATCACTGATGGTCACGGGTTCGCCTCCGTGGTCGAGTGGTTAAGGTCGCTGACTTGCATACCACTGTAACCTATCATCACTGATGGTCACGGGTTCGCCTCCGTGGTCGAGTGGTTAAGGTCGCTGACTTGCATACCACTGTAACCTATCATCACTGATGGTCACGGGTTCGCCTCCGTGGTCGAGTGGTTAAGGTCGCTGACTTGCATACTACTGTAACCTATCATCACTGATGGTCACGGGTTCGCCTCCGTGGTCGAGTGGTTAAGGTCGCTGACTTGCATACCACTGTAACCTATCATCACTGATGGTCACGGGTTCGCCTCCGTGGTCGAGTGGTTAAGGTCGCTGGAGCCTGCCCAGGAAAGGTGTAAGCTGCCCGCCGGCGATATAGCCTGAAATGGTGCTGATGCAGGCTTAAAACCTGAAATATAATAACCAATATAGGGGCTTTAAATTTTTTCATGGCAGGGTGTAAAATGTGATAAAAAGAATTTCATGCATGTTTGCAACACAGCTATTGTAAACTCCATAGGCCACCATTATAACATACAGTGCCATTATATGTTCCCCAAATCTCCACAGGCCACCATTATAGCATACAGTGCCATTATATGTTCCCCAAATCTACATAGACCACCATTATGACATACAGTGCCATTCTATGTTCCCCAAATCTCCACAGGCCACCATTATAACATACGGTGCTATTATATGTTCCCCAAATCTCCATAGGCCACCATTATAACATACAGTGCCATTATATGTTCCCCAAATCTCCATAGGCCACCATTATAACATACAGTGCCATTATATGTTCCCCAAATCTCCATAGGCCACCATTATAACATACAGTGCCATTATATGTTCCCCAAATCTCCATAGGCCACCATTATGACATATAGTGCCTTTATATGTTCCCCAAATCTCCATAGGCCACCATTATAACATACAGTGCCATTATATGTTCCCCAAAACTCCATAGGCCACCATTATAGCATACAGTGCCATTATATGTTCCCCAAATCTCCATAGGCCACATTTTGTGTTTGTTTTTGGTTTTGTTTTTTGGACCATTATAACACAGTGCCATTATTTCCAACTCCATAGGCCACCATTATAATACAGTGTTTTGTTCATTATAACATACAGTGCCATTATATGTTCCCCAAATCTCCATAGGCCACCATTATAACATACAGTGCCATTATATGTTCCCCAAATCTCCATAGGCCACCATTATAACATACAGTGCCATATATGTTCCCCAAATCTCCATAGGCCACCATTATAACATACGTGTTACATACAGTGCCATTATATGTTCCCCAAATCTCCATAGGCCACCATTATAACATACAGTGCCATTATATGTTCCCCAAATCTCCATAGGCCACCATTATAACATACAGTGCCATTATATGTTCCCCAAATCTCCATAGGCCACCATTATAACATACAGTGCCATTATGTTCCCAAATCTCCATAGGCCACCATTATAACATACAGTGCCATTATATGTTCCACAAATCTCCATAGGCCACCATTATAACATACAGTGCCATTATATGTTCCCCAAATCTCCATAGGCCACCATTATAGCATACAGTGCCATTATATGTTCCCCAAATCTACATAGACCACCATTATGACATACAGTGCCATTCTATGTTCCCCAAATCTCCACAGGCCACCATTATAACATACGGTGCTATTATATGTTCCCCAAATCTCCATAGGCCACCATTATAACATACAGTGCCATTATATGTTCCCCAAATCTCCATAGGCCACCATTATAACATACAGTGCCATTATATGTTCCCCAAATCTCCATAGGCCACCATTATAACATACAGTGCCATTATATGTCCCCCAAATCTCCACAGGCCACCATTATAACATACGGTGTCATTATATGTTCCCCAAACCTCCATAGGCCACCATTATAACATACAGTGCCATTATATGTTCCCCAAACTCCATAGACCACCATTATAACATACAGTGCCATTATATGTTCCCCAAATCTCCATAGGCCACCATTATGACATATAGTGCCTTTATATGTTCCCCAAATCTCCATAGGCCACCATTATAACATACAGTGCCATTATATGTTCCCCAAATCTCCATAGGCCACCATTATAACATACAGTGCCATTATATGTTCCCCAAAACTCCATAGGCCACCATTATAGCATACAGTGCCATTATATGTTCCCCAAATCTCCATAGGCCACCATTATAACATACAGTGCGATTATATGTTCCCCAAATCTCCATAGGCCACCATGATAACATACAGTGCCATTATGTTCCCAAATCTCCATAGGCCACCATTATAACATACAGTGCCATTATATGTTCCACAAATCTCCATAGGCCACCATTATAACATACAGTGCCATTATATGTTCCCCAAATCTCCATAGGCCACCATTATAACATACAGTGCCATTATATGTTCCCCAAATCTCCATAGGCCACCATTATAACATACAGTGCCATTATATGTTCCCCAAAACTCCATAGGCCACCATTATAACATACGGTGCCATTATATGTTCCACAAAACTCCATAGGCCACCATTATAACATACAGTGTCATTATATGTTCCCCAAATCTCCAAAGGCCACCATTATAACATACAGTGCCATTATATGTTCCCCAAATCTCCATAGGCCACCATTATAACATACAGTGCCATTATATGTTCCACAAATTGTTTTGTGTTTGTTTCTCCATAGGCCACCATTATGACATACAGTGCCGTTATATGTTCCCCAAATCTCCATAGGCCACCATTATAACATACAGTGCCATTATATGTTCCCCAAATCTCCATAGGCCACCATTATAACATACAGTGCCATTATATGTTCCCCAAATCTCCATAGGCCACCATTATAACATACGGTGTCATTATATGTTCCCCAAACTCCATAGGCCACCATTATAACATACAGTGCCATTATTTGTTCCCCAAACTCCATAGGCCACCATTATAACATACAGTGCCATTATATGTTCCCAAATCTCCATAGGCCACCATTATAACATACAGTGCCATTATATGTTCCCCAAATCTCCATAGGCCACCATTATAACATACAGTGCGATTATATGTTCCCCAAATCTCCATAGGCCACCATGATAACATACAGTGCCATTATGTTCCCAAATCTCCATAGGCCACCATATAACATACAGTGCCATTATATGTTCCCCAAATCTCCATTAGCCACCATTATAACATACAGTGCCATTATATGTTCCACAAATCTCCATAGGCCACCATTATAACATACAGTGCCGTTATATGTTCCCCAAAACTCCATAGGCCACCATTATAACATACGGTGCCATTATATGTTCCCCAAAACTCCATAGGCCACCATTATAACATACGGTGCCATTATATGTTCCACAAAACTCCATAGGCCACCATTATAACATACAGTGTCATTATATGTTCCCCAAATCTCCATAGGCCACCATTATAACATACAGTGCCATTATATGTTCCCCAAAACTCCATAGGCCACCATTATAACATACAGTGCCATTATATGTTCCCCAAATCTCCATAGGCCACCATTATAACATACAGTGCCGTTATATGTTCCCCAAACTCCATAGGCCACCATTATAACATACGGTGCCATTATATGTTCCCCAAAACTCCATAGGCCACCATTATAACATACGGTGCCATTATATGTTCCACAAAACTCCATAGGCCACCATTATAACATACAGTGTCATTATATGTTCACTGAAAATAGTTTGCCACAAAAACTTGTAATTTTCAACAGACTTACCTTTGAAACACCTGAAAATGGCACTTAACAATTAATTTTATTTTCTCACTAAAGACATTTGCTGTGAAGGTAATTTGGTGGTGAATGTTCCACTTGATAAAACGCTGTTAATATTCTGCAAAATCTTTCAATATGCAGCCGATATTTTGTATTTTTATTTTTTGAAGTCATTTTCCATAATAGTGTGGACAATACCGGGTCTCTGCTCAGCCAATCATCTTATGTCTCATTCAATCATATGGGTTTCCCTATTCTTTCCCCTCCACCAATCTGAAGTCACTATTTCCATAACAGCATCTGACCAGATGCACATGTGGTTTTGGAAAATAATAACACAGTAAGCCATGTTATTCACACTAATAATAGGTGTGCACATCAATGTTCTACCTACATGATATAGGCAAGACAAGTAATGGTCAGTCTACATTCCACCAACACAATACAAACACAATAGCCTGCATTCCACAATAGCCTGCATTCCACAATGGCATGCATTTCATTGTATCGGTGTATGTTTACTGTAAAGTCGTACGTTTTCACAGGTAATAGATTTCAAGGGATGCGCTAAATTTAATTAGATTGTGCTGCACACTGAGATATTCTAGGGAGTTTATTTTAGAATATGCTGCACACTTGAGATATTCTAAGGAGTTTATTTTAGAATGTGCTGCACACTGAGATATTCTAATGAGTTTATTTTAGAATGTGCTGTACACAGAGATATTCTAAGGAGTTTATTTTAGAATATGCTGCACACCGAGATATTCTAAGGAGTTTATTTTAGAATCTGCTGCATACCAAGATATTCTAAGGAGTTTATTTTAGAATATGCTGCACACAGATATTCTAAGGAGTTTATTTTAAAATGTGCTGCACACAGAGATATTCTAGGAGTTTATTTTAAAATGTGCGGCACACTGATGTATTCTAGGAGTTTATTTTAAAATGTGCTGCACACTGAGATATTCTAAGGAGTATTATTTTAGAATGTGCTGCACACTGAGATATTCTAGGGAGTTTATTTTAGAATGTGCTGCACACAGAGATATTCTAAGGAGTTTATTTTAGAATGTGCTGCACACAGAGATATTCTAAGGAGTTTATTTTAGAATGTGCTGCACAGTGATATTCTATGGAGTTTATTTTAGAATGTGCTGCACACACAGATATTCTATGGAGTTTATTTTAGAATGTGCTGCACACAGAGATATTCTAAGGAGTTTATTTTAGAATGTGCTGCACACAGAGATATTCTAAGGAGTATATTTTAGAATGTGCTGCACACAGATATTCTAAGGAGTTTATTTTAGAATGTGCTGCACACTGAGATATTCTAAGGAGTTTATTTTAGAATGTGCTGCACACAGAGATATTCTAAAGAGTTTATTTTAGAATGTGCTGCACACAGATATTCTAAGGAGTTTATTTTAGAATGTGCGCCACTGAGATATTCTAAGGAGTTTATTTTAGTATGTGCTGCACACTGAGATATTCTAAGGAGTTTATTTTAGAATGTGCTGCACACTGAGACATTCCAAGGAGTATATTTTAGAATGTGCTGCACACTGAGACATTCCAAGGAGTTTATTTTAGAATGTGCTGCACACTGAGACATTCCAAGGAGTTTATTTTAGAATGTGCGGCACACTGAGATATTCTAAGGAGTTTATTTTAGTATGTGCTGCACACTGAGATATTCTAAGGAGTTTATTTTAGTATGTGCTGCACAATTTAACACTGCTAGCGACTTTAATGCCCCATATCTAACATTGAAGATGTTATTATATTTGATCCAGTTTATCGTTGCAAATACCATTGCAGAATTATGAAATATGAACAATTTCAGGGGGGTGGGGAGGGGGTGGATGCGCATTAAGTTAAAAATGAACGGTGCTTTAAATAGATACAATACCGCACTTGCCTAATCTGAATGTTTCCAATTTACATTTATGATGTTTTTACATGTTGTTCGTTACAAAATGACCAGAGGGCTGAATTAATTATGATCGGTGCATTTAATAAGAAATTTATGGAATTGACGTTGTGTTTGAGAGTAGGTTTGTTTTGGTTTGAGACAGTTATAAAATGCAAAATGAGATTATAAGCTACCAGTAATAGTGGTGATCCATGAAAAAATGAAGAAAATTAATCAAGTCACGAAAACTGTGGCCTTTACAGTATCATGAAAAGATTTGTTTATTTTATTATCAAGAGCATAATCCTGTAGTACATGGGAGCCCTACTCTGACTTGATCATGGAGCATGTAAAGTCCGCTTTTCTTAAAAGATTTTAGGCATAGATTATTTAAGACATGGCTATTCAAACAATTTGTACTTGTGACATTTTTAAATAGGAGTTTTATAAGACACCGGTGAATATTGGAATTTCATTACATGTAGTCGGCAGCTCGCAATTTGCCGTTTTTAAAACGACGAGAAAGGATTTTAATATTCTGAAATTGTTTAGCCAACCGAGGCATGATAAAATTGGGATTGGAAGGCTTAAACATTTAGTTTAATTTAATAATTGGATATTTTGCGTATAGAAGCTTATTGCTATATGGATTGTAGAATTTGTGGTATTGTATTGGAAATATTTTATTTTTTTATAGGAGTATTATTTTGAGGTCAGAATCTTTGACGATTTTGTGGTTTTAAAGTGGGAGGAATTAGAGACAGGAATTTTTAACGTTAATTGCTTAATTGTGCACATGATATAAATGATCTGTTATTATCTGAAGATTATGTTATAAAACCCGGATTTCTATGTGACCATCTAGATCATTCTTCCACTGGGTATTGGTTGATTTAATTATGTAATTAGGTAAGTTTTTCCAAGATACTTGATTTTAATTTCCTCGGTTTATGAGTAGAGTTGTCCTACCAGTAACATTGATGTAGGTAGCACCACGTATTCCCGTAGACCTGGGTCTGCACATAGCTTCCATGAAATGCATGTATCATTAATTAAAGAACCTTTGAGTGAACATGTCTCCTGACACACTAGCTAGGCCTGAACATTTTGGATCTACGCCACTCATTAAGCCTAATAAACACTTATCACCGTGATGGTGCAACATCAGCACAGGTCCGCCTCCGTGGTCGAGTGGTTATGGTCACTGAATTGCATACCACTGTAAACTATTATCACTGATGGTCAGGGGTGTGAGCCCTGCTCAGGCCGTGTCTATTTATATGAAAAAGAAGGCAATTTCTTACGGAGGTCGGTGCACCAAGTACTGGTTAACCGCTGGAGCCTGCCCAGGAAAGATGTTGTTAGGTAAACTGCCTGCTGGCGATATAGCCCAAAATGATGCTGATGAAGGCGTAAAACCCAAACAAACAAAGCAACATCAGCAGCACCTTCATTGAAGAGATGTCTGTTTCAGAGACATTACCACACTGCATCAATTTCAGAGACAATACTCATCAGTGTCCCAATTTCAGAGCAGATACCCCAGTGCCCCAATTTTAGAGCAGATACCCCAGTGTCCCAATTTCAGAGCAGATACCCCAGTGTCCCAATTTTAGAGCAGATACCCCAGTGTCCCAATTTCAGAGCAGATACCCCAGTGTCCCAATTTCAGAGCAGATACCCCAGTGTCCCAATTTCAGAGCAGATACCCCAGTGTCCCAATTTCAGAGCAGATACACCAGTGTCTCAATTTCAGAGCAGATACCCCAGTGTCCCAATTTCAGAGCAGATACCCCAGTGTCCCAATTTCAGAGCAGATACCACATTGTCCCAATTTCAGAGCAGATACCCCAGTGTCCCAATTTCAGAGCAGATACCCCAGTGTCCCAATTTCAGAGCAGATACCCCAGTGTCCCAATTGCAGAGGAGATACCCAGTGTCCCAATTTCAGAGCAGATACCCCAGTGTCCCAATTCAGAGCAGATACCCCAGTGTCCCAATTTCAGAGCAGATACCACAGTGTCCCAATTTCAGAGCAGATACCCCAGTGTCCCAATTTCAGAGCAGATACCCCAGTGTCCCAATTTCAGAGCAGATACCCCAGTGTCCCAATTGCAGAGGAGATACCCCAGTGTCCCAATTTCAGAGCAGATACCCCAGTGTCCCAATTTCAGAGGCATTACCCCGGTGCCTCAATTTCAGAGGGTATACACCACGGCAATTACAGAGCACCTGCCTATTTTCCTCCAACTCAGAGGTGATACCCCAGCACCCAAATATCTGAATTTATTGTTAGATTTATTTGCTATTCTACAATTACCAAAAAAATGCAAACCGGATTACTTTGAATGCTTGGCCTTGTATTAAGGCCCCATGTTGGGAGCTTCAGCAGCACCCCCAAATAGGGAGAAGTATATTGACTCTCCCTTGTGTTCCCAATAAATTCCATGTGAAGAAACACTTCTCACCGAGCTCAAACTAGGGAGAAGTGGGACGGACTGCCTATAGCGGACTATTTGTGGCAAATTGTCCTCTCGCAACAGCCCTGATCTTATTCATTGTGGAGTCTTCTTTGTGAAATGGATACAGTGTCCGCTTCGTAGCCAAGAGGTTGTGAGTTTGAGCCGTACCAGAACCACGTTGGTGGTGTCCTTAGGCAAGACTCTTAAATCCACATGTCTCTTCCTCTCCCTCATGACGATGGATTCCATCAGGTATGAGGTCTTGAGAGCGAATAAACTAATTTTTAAGAACTTGTTCCGCAATCGAGCTAAGATAAATTTGTATCAACTAATCTTTTTCATCTAAGTTCATAAACTGACCATGTGTATACTGAAAATGAAAAAGGGACATGTTTCAGTCATTTTCAGTCAGTCGCTAGATGTATTTTAAAACCTACATTTTACCCAATCTAGTCTACTGTTGTGTCATTTGGGGGAACTGTTATACATATTTAGTAGATAAATTGTTAGATTCCATAAACAAGCTGCAAGACTAATTCTTGACAAAAAAATTTACACTCCTTCCAAGCTTTTCTCAACTCTCAATTGGATGACTTTCCCAGAAAGGGTTAGCTTTTAGCTCTTCATGTTTAAAACACTCAACAGCCTAGCACCTGTCTATCTGCAAGAGTCATTCAGATTTAATTCCGATGTTCGAACTCAAAAATTGCGATCATCCGCCAATCTCCCTTATATTCAATTCTCCAACTATACCCTCCTAAACCAACTACTGAAGTTTTTAGAATTTTTTTCTTATATTCAGAGTCACACTTGTGGAATTCCCTCCCTTATCACATCCAAACAGCACATTCTGTTCCACACTTCAAAGCTTTATATATCAGGTGGTGCAAAGAACAGACGGCTCTGTAGCCTTTTGGTAACACGCTGGAGTGGTAATCCAGGAATCGCAGGTTCGATCCCCCGTCTGACCCTAATAAAATTAACAGTCTTTCAGATGGGACGTTAAACTGAGGTCTCGTGTCGGTGCTTTACACTGTGCATGTAAAAGAACCAGAGAAGACTCTGGAATGGGTCTCTGTCTGTATCATTGCACTATCCTCCAAAAATCTAAAATGACTAATCTTTTCAGGAGGCGTCACTCATATGGGCAACCGGTAGCGACGATAAATAAACGTAAAACACACACAAAGAACAGACCAATAACCTAATAAACTGATAATTTACAATTATACATGAATATAAGTATTATATATTAATTCTTGCAGCTTATATCTTATTTCCTATGAAAGTTTTACTGGTTACTGTTTACATGTTTCATTATGCTATTTCATGTTTTAATTTGTTGAGGGCCTCATGGTAGATCGATTTAATTGTTCAAATGAGTTCTCTCGTTAAATAAAGTCTTTATTATTATTATTTTTCAATAAAAATCATGAGAGATGAGAAAAACCAGAACTAACAATGGTAGATTTTTGGAATTAACCCTTTCAACACCACAGACCTCTAAATAGGCTTACAAAAAGTGTAGATCCAGATGAGCCGGCTCGTGACGAGCCGTCTCATCAGGATCTGCACTTTTTGCCAGTGATATGACTATTTTTAGACATAATTACCCATTTTGATAAATGAACTTGTCCAAATGTGATTTTCTGATTCATTTATTGGTTTATGAATATCATGGACCAGTCCATCTGAGTTACTTGGTGTTGAAAGGGTTAACAATTAGAGTATGTTTATGGGTTATTTTACCTCAAATAGAACTTGATATCTAATAGGCAAATTGAATTCATCCCAATGTTAGTTTATTAACCCATTCAACACCAAGTAACTCACATGGACTGGTCCATGATATTCATAAACCAATAAATGAATCAGAAAATCACATTTGGACAAGTTCATTTATCAAAATGGGTAATTATGTCTAAAAATAGTCATATCACTGGCAGAAAGTGCAGATCCTGATGAGATGGCTCGTCACAAGCCGGCTCATCTGGATCTACACTTTTTGTAAGCCTATTTAGAGGTCTGTGGTGTTGAAAGGGTTAAACCATCAATTACATAGTTATTGCTTATCTTGTAAATATTTACAGTCAAACCTGTCTTCAGCAGCCAGTCAAGGGAAGCACACAGCTAATGTGGCTGCTTAGCACAGGTGGCTGCTTAGCACAGGTGGCTGCTTAATAGAGGTGGAATATGTAATTTAATGACAGGAAGTCTGGCAACTGAGTGTTTAATACATGTGACTGCTAACACAAATTAGACTGTAGCCATAAATGGAGGTAATTTACAAATACACAAATCTAGTAATTTCACAAAAACCAGTTCATTTGTTACAGGTTACAATTAAACATCCTGCAAAATCTTAAAAGTAAAACCAATTAATCATTCAATCATATATTGTTGTAAGTTTAACAGTATAGTAAATACTTTCTATTTATATATAATATGGTCGTATTAAATTTCGTTGCGTTTTGCAAATGCGTTATAAACAAAATTTTGTTCTAAATATCTAATGACATGTTTATATTCTGTGTTTATAAGTTCGACATATTTGAACACACTTGGTTCGAATAGTTGCTTGCATTTAACCCTTTCCTTTATAGAGATTTAGGTTAATATACTATTATATCTCCATACAAACGACAGCCATTTAGCTATCATGCAGTGGATAAGTAGTCGCCATATCTATCCCACCTCCATAGATATTACTGGGACTACATGAGATTCTGGCCTTTATTATGAACATTGGTTCGACTACTACATTGTTAATGTATGTCGTATTGGTAATGGCGTCAAGAGGTGCTTCTATGAGGGAAAGGGTTAATAACTATTTTGTTGTTGAAATTTTAGAAATTGCCTCAACTTTAAATCCACATATTACGGTATTAAATTTACATAACATTTCATTGTGACTTATTCAGGATTTATTTGCCACAGATTTTGAAAAGATTGCGTTTTCGACTGTCAATACAAGTTTTGTATCAAATTCAATAGAAATCAAAGCACTACACAACTTGTATGATGCTCTTTTCCGTTTTACTTAATTTGTCACATCCTTTCATCAGTGATATCATTATAAGTTATGCATTAAAGTTAATATAATACACATTAGCATTTCATATATAAACAGAATATAATGTTAACCGAAATATGGTCCGCCTCCGTGGTCGAGTGGTTACGGTCGCTGACTTGTAAACCACTGTAACCTCACTGATGCTCACAGGTTCTAGCCCTGCTCAGACCGTGTCTCATTTATGTGAAAAAGCTGGCAGTTTCTTATGGAGGTTGGTGCACCAAGTACTGGTTAACCGCTGGAGCCTGCCCAGGAAAGGTGTTGTTAGGTAAACTGTCCGTTGCTCAAATGGACAAAGGGTAGCGATGTTAAATAAACTTAACCTTTTCCCTCATAGAAGCACCTCTTAATGCCATTACCAATATGACATACATTGACAATGTAGTAGCCAAACCAATGTTCATAATAAAGGCCAGAATCTCATGTAGTCCCAGTAATATCTATGGAGGTGGGATAGATATGGCAGACTACTTATCCACTGCATGATAGCTAAATGACTGTGGTTAAACGTATGGAGATATAATAGTATATTAACCTAAATCTCTATGAAAGAAAGGGTTAAATGAGAGAGAAAAACGAAATATGAACATGCCTACAGTATATTGTTTACAAACCATGATAATTTTCTACTTTTGTAGGAATAAAGAGAATTGATAAGTTGTTGAATTTGTTCATTATTGTATAATATAATATGTTATATATATGGTATAATATGTTATATATATGGTATAATATGTTATATATATGGTATAGTATGTTATATATATGGTATAGTATGTTATATATATTGTATAATATGTTATATATATGGTATAGTATGTTATATATATGGTATAGTATGTTATATATATGGTATAGTATGTTATATATATGGTATAATATGTTATATATATATGGTATAGTATGTTATATATATTGTATAATATGTTATATATATGGTATAGTATGTTATATATATATTTGGTATAATATGTTATATATATGGTATAATATGGTATATTGTTATATATATGGTATAATATGTTATTTGGTTTTGTTTTTTTGGTTTGTTTTTTTTTTTTTGGTTTTGTTATATATATGGTATAATATGTTATATATATATGGTATAATATGTTATATATATGGTATAATATGTTATATATATGGTATAATATGTTATATATATGGTATAATATGTATATATATATGGTATAATATGTTATATATATGGTATAATATGTTATATATATGGTATAATAATATATATAATATGTATAATATGTTATATATATATGTTATATATATGTATATATATATATGGTATAATATGTTATATATATGGTATAATATGTTATATATATATATGGTATAATATATATATGGTATATATATAATATGGGTATAATATGTTATATATATGGTATAATATGTTATATATATGGTATAATATGTTATATATATATGGTATAATATGTTATGTATATATATATATATATGGTATAATATGTTATATATATATATGGTATAATATGTTATATATATATGGTATAATATGTTATATATATATGGTATATATGTTACATATATGGTATAATATGTTATATATATATGGTATAATATGTTACATATATGGTATAATATATATATATATGGTATAATATGTTATATATATGGTATAATATGTTATATATATGTATAATATGTTATATATATATGTATATATGTTATATATATGTATAATATTATATATGTATAATATGTTATAATATATGTATAATATGTTATATATATGGTATAATATGTTATATATATATGGTATAATATGTTATATATATATGGTATAATATGTTATATATATATATGGTATAATATATATGGTATAATATGTTATATATATGGTATAATATGTATATATATATGGTATAATATGTTATATATATATGGTATAATATGTTATATATATATGGTATAATATGTTATATATGGTATAATATGTTATATATATATGGTATAATATGTTATATATATGGTATAATATGTTATATATATGGTATAATATGTTATATATATGGTATAATATGTTATATATATGGTATAAATGTATATATAGGTATAATATGTTATATATATATAGGTATAATATGTTATATATATATGGTATAATATGTATATATATATGGTATAATAGTTATATATATGGGTATAATATGTTATATATATGGTATGGTATAATATGTTATATATATGGTATAATATGTTATATATATATGGTATAATATGTTATATATATGGTATAATATGTTATATATATAGGTATAATATGTTATATATATGGTATAATGTTATATATGGTATATATGTTATATATATATGGTATAATATATATGTTATATATATATATGGTATAATATGTTATATATATGGTATAATATGTATATATATGGTATAATATGTTATATATATGGTATAATATGTTATATATATGGTATAATATGTTATATATATGGTATAATATGGGTATAATATGTTATATATATATGGTATAATATGTTATATATATGGTATAATATGTTATATATATGGTATAATATGTTAATATATATATGGTATAATATATATAATATGTTATATATATGGTATAATATGTTATATATATATATATATATGGTATAATATGTTATATATATGGTATAATATGTTATATATATATATGGTATAATATGTTATATATATATATATATATATATGTTATATATATATGGTATAATATATATATATATGGATAATATGTTATATATATGGTATAATATGTTATATATATGGTATAATATGTTATATATATGGTATAATATGTTATATATATATATGTATAATATGTTATATATATATATGGTATAATATGTTATATATGGTATAGTATGTTATATATATATATATGGTATAGTATGTTATATATATATATGGTATAATATGTTATATATATATGGTATAATATGTTATATATAGGTATAATATGTTATATATATGGTATAGTATGTTATATATATATATATGGTATAATATGTTATATATATTATATGGTATAATATGTTATATATATGGTATAATATGTTTTTATGGTGGCACATTGATCCATGTGTCGATGTAAACTGATATGCTGCCCAAATAGCGCAGTGGATAGCATGCTTGCTTCTCACCAATTTAACTCCGGTTCGATCATTGGACTGGGAAGTATGTGTGATGGTACCGTGGTCGCCAAAGAGGACAGGTGGGTTTTCGCCGGAATCCTCTCATATAAAGGACCATGTCTGTGCTAAGTGTGATTAATATAAGTTGTTGAAGCCTGTTTCGTAATTACTATAAAATAAATTGCTTATGGTAAATGTATATCCCAACAGGAATGAGGTGTCAAGAGCTCTTAGCGTAAATCCAGTTAAAAGAAATGTGTATGTATTGTATAGGTCACTGTTGCGCGACTGTATTTCACAGGTTATTGTGACCTATGAATCAATCTATATAATGTCTCCATGCTAGGGATTACAGAGGGGCCAAGTGGTTCAGGTTATTGTGACCTATGTAAGGACTCTATGTTTGGACCTTAAACTTGATACAATTTGCTGATTCATGAATTCTATTCTATTGGGCCATTCATTGTATCTGAAGTTGTTTGTCAAAATCTTATGATCATATATTTTCATTTTATCTGAACTTAAAATCTGTGATTTCAAGATTAAATAGAGGGTATTAAAATTATGTTTGTTTTCAGTGTATGAAATTGATTGAATTATATTTTATCAAATGAACATTGAACATTATCATGGGTGTCGTTTAGAGCTAAGACACAAGTGATAATAAATGCATTCTATGTTCATGAGTAATAAAATTTGATCATTCACTTAGATAAACAAAATGTTCTTTTTATTTTATGCAGGGAAGTGTTTTTATGATAGAAAATGATGTAACCTTGCGCTATGAAATCACATTTAGAAAACGTTGTACTTGATGTCACTGAAAACATATCTCAAAGTAGGGCGATGGAAGGCAGTTCAGGGAGTCTATATGCCCCAATAAATTGACCCCCCCCCCCGAACTCCCTCCCGCTCAAGCCCCGGGGAAGATACTTGAAATCAATGATTGACTTAAATGGTTATGTTGTGCTAGATATTGACACTTTGATTAACATTTCACACGCCCGGGTAGAACTACTAGCCTTCTGCACGTCAGATGTATAGTTTTCCATACACGAAAGAATTCCAACACCCTCAGTATGAAGTAGGAAACGCTGTATCTGCCACATACATTCTCAATGGGAGCAAGAAGATTTTATCATATAGAATATTGTAGAGAAGATTTTGATTGCTTCAGTAAACCTAAAAATCAGTTAGAGAGATTGCAGTCTACCAGAGTTAGGGGGGGTTTATAGAAATGTCACTGTTTGGAAAGTGCATTAAGATATTTGTGGGTGATTATAAGAAGGGGGATAAAGTCTGATGTAAAGGGAGGTGATGAAATGTAAGGGTGTGTTATACGGTTTGCACAACATATAGCTTTGTCCTGCCCAGATATTTGGTGCGGATTCAATTTACGCTAACTATATCTGAGACTATATCAAAGGACACCATTGTCTACTATATCAAAGGACACCATTGTCTACTATATCAAAGGACACCATTGTCCGACTATTATCACTGATATAACATTAGGTATGTTATATATACAAAAGTTGCTGTATTTTCTTTATCTTTTAACCTGCTAATCACAACTAAAGAGGCATTAGCAAACGGCATAGAGCCAGGTCAGACGGCATAGAACGTGCAATCTCATCAGGCTCTATGTTGTTTGCTATACGGATAGTGGAGCTAAAACACTTGTCTGAATAGCAAACAGCATAGAGCCAGATCAGATGGCATAGAATGTGCCGTCTCATCAGGCTCTATACTGTTTGCTATTCGGATAGTGGAGCTAAAACACTTGTCTGAATAGCAAACAGTATAGAGTCAGATCAGACGACATAGAACGTGCCATCTCATCAGGCTATGTTGTGTGCTATGTGGATAGTGGAGCTAAGACTCTTGTCTGAATAGCAAACAACATAGATCCTGATCAGACGTGGCATTGTGTCATGGGTTAGCATGTTTGACAAAGTCTTGTTTTTTGTTTCCTTTATGGCTTGATTGATATGTCCAACTCATTTAATTGGATTGTTCAACAAACTGTTTGAAACAATGTAGATGTGTCATTGGTCCTGTGGTTAACACGTTGTACTGCGAATCCTGTTATCGCAGGTTCAACCCCCCGTCAGACCCTAATAATACCTACCGTCTTTCATATGTGATTATTCACTATCGCAGGTTCGACCCCCCATCAGACCTTAATAATACCTACTGTCTTTCATATGGGATTATTCACTATCGCAGGTTCGATCCCCGTCAGACCATAATAATACCTACCGTCTTTCATATGGGATTATTCACTATCGCAGGTTCGATCCCCGTCAGACCGTAATAATACCTACCGTCTTTCATATGGGATTATTCACTATCGCAGGTTCGATCCCCCGTCAGACCATAATAATACCTACCGTCTTTCATATGGGATTATTCACTATCGCAGGTTCGATCCCCCGTCAGACCATAATAATACCTACCGTCTTTCATATGGGATTATTCACTATCGCAGGTTTGATCCCCCGTCAGACCATAATACTATCTACCATCTTTCATATGGGATTATTCACTATAAACGTCTCGTTTATCGTGCTATGCACCGGGCATGTAACAGGATGCTTCTGGAATTGGAGCGTCTTCTTATCTTGGACTATCCTCCAAAATATAAAATGATAAAACTTATATTAATCACTCTCGAGACCTCATTCCTGATGGAATCTATCGCCACGAGTGAGAGAGAAGAGGCATGTGGAATTTAAATGCCTTGCCTAATGGTACAATCGTAACGAATCCGGTGGGGGGCGCGCGAACTCCGGGCCTTTCGCACATGAATATAATGATTAATATACTTCTGGAGGATTTGCCCACTTCTGGAGGATTTGCCCACTTCTGGAGGATTTTCCCACTTCTGGAGGATTTGCCCACTTCTGGATGATTTGCCCACTGCTGGAGGATTGGCCCACTGCTGGAGGATTGCCCACTGCTGGAGGATTGGCCCACTGCTGGAGGATTGGCCCACTGCTGGAGGATTTGCCCACTTCTGGAGGATGTGTCCCGATTATTCAGGGTAGTGAGGATAAATTCAACAAAGCTGATTGAAAAAGGAGTTTATATATTATATGTTAATGTATACAACCTGACTTATTAGGTGGCAGGAGGTCTGTGGTTTAATCTAACGTGCCGGCCCTAGCTGACACATTCAATTTCCAAAAAATATTATTAATATTTATACCGTAAGACATGACCGGCCATAAACAAGTTATTTAAGGCCGTGAGATAACAAGCTAATCTCTTAATAAAGTCTTAAGTTGTTCTGTGTGAAATAAACTCCCCATTTATAATACATCAACTTAATAATTATATATTAATTTATGTAGTTGTATTAAGCACCTTGATCTTTATGTAAAGCTAAAACAGCCCCCTCCCCCCCGGTAACACCAAAACAGCCCCACCTGATCTTTATGTAAAGCTAAAACAGCCCCCACCTCTATCTTAATGTAACACCAAAACAGCCCCTGATATTTATGTAATACCAAAACAGTAAAACAAAGAAAGGGAAATAATTTACAAATGATCAATTATTGCTGACTTTGTAAAATAACTAAAGGGGGATAATTTACAAATACTTAGTTATTGATGATTTTGTAAAATAAATAAGGGGGGTAATTTACAAATAACCAGTGATTGATGGTTTTATAAGATATAAAGGGACATAATTTACAAACAGTTAGTTATTGATGATTTTGTAAGATATAAAGGGACATAATTTACAAACAGTTAGTTATTGATGATTTTGTAAGATATATAAAGGGACATAATTTACAAACAGTTAGTTATTGATGATTTTGTAAGATATAAAGGGACATAATTTACAAACAGTTAGTTATTGATGATTTTGTAAAATAAATAATTTACAAATAATCAGTTATTGATAATTTTGTCAATATAGAAAGGGAGGTAATTTACATCAGATCACCCCTATGTTCAACTAGTATCTGCATTAGAACTAAACTATTGGTGCACTAGCTATTAGTGCGACTTTAAACTCAAAATATAAATTAACTGACGACGTTATGAATAAAGGGAGGTAATTTGCAAATTATAACTTCACAACTAACAGTTTATTTATGAGTGGATCTTAAATCATTTTGCTTAAAATCTGAATAATTTATTATTAAAAAATATTTATTTTTTGCGGTTTTACGTAAAATATAGAAGGCATTACATAATAAAATATAGAAGGCATGGGATTTGGGGCAGGATGTAAATCTAGCGATGCATGTATTGCAGCCTAAGGCATGCACGATGCATGCAGACAGGAGTTAGTAGTAGGACATCTAGTGTAGTATTTAGTAGTGCAGCTGTCAGTGCATGTCAGATACGGGATAATGTCAGGCACATCCTAGTATGTTTTATATATCGCATTACTTCCTACCAATGTAATTATGCACATAAAGAAAAGATAAAGGCTATCATTAACAGCTACCATTTTATCTTGTGAAATTTTGAAAAAAATCTGGATATATATCGAGATGAGATTGTATGCTACTGTTTGTGATGGTCTGGGAAAAAAGTGGATAAGATATATTCAAAGAAATTAAGAAATGGATGTAACACTAGTTTAACCAATATTTTATTTCTATGACATCTATGACATTATGTGCATTCTATGCATATTTTTATTAATTATGCACACGACAATTTACAGATTGGATTAGATAACAAGCCTTCAGTGAGACTTGCATTAAATGTGTTAGTAGCTCTATAAGTCGGTAGGTATTTATAAATACAATTGGTATTTCTGGTTATGTACCGCCTCTGTGGTCGAGTTGTTAAGATCGCTGACCTGCATACTACTGTAACCTATTATCACTGATGGTCACTGGTTCGAGCCCCGCTCAGACCGTCTGTGTCTCTTTATATGAGAAAGGTGCCCGAGTGTCATAATAGCTGGAGAGTCGCCGTATGACCTACTGTTTGTACGAACCCGTAAACCACAAAAACAAAGAAACAAAACTTGTATCATAGTCTTTCGGATGACTTGTCTCGTGTCGATGCTTTACACCGTGCACGTAAATGAACCAGAGGAGACTCTGGAATGGGTCTCTGTCTGTATCATTGCACTATCCTCCAAAATCTAAAATGACTAATCTCTTCAGGAGGCGTCGCTCATTTGTACAACCGGTAGCGACGATAACGTAAAACACACACTATAATTGCCGGTATACTGTAATTTATTTATTATTACCACCATTTCAACATGCTACCCATTAATTTTTTCTTCTAAATTTTCAATATGAAAATACAAACAGGCCACTGCATGTTGACATATTGTCAACGTGCACATTTTCAGATTCAAGCCGTCAGTAACATCATCTATGATGTTACACATCATCTATGATGTTACACGTAACATTCTAGCGCCGTTTAGTGCACGGTTACAACATTTTCTATGTAAAAATACTTTTCAGTCTAGCATAACAAATTTTTTGTTTGTTTTACGTGACTGATCGAATTAGATTTCACTGATGAACATTGAAAGGTATTATTATCACGCGTGGGTCTAGGGATAGGACTTGGGATGTTTCTAGGATTGAGCATCTTCTGTATCACTATTGCTGTTATTCCGGGAGCCAGCTGTTGTTGTATGTACATGTATACAGTCAAACCTATGTTAGTGCTCAAGCAAGCAACCAGTTTCCCAATATTTTATTATATATTTGACCTCTATTAAGCAGCCACCTGTGCTAAGCAGCCACTTTCTGTGATTCCCTTGGCTGGCTGTGTAGCACAGGTTTGACTGTATTTGCATGGTTTTAACAAAAATATCCTTTGGAGATACATGAAGATAAGAAATGGATGAAAATGTATTGCATGCGGTGCTACGGAAACACTGAATCGGGATTCTGTTATCATTCTCAACCGGGATTCTGTTATCATTCTGAATCGGTATTCTGTTATCATTCTCAACCGGGATTCTGTTATCATTCTGAATTGGGATTCTGTTATCATTCTCAAGTGGGATTCTGTTATCATTCTCAACTGGCATTCTGTTATCATTCTGAACCGGGATTCTGTTAACATTCTCAACTGGCATTCTGTTATCATTCTCAACTGGCATTCTGTTATCATTCTGAACCGGGATTCTGTTAACATTCTCAACTGGCATTCTGTTATCATTCTCAACTGGCATTCTGTTAGCATTCTGAACCGGGATTCTGTTAACATTCTCAACTGGCATTCTGTTATCATTCTCAACTGGCATTCTGTTATCATTCTGAACTGGGATTCTGTTAACATTCTCAACTGGCATTCTGTTATCATTCTGAACTGGCATTCTGTTATCATTCTGAACTGAGATTCTGTTATCATTCTCAACTGGGATTCTGTTATCATTCTAAACTGGGATTCTGTTATCATTCTCAACTGGGATTTTGTTATCATTTTCAACTGGGATTCTGTTATCATTTTGAATCGGGATTCTGTTCTCATTCTGAATTGGGATTCTGTTAACATTCTCAACTGGCATTCTGTTATCATTCTCAACTGGCATTCTGTTATCATTCTGAACCGGGATTCTGTTAACATTCTCAACTGGCATTCTGTTATCATTCTGAACTGGCATTCTGTTATCATTCTGAACTGAGATTCTGTTATCATTCTCAACTGGGATTCTGTTATCATTCTAAACTGGGATTCTGTTATCATTCTCAACTGGGATTCTGTTATCATTTTCAACTGGGATTCTGTTATCATTTTGAATCGGGATTCTGTTCTCATTCTGAATTGGGATTCTGTTATCATTCTCAACTGGGATTCTGTTATCATTCTCAACTGGGATTCTGTTATCATTCTCAATTGGGATTCTGTTATCATTCTCAACTGGCATTCTGTTATCATTCTGAATCGAGATTTTGTTATCATTCTGAATCGGGATTCTGTTATCATTCTCAACTGGCATTCTGTTATCATTCTCAACTGGCATTCTGTTATCATTCTTAACTGGGATTCTGTTATCATTCTTAACTGAGATTCTGTTATCATTCTCAACTGGGATTCTGTTATCATTCTCAACTGGGATTCTGTTATCATTCTCAGCTGAGATTCTGTTATCATTCTTAACTGGGATTCTGTTATCATTCTCAACTGGGATTCTGTTATCATTTTGAATCGGGATTCTGTTATCATTCTCAATGCGGATTCTGTTATCATTCTAAACTGGGATTCTGTTATCATTCTTAACTGGGATTCTGTTATCATTCTCAACTGGGATTCTGTTATCATTTTCAACCAGCAATTTAGTCTCAGTTTTGAACCAACATTCTGTTCCCGTTTTGCAGCAGGATTTTACTATTGTCAAAACAGAAATTGACAAACACGACCTTGTTCAAATCTGAACGAATGTAAATAAAACATGCAAACTCAATTAAGAACCAATTGTTTCAAAGGTGTAATTATCTGTCTAACGATTGATTGATCAGTGAAACAAATGCTTCTATGCAGGCGTGAACAATTCATTGAACTTTTAAAACAAGAAAATGGACATGTTATAATTGGCTTAACCGATATCCTAACGTGAGTCAAGAAGTTGAAATAGTTGAAAGAATTCCCTGTTGCGTGATTCAAATGCTAATTTTGTTCTTTAATTAAAAAATAACGGTTAGTTTTTTTATTTCACACATTCGTCGATCAGTTTGTACACACAGTCTTACTTTGGAGTAATTAATGTTGTAATGAGGGACATGCTGGATTTTCTATTACCTCCCTTGGCAGATGAAGTCTGATTTTAGTGCGAAAGTGTGATATGGTCATTATTTCTTTTAGCTGGAATCCTTTGATTTTACTGTTGTTCCCTAACCAGATGGTGCAGTATGAATGTGATGGGGCCTCCGTGGCTGAGTAGTTACGGTCGTTGATTTCAAATCACTTGCCCCTCACTGTTGCTGTTTTGGGTCACACTGGGGTGTCAAATTATTTCATGTGAGGAAGCTATCCAGCTGGCGTGCGGAAGGTTGATGGTTCTACCCGGGTACCAGCCTGCGCCTGAAACAGAAACAGTCTCCTTAACCCATTCAACACCAAGTAACTCACATGGACTGGTCCATGATATTCATAAACCAATAAATGAATCAGTAAATCACATTTGGACAAGTTCATTTATCAAAATGGGTAATTATGTCTAAAAATAGTCATATCACTGGCAAAAAGTGCAGATCCTGATGAGACGGCTCGTCATGAGCCGGCTCATCTGGATCTACACTTTTTGTAAGCCTATTTAGAGGTCTGCGGTGTTGAAAGGGTTAATATGATGAAGATCCATATTGTGAATATAGTTGTACATACTAAAGAGAAATATTTAACTACAGTCAAACGTGTTTTAACCCTTTCAACACTACAGACCTCTAAATAGACTTACAAAAAGTGTAGATCCAGATGAGCCAGCTCATGACGAGTCATCTCATCAGGATCTTCACCTTTTGCCAGTAATAATTATTACTATTTTTAGATAAAATTACCTATTTTAATAAATGAACTGGTCCAAAGGTAATTTTCTTACTAATTTATTGGTCTAAAAATATCATGCACCAGTCCATGTCAGTTACTTGGGGTTGGATGGTTAAGCAGCCAGCCACAGGAATCACAGAAACTGGCTTCTTAGCACAGGTGGCTGTTTAATAGAGGTCAAATGTATAATAAAGCAACCAATTGGGAATCTGGCTGCTTAATACAGTTTGGCTGCTTAATGGAGGTAGGTGGCCACTAATGCAGGTTTGACTGTATATAAATCATAAATTTCTCCAGAGTCTTATATTTAGCAAACCACTAGTTTTTTGTTGATTGTGTAAATAAATATGCTTAAAGCGACACTACATCGGAATTGCTTAAAGCGACACTACATCAGAATTGCTTAAAGCAACACTATATCGGAATATGCTTGAAGTGACACTATATCGGAATATGCTTGAAGTGACACTATATCGGAATATGCTTGAAGTGACACTATATCGGAATATGCTTAAAGCGACACTACATCAGAATTGCTTAAAGCAACACTATATCGGAATATGCTTGAAGTGACACTATATCGGAATATGCTTGAAGTGACACTATATCGGAATATGATTAAAGCATCACTATATCGGAATATGCTTAAAGCGTCACTATATCGGAATATGCTTAAAGCGACACTATATCGGAATATGCTTAAAGCGTCACTATATCGGAATATGCTTAAAGCGACACTATATCACAATATTTTTAAAGGATGTTTTTGGTAAAAATTGTCAGACAATTAATGATTATAATTTCCAATGACTGTATTTAAATATGCATTCTCTCCATAACCCCTTATTGGATTTTCACCAAACATGGCAGGAAGCATCGGTATGATTCTAGTTGTGAATTTTGTAATCCTATTCCGGTTAGATGGGGTTTTTTTTGGCGGGTTTACTGCCCTTTGGACATTTTTATGACAAAAAGCTTGTCAACACTTCATATCGAAAAAAATCCCATGTTGGATTTTCACCAATCTTGGCAGGAAGCATTTGTGTGATTCTAGTTATGTATATTATTACCTCGTTCTGATGGGTATATTATCAGCACAATTTACACAAAAACCAGTTTATCTGTAACTTAAAGAACTCATTTTAAAAATATAATTTATGTAAATTACATCCCTTTCTTGATATTTATTTACAGAATCATCAAATATTTTCTTATTAATTCTATGTTTTGATTGAAAAACAAACCATTTAAAGGTAATTAAGCATATAATTAACTTCTTTGACCAGTACAGATGTACGACATACAATCCTTAAATTCTATGTAATGATGGCAAAACAAATGCTCTAAATTAAATTAACCGAACAATTAACTTCGGTGACCAGTACATTTATAGCGCACACAATCCTTAAGGCTAATTTCACATTCAAGTCGTAAAAATTCCTTTTGATTTGAGATCAATGTGCCTGTCCCCCTCAGGGCTAAGGTAACAGTACAAACTCTTCTATCTTCTATTCTATGTCCTATCTAATTATATCCATCTCTTGTATATGGTATGCCTGTCACATAATACAGGTCACTTCTCACACTATGTATAGAGATTTTGGTCACATTTGCTTTGATTTGGAGTGTTATTTTATTGTACACAGGTCTATTTTTGTGTGTTTTATCTGTCAGTCACTCCAAGAGGTTGTTTTTATTATTAATGTGTTGTATAATGTTAAACATCTTGTCTGTAGTTAATTATATAAACATGTACAATATAGTTTAGTTGTTTTGTTCTTCCTGAAATCTGATGCTTGGAATATTTTATTGGATTTTATATTTTCTGGTATATTCTTTGTACTCTTGGAATACTAGAGGAGGACTGGTCATTCCATACTAGAGGAGGACTGGTCCTTGTTTGTTGAGTGGTGTATTGGAATAAGTGTTTTGAATGACATTGCATACAAGTTCCATTTATGTCAAACCCCTTTCGGAGACGTAGATATATCTTTCTGTGCAGGCCTAAGTTTTTAACCGGTACTAATCAATGTGTGTGAGATGCCTCTCCAGGCCACTGCATTCTTACCATGACCGAGTATCGAACCAGAGACCCTTCGATTCCAAATACGACTCTCCCCTGAACCACACACGTATTCACACATTCACACATAGTGCATTCCGACATCTTTGCTGAGAGGGGACATCAATGACCTATTTTTTCGGCAATTTTAATTGGTTTATATTTAACAAGTTCCCTCTGATCTTACAGGGCGATGTTTGGCAATCGGCGCACGGACGCGTGTCCCAACACAAGGGTCCTAGAACAGTGATTATTCCGCGAACTGAGCGAGGATTTGGATTTACTCTACGACACTTCATTGTTTATCCGCCCGAACCGAAGGACCTATACAAGGTATGTTTACTAAAAATAGGGTTACGCAGGGTTTTGTTACACAGGGTTTTGTTACACAGGGCTTTGTTATGCAGGGTTTTGTTATGCAGGGTTTTGTTACGCAGGGCTTTGTTACGCAGGGTTTTGTTACGCAGGGCTTTGTTATGCAGGGCTTTGTTATGCAGGGCATTGTTACGCAGGGTTTTGTTACGCAGGGCTTTGTTATGCAGGGTTTTGTTACGCAGAGTTTTGTTACGCAGGGCTTTGTTACGCAGGGCTTTGTTACGCAGAGTTTTGTTACGCAGGGTTTTGTTACGCAGGGCTTTGTTATGCAGGGCTTTGTTACGCAGGCCTATTTTAACATTCCTGCTGAATTTACTGATCGACCGAGATGATTGATGGACAAGAACTGAGTACTGTAGAACACTATTTATTCGCGAGCTTTTATATTTGGCTTATTTTCGTAATTATGTTGATCGTGAATTCATCTTTCTCATGAATAATACTGTGTCCGAATCTGAAAATATGTATATTTTATAAAAAATTTGAAAGTGAATACAATTAGCGATATACATAAACAGCCACCGTTATTTTTTGCAATAATCACGAATGTGCGAATTTAAAACTGCAAATCAATTGAAAATGTTCAAAATCGTGAAAATCACGAAATAAAGTCTACACAAAATATTAGTATTTTACAGTACTATGAGCAGTGGAGATGCAGCATTGAGGGTGGGTGGGGCTGCTGATGATCATGTGAAGATCATGGGCCAAGTGAACTTATGTTTCCAGCGTTACCTGGCTCTTGGGTATCAGTAAGTTATTTAGATGCACCCTGTGGTGTTGTTTTGGCTCCATAGACTAATGTGTATAGTGAACTAATCTTGAATTAATATTTTTTTTCTTCCTTTGATTGTGCTCTTGGCAAGGGATATAAATAGATGATTGGTTCGGTTAATGGGGAGCCAATTTGGTAAACTTTGTGGTATAAATGGAACAGGTGTGCTGGCTTGATTGATAACTTGCTGTACCCACTGTTCTCACCTGCTATTCTGCTGACATAGATTCATGCCTTTGGAGTAGATTGCTTACCTTTGGGTAGATTGGATACCTTTGGTATAGAATCTGAATGCTGTCGGAGTGCCAAATGATACGAGATATGTACTAACAGACTTCCAGTATTAAAACCACTGTATAAAGTTTATTTATTTTGCATTACAATGATTGCGAAACAAGCCGAAACAATTTTTATTAATCACTCTCGTCGGCGCGTGTGATCCTTCACGTGGAAAGCAGAGTATTCTCGGACTGGAAGGAATTTGACATGGTACTATGGTCGCCAGAACGGACAGGTGGGTTTTTACTGGGTACTCCGGTTTCCTCCCACACAAATGATCACAAATACGTTTCATCAGCACCAATGAGATGGATTAATATTAAGTTATTAAAGCTTGTTTCGCAATCATTAAGGAGCTTCCGTGGCTGAGTGGTGATAAGGTCGTCAAGTTCAAATAGCTTGCCCCTCACCGTTGTAAGATCTTTTTTTTAAAGATTTATTTATTTTACAACAATTGCGAAGCAAGTTTTAGCAACTTATATTAATCACTCTCATTGGGAGGAAACTGGAGTACCTGGAGAAAACCCACCTGTCCGATCTTGTGACCACCGTACCATCTCACATACTTCCCGGTCCGAGGATTGAACCTGGGTTGCATTGGTGAGAAGCGAGCGCGCTAACCACTGCGCTAATCGGACAGTTCTAAGATCTAGACTAGTGTCGTGAATCCCACTAGTTGTGTTGTGAATCCCACTAGTGGTGTTGTGAATCCCACTAGTGGTGTCGTGAATCCCACTAGTGGTGTCGTGAATCCCACTAGTGGTGTCGTGAATCCCACTAGTGGTGTCGTGAATCCCACTAGTGGTGTCGTGAATCCCACTAGTGGTGTCGTGAATCCCACTAGTGGTGTCGTGAATCCCACTAGTGGTGTTGTGAATCCCACTAGTTGTGTTGTGAATCCCACTAGTGGTGTCGTGCATCCCACTAGTGGTGTCGTGCATCCCACTAGTGGTGTCGTGAATCCCACTAGTGGTGTCGTGAATCCCACTAGTGGTGTCGTGAATCCCACTAGTGGTGTTGTGAATCCCACTAGTGTGTTGTGAATCCCACTAGTGGTGTCGTGCATCCCACTAGTGGTGTCGTGATCCCACTAGTGGTGTCGTGAATCCCACTAGTGGTGTCGTGAATCCCACTAGTGGTGTCGTGAATCCCACTAGTGGTGTCGTGAATCCCACTAGTGGTGTCGTGAATCCCACTAGTGGTGTCGTGAATCCCACTAGTTGTGTCGTGAATCCCACTTTTCTCTGTTTCTATTTAGATAAGAAAATAATTATATGGTGTATTAAATTTGTATCTGATAAGTTAAACACAGTCTGATTCATTCTTGTTTTATATGTTTTGTATCTGATAAGTTAAACACAGTCTGGTTCATTCTTGTTTTATAAGTTTTGTATCTGATAAGTTAAACACAGTCTGGTTCATTCTTATAAGTTTTGTAATCCTCAATATAAATAAATGTTATTGATAAAAAAAAATACTGCAAACATTATTTAATGTGTATAAAATAATCATATTTTCCCAATATTCATTAAAGTTTATGGATTTTAAAGTTGTTTAACTTGTTTTAGCAGACCTTTAAAGATAATACTCTGGATAATACTTGTATTTAACTCCCACCACTGGGAACATGTGTTTTAGATATTGGCTGCGTGTGTCTGTGTTAAAGTTTAAACTTTTATTTATTAACGATTGCGAAGCAAGTTTTAGCAACTTATATTAATCACTCCCGTTGGCGTGGATGAAAGCGTAAATGTGGTCGGTCATTCGTGTGGAAGGCAACTAGAGTACCATCTCACATACTTCCCGGTCCGAGGTTCGATGAGGATCGAACTAGGGTTGCTTTGATGAGAAGCGATCGCCGTCACCACTGCGCTAATCAGACAGCCTATGTCTGTGTTATGTAGAGATATGCACACATTGATTCAAGTGTTGCTTATTAGTGTTTGAAAATACCCTCCCCTACACCCTATGACACATGGACCGTCAGCATGTAGCCCTACATCCATGACACATGGACCTTCAGTGTGTAGCCCTACATCCATGACACATGGACCTTCAGCATATAGCCCTACACCCTATGACACATGGACCTTCAGTGTGTAGCCCTACACCCTATGACACATTGACCTACAGCGTGTAGCCCTACACCCTATAACACATGGACCTTCAGCGTGTAGCCCTACACCCTATGACACATGACCTACAGTGTGTAACCCTACACCCTATGCCACATGACCTACAGTGTGTAGCCCTACACCCTATGCCACATGACCTACAGTGTGTAGCCCTACACCCTATGCCACATGACCTACAGTGTGTAGCCCTACACCCTATGCCACATGACCTAGTGTGTAGCTCTACACCATATGACACATGGACCTTCAGCGTGTAGCCCTACACCATATGGCACATGGACCTTCAGTGTGTAGCCCTACACCCTATGCCACATGGACCTACAGTGTGTAGCCCTACAGCCTATGACACATGGACCTTTAGTGTGTAGCCCTACACCCTATGACACATGGATCTTCAGCGTGTAGCCCTACACCCTATGACACATGGACCTTCAGCGTGTAGCCCTACACCCTATGACACATGGACCTTCAGCATGTAGCCCTACACCCTATGACACATGGACCTTCAGCGTGTAGCCCTACACCCTATGACACATGGACCTTCAGCGTGTAGCCCTACACCCTATGACACATGGACCTTCAGCGTGTAGCCCTACACCCTCTACCCCCAATCTCATTCAGAAAATAACAATTAGTCATCAGTTTATTCAAATTTCCCATTAAATTTTAAATGTAGAGTACTTATTACTAATGTAGTTCAGGACACAATCAATATCTGATATAACATGTGCTATTAAAGGATTAAATTATTTCGTTTTGAGTACACATTTTTGCACTGTATTACCTTTGTAAATTGCACTTTTGTATCCGAAATTTGCATGCAAGTTCATAATGTTTTAATTCACGCATACATTAGCAAAAAAGGAATGCTACTTTCAATGAAATGAAATCGTGTGATAATATTAAATGATTCAATTTCAGTTTGTTCATAAGTGTAAACTTTGTTTAACCCTTTCCCTCATAGAAGCACCTCTTGACGCTATTACCAATACGACATACATTGACAATGTAGTAGCCTAACCAATGTTCATAATAAAGGCCAGAATCTCATGTAGTCCCTGTAATATCAATGGAGGTGGGATAGATATGGCGACTACTTATCCACTGCATGATAGCTAAATGGCCAGGGATCATTCTAGAGGGCGATGTGGGAGAAATTGTCGCCCTCTGGGGGCCCCACTTCTCCCTAAAAAAAATATATATAAATAATTATTTTTTGGTTTTTACGATTTTCAAACAAAATTTTGTCTAGTAAGATACACTGGCCCATTATAAAGCACTCCTTCTATTCAAATGTTGTATTTAATGGTTGTACTGTGCATTTTAACCCTATTTTGCAGAAGTATATTAAAGAATACCATTTAAGGGAGCGATCACGCGCTTTCTCACTTCTCCCAAAAATTCTGACGTAGAATGAACCCTGAAATGGCTGTCGTTTCTATTGAGATATAATAGTATATTAAACTAAATCTCTATGAAGGAAAGGGAACAAATTATATTACAATGATTTTTTTGCGAAACAAACTTCAATCAATTTATATTAATCTTGTTTGGAATGGATGACTGCATATATGTGTGATCCTTCGTATTGGAGGAAACCTGAGTACCTGTAGAAAACCCACTTGTCCGATCAGACGCGAGTTGCTCTGGTGAGAAACAAGAGTGCTAACCACTGAGCTAATCAGACAGACTCTCAAAGCAGTGACATTATGAGTGCATGAATGTGGCAAATATTACTTACCTCACAGGTTTTCTGGTATAAATCATTATAAATAGAACTAATTGCCACCTCTAGAGTTAATTACATATTGTTTATTACCTGGTGTGTAGATTAATGTACACCCACTCATGGTCTGTTTCCCCCCCCCCCCCCCCCGGCTTCTGTCTACACATTTCTTTCTACCAGTTCTGTCACTATTGTCTTGTTCACATTCTACATATTTCTGTTGTTTTGTAACACTGTTGTTGGTTCCCGGCTTCTGTCTACATATTTCTGCTGTTCATCATCACTGTTGTTTGTTCCCGGCTTCTGTCTACATATTTCTACTGTTCCCTAACGCTAGTGTCTGGTTCCCAGCATCTGTATATACATGTCTACTGTTCCCTATCACTAGTGTCTGGTTCCCAGTATCTGTATATACATGTCTACTGTTTCCTATCACTAGTGTCTGGTTCCCAGTATCTGTATATACATGTCTACTGTTTCCTATCACTAGTGTCTGGTTCCCAGTAAATGTATATACATGTCTACTGTTCCCTATCACTAGTGTCTGGTTCCCAGCATCTGTATATACATGTCTACTGTACCCTATCACTAGTGTCTGGTTCCCAGTAACTGTATATACATGTCTACTGTACCCTATCACTAGTGTCTGGTTCCCAGCATCTGTATATACATGTCTACTGTACCCTATCACTAGTGTCTGGTTCCCAGCTTTTGTATACACATTTCTACTATTTTCTATCACATACCACATGTGCTATAGCAATATATTAGTATACTTTATAGAATAGCACTGTTGGTGCTGTTGAACTCGCATTATATGGTATTCGTAACCGGAAAACGCGGGAGGAAACCCTACCCCTTTGATGGTGTCAACCACCCGCACCATACCATGCACGACAGGCAGGACAGCTTGGTGCACTGATAATAATCATTTTAAGTATCTAACTTAATGGCCCGGATACCTTTAAAGGAAGTAATAAAAACATATTTCTTAATTGATTTCACTCAAGGATGTTATTAGTGTTATTTACTACATGGTATCAAATGTCACAGCTTTTCTTGCAATATTTATTTAGTAAATATCTACATCTTTATACCAGTACACTTGACTGGTCACTGACCCATCAATTTCAATAATTATTGTAATCTCGCTAGTCGATATATTATTCTTTAGCTCATCTGACCCTGAGCGCAAATCCTATTTTCTGGATGAATGGGAATTTATGTCATACGAATTACTGCTATGTATTCGTATTATAGGTATTAAAATTGTCCAATTGTTTTCAGGGAACTAGTTCCAAACTTTCACTGGTGTGTGTATAGAAATACAGGCTTGAGCTGGAATCCAGAAATGGCCAGGTCAATCTATTTACACAGTTGAAATTCTGCAACAATAATTGGTTCCCATATAATTCGCGGATGTTCCAGCTGGGATCTGGTATATACTACATGTATTATGCTGGACATGGTTTCATGTTATTATCAACATGTTTGCATTTAATTACTAAAGTATGCACTTTATAATTTATATACAGTCACTCAATACATTATCCGCGTGTGTATTCTGTGAGTGTTCAACCGTCCTTCTATTACATATTTATATGTAATAGTTTTTCTTGTTTGGTTTATGCTCGGCACCGCCGAGGTATTTGGGTGAGTGAATCTTCTAAGAAGTGTATGTTGAATCTATGTTGCTTGGTAGACATCAGGAGGAGGCATCTTCTCTCTCTGCAGGGTGACAAGTCCTGTAGTACTTCTTTCGATATGGTCCTGTTTAAGCCCCCCTTGTTTAGAGCAACCCCCCTGTTTAGAGCAACCCCCCTCACTGTTGGTCATCTCTCAGCAGCATAGAAACCGACTATGCAGAGAGTAATCAGCGCGTTGCATGTCGTGTCCCGGTCTGCACGTGTTGATCTTCTTGAAGGCTGTGAGTATCTGTAACTCAAGGTCAAGTCAAAAAGACGATTCGCGCGCACACCTGAAGAGATTGTGACACGCTGAAAATCCATGTTATAGGCTGCTGCTGCGAGATGTGCCTCGACCGTGACGTGCACGCCGTGAGGAGATCGGCCAGGTCTGAGCACAAATCACTCACAGTGAGCTTTTTGTGATTGCCTTTTGTCAGTCGTCAACAATTTGCATCAAACGACATCTCTTGAACAGTGTACTAATCATCGTGAAGCTCTCAGCTTATATTCCAATCCATTTCAAAATATGTGTAATGTATCATCAATCCTCTTCACCCCGGTTGGGGTATAGGGCCTTCACCACTGCTCTCCACTTGGACCGGTATACTGTACATATATTGTATGAACTGAATGAAATCATCATGAAACTTCGTAGCAATGGGGTCATTGGGTGATCCTCATTCTAGATTTCTCAAATTAGGTCACTATGTAGCCCCAGGAAGTTAATTGTCCATCGAAGTATTCATATAATATATTACATTTCATTTGTACCTAGCAGATTGATTAAATAAAAATGTGTGGTCTTATGTGGTCTTTACTCTAGGTGTGGCAGTTCATGAGTTGTGTGTTTTACGTTTATTTATCGTCGCTACTGGTTACCCATATGAGCGACGCCTCCTGAAGAGATTAGTCATTTTAGATTTTTGGAGGATAGTGCAATGATACAGACAGAGACCCGTTCCAGTCTCCTCTTGTTCTTTTACGTGCACAGTGTAAAGCACCTACACAAGACCTCGGTTTAAAGTCCCCATGTGAAAGACTGTTAATTAGGGTCAAACTGGGGATCGGACCAGCCTTGAGCTGTCTGTTTGGTACAGTTGAGTCCATAAATTGAGAGCTTCTCGATTTCTGATTGGCTGTATTGAGTCCATCAGCTATTACTCGAGCCTTTTGATGGTTGTATGTTGGTATATTGAGTCCATCAACTTGGTCTTGAAGACAGTTCTTGGTAAAGGTTTAAATGTACCATATGATGCTCTGGAAGTGAAGACCATTCTGAGTAGAGGTTTTGTACCGTATGATATCTGGACTGAAGACAGTTCTGGGTAAAGGATTTGTACTGTATGATGTACTGGGAATGATGACAGTTCTTCGTAAAGGTTTTGTACTGTATGATGTTCTGGGAATGATGACAGTTCTTGGTGAAGGTTTTGTACTGTATGATGTTCTGGGAATGATGACAGTTCTGGCTGGGTAAAGGATTTGTATTGTATGATGTACTGGGAATGATGACAGTTCTGGGTAAAGGTTTTGTACTGTATGATGTTCTGGGAATGATGACAGTTCTTGGTAAAGGATTTGTACTGTATGATGTACTGGGAATGATGACAGTTCTGGGTAAAGGATTTGTACTGTATGATGTACTGGGAATGATGACAGTTCTGGGTAAAGGATTTGTACTGTATGATGTACTGGGAATGATGACAGTTCTGGGTAAAGGATTTGTACTGTATGATGTTCTGGGAATGATGACAGTTCTTGGTAAAGGTTTTGTACTGTATGATGTTCTGGAAATGATGACAGTTCTGGGTAAAGGTTTTGTACTGTATGATGTTCTGGGAATGATGACAGTTCTCAGTAAAGGTTTTGTACTGTATGATGTTCTGGGAATGATGACAGTTCTGGGTAAAAGTTTTGTACTGTATGATGTTCTGGGAATGATGACAGTTCTTGGTAAAGGTTTTGTACTGTATGATGTACTGGGAATGATGACAGTTCTCAGTAAAGGTTTTGTACTGTATGATGTTCTGGGAATGATGACAGTTATCGTAAAGGTTTTGTACTGTATGATGTTCTGGGAATGATGACAGTTCTTGGTAAAGGTTTTGTACTGTATGATGTTCTGGGAATGATGACAGTTCTGGGTAAAAGTTTTGTACTGTATGATGTTCTGGGAATGATGACAGTTCTTGGTAAAGGTTTTGTACTGTATGATGTTCTGGGAATGATGACAGTTCTCAGTAAAGGTTTTGTACTGTTATGATGTTCTGGGAATGATGACAGTTCTTGGTAAAGGTTTTGTACTGTATGATGTTCTGGGAATGATGACAGTTCTTGGTAAAGGTTTTGTACTGTATGATGTTCTGGGAATGATGACAGTTCTCGGTAAAGGTTTTGTACTGTATGATGTTCTGGGAATGATGACAGTTCTTGGTAAAGGTTTTGTACTGTATGATGTTCTGGGAATGATGACAGTTATCGTAAAGGTTTTGTACTGTATGATGTTCTGGGAATGATGACAGTTCTTGGTAAAGGTTTTGTACTGTATGATGTTCTGGGAATGATGACAGTTCTGGGTAAAAGTTTTGTACTGTATGATGTTCTGGGAATGATGACAGTTCTTGGTAAAGGTTTTGTACTGTATGATGTTCTGGGAATGATGACAGTTCTCAGTAAAGGTTTTGTACTGTTATGATGTTCTGGGAATGATGACAGTTCTTGGTAAAGGTTTTGTACTGTATGATGTTCTGGGAATGATGACAGTTCTCAGTAAAGGTTTTGTACTGTTATGATGTTCTGGGAATGATGACAGTTCTTGGTAAAGGTTTTGTACTGTATGATGTTCTGGGAATGATGACAGTTCTCGGTAAAGGTTTTGTACTGTATGATGTTCTGGGAATGATGACAGTTCTGGGTAAAGGTTTTGTACTGTATGATGTTCTGGGAATGATGACAGTTCTTGGTAAAGGTTTTGTACTGTATGATGTTCTGGGAATGATGACAGTTCTCAGTAAAGGTTTTGTACTGTTATGATGTTCTGGGAATGATGACAGTTCTTGGTAAAGGTTTTGTACTGTATGATGTTCTGGGAATGATGACAGTTCTTGGTAAAGGTTTTGTACTGTATGATGTTCTGGGAATGATGACAGTTCTCGGTAAAGGTTTTGTACTGTATGATGTTCTGGGAATGATGACAGTTCTTGGTAAAGGTTTTGTACTGTATGATGTTCTGGGAATGATGACAGTTCTTGGTAAAGGTTTTGTACTGTATGATGTTCTGGGAATGATGACAGGTCTTGGTAAAGGTTTTGTACTGTATGATGTTCTGGGAATGATGACAGTTATCGTAAAGGTTTTGTACTGTATGATGTTCTGGGAATGATGACAGTTCTTGGTAAAGGTTTTGTACTGTATGATGTTCTGGGAATGATGACAGTTCTTGGTAAAGGTTTTGTACTGTATGATGTTCTGGGAATGATGACAGTTCTGGGTAAAAGTTTTGTACTGTATGATGTTCTGGGAATGATGACAGTTCTGGGTAAAAGTTTTGTACTGTATGATGTTCTGGGAATGATGACAGTTCTCAGTAAAGGTTTTGTACTGTTATGATGTTCTGGGAATGATGACAGGTCTTGGTAAAGGTTTTGTACTGTATGATGTTCTGGGAATGATGACAGTTCTTGGTAAAGGTTTTGTACTGTATGATGTTCTGGGAATGATGACAGTTCTCGGTAAAGGTTTTGTACTGTATGATGTTCTGGGAATGATGACAGTTCTTGGTAAAGGTTTTGTACTGTATGATGTTCTGGGAATGATGACAGTTCTTGGTAAAGGTTTTGTACTGTATGATGTTCTGGGAATGATGATAGTTCTCAGTAAAGGTTTTGTACTGTATGATGTTCTGGGAATGATGACAGTTCTTGGTAAAGGTTTTGTACTGTATGATGTTCTGGGAATGATGACAGTTCAGGGTAACAGTTTTGTACTGTATGATTTTCTGTGACAATAGATCAATCTGGGTAATGGTTTTGTACCATATTTTGCTCTGGTACTGAACACAGACCTAGGTAATGGTTTTGTACCAGATGATGTTCTGGGACTGAAGACAGTTCTGAGTAATGATTTTGTACCATATGATCTGCTTTTACTGTTAATTACATTGTTTACTGAGAAAACTTTGTCTGCATAAACAACAGAACTGTAGTGTTATTGATGATTCTATTCAAGACAACTGTAATGAATACCACATGAGCCCACTGTTTACCTTGTAACAATGTTTTCCCCTGAAATGATTTCTGGTTTGTAGATTTTCATCCTATAAAAGTATTTTTAGCTAACCTGTGGAAAGAGCTCAATGTGAGATTTTGTGATCTGCCTGTGTCTGACATTGTGCGTCATGTTGCGTCAACATTTTGATTCTATGGACATCTCCTCCTGAACCACTTGTCCGTGTCTGACATTGTGCGTCGTGTCGTGTCAACATTTTGATTCTATGGACATCTCCTCCTGAACCACTGGTCCGTGTCTGACATTGTGTGTCGTTTTGCGTCAACATTTTGCTTCAATTGTCATCTCCTGAACCACTGGTCCGTGTCTGACATTGTGCGTCATGTCATGACTCATGTTGCGTCAACATTTTGCTTCTATTGTCATCTCCTCCTGAACCACTGAACCGTGTCTGACATTGTGCGTCGTGTCGTGTTGCGTCAACATTTTGCTTCTATTGTCATCTCCTCCTGAACCACTGGTCCGTGTCTGACATTGTGCGTCGTGTCGTGTTGCGTCAACATTTTGCTTCTATTGTCATCTCCTCCTGAACCACTGGTCCGTGTCTGACATTGTGCGTCGTGTTGTGTCAACATTTTGCTTCTATTGTCATCTCCTGAACCACTGGTCCGTGTCTGACATTGTGCGTCGTGTTGCGTCAACATTTTGCTTCTATTGTCATCTCCTCCTGAACCACTGGTCCGTGTCTGACATTGTGCGTCGTGTTGTGTCAACATTTTGCTTCTATTGTCATCTCCTGAACCACTGGTCCATGTCTGACATTGTGCGTCGTGTCGCGTCAACATTTTGATTCTATGGACATCTCCTCCTGAACCACTGGTCCGTGTCTGACATTGTGCGTCGTGTCGCTTCAACATTTTGATTCTATGGACATTTCCTCTTGAACCACTGGTCCGTGTCTGACATTGTGCGTCGTGTTGTGTCAACATTTTGCTTCTATTGTCATCTCCTCCTGAACCACTGGTCCGTGTCTGACATTGTGCATTGTGTCATGTTGCGTCAACATTTTGCTTCTATTGTCATCTCCTGAACCACTGGACCGTGTCTGACATTGTGCGTTGTGTCATGTTGCGTCAACATTTTGCTTCTATTGTCATCTCCTCCTGAACCACTGGTCCTTGTCTGACATTGTGCGTCGTGTTGTGTCAACATTTTGCTTCTATTGTCATCTCCTGAACCACTGGTCTGTGTCTGACATTGTGTGTTGTGTCATGTTGCGTCAACATTTTGCTTCTATTGTCATCTCCTCCTGAACCACTGGTCCGTGTCTGACATTGTGCGTCGTGTTGTGTCAACATTTTGCTTCTATTGTCATCTCCTGAACCACTGGTCCGTGTCTGACATTGTGCGTCGTGTCGCGTCAACATTTTGATTCTATGGACATCTCCTCCTGAACCACTTGTCCGTGTCTGACATTGTGCGTCGTGTTGCGTCAACATTTTGATTCTATGGACATCTCCTCCTGAACCACTTGTCCATGGCTGACATTGTGCGTCGTGTCGCATCAACATTTTGCTTCTATGGACATCTCCTCCTGAACCACTTGTCCGTGTCTGACATTGTGCGTCGTGTTGCGTCAACATTTTGATTCTATGGACATCTCCTGAACCACTTGTCCATGTCTGACATTGTGCGTCGTGTCGCGTCAACATTTTGATTCTATGGACATCTCCTCCTGAACCACTTGTCCGTGTCTGACATTGTGCGTTGTGTCGCGTCAACATTTTGATTCTATGGACATCTCCTCCTGAACCACTTGTCCGTGTCTGACATTGTGCGTTGTGTCGCTTCAACATTTTGATTCTATGGACATCTCCTCCTGAACCACTGGTCCGTGTCTGACATTGTGCGTCGTGTCATGTTGCGTCAACATTTTGCTTCTATTGTCATCTCCTGAACCACTGGACCATGTCTGACATTGTGCGTCGTGTCATGTTGCGTCAACATTTTGCTTCTATTGTCATCTCCTCCTGAACCACTGGACCGTGTCTGACATTGTGTGTCGTGTCGTGTTGCGTCAACATTTTGCTTCTATTGTCATCTCCTCCTGAACCACTGGTCCGTGTCTGACATTGTGCGTCATGTCATGTTGCGTCAACATTTTGCTTCTATGGACATCTCATGAACCACTGGTCCGTGTCTGACATTGTGCGTCGTGTCGTGTTGCGTCAACATTTTGCTTCTATTGTCATCTCCTCCTGAACCACTGGTCCGTGTCTGACATTGTGCGTCGTGTCGCGTCAACATTTTGCTTCTATTGTCATCTCCTCCTGAACCACTGGTCCGTGTCTGACATTGTGCGTCGTGTCGTGTTGCGTCAACATTTTGCTTCTATTGTCATCTCCTCCTGAACCACTGGTCCGTGTCTGACATTGTGCGTCGTGTTGCGTCAACATTTTGCTTCTATTGTCATCTCCTCCTGAACAACTGGTCCGTGTCTGACATTGTGCGTCGTGTTGCGTCAACATTTTGCTTCTATTGTCATCTCCTCCTGAACCACTGGTCCGTGTCTGACATTGTGCGTCGTGTTGCGTCAACATTTTGCTTCTATTGTCATCTCCTCCTGAACCACTGGTCCGTGTCTGACATTGTGCGTCGTGTCGTGTTGCGTCAACATTTTGCTTCTATTGTCATCTCCTCCTGAACCACTGGTCCGTGTCTGACATTGTGCGTTGTGTCGTGTTGCGTCAACATTTTGCTTCTATTGTCATCTCCTCCTGAACCACTGGTCCGTGTCTGACATTGTGCGTCGTGTCGTGTTGCGTCAACATTTTGCTTCTATTGTCATCTCCTCCTGAACCACTGGTCTGTGTCTGACATTGTGCGTCGTGTCGTGTTGCGTCAACATTTTGCTTCTATTGTCATCTCCTCCTGAACCACTGGTCTGTGTCTGACATTGTGTGTCGTGTCGTGTTGCGTCAACATTTTGCTTCTATTGTCATCTCCTCCTGAACCACTGGTCCGTTTCTGACATTGTGCGTCGTGTCGTGTTGCGTCAACATTTTGCTTCTATTGTCATCTCCTCCTGAACCACTGGTCCGTGTCTGACATTGTGCGTCGTGTCGTGTTGCGTCAACATTTTGCTTCTATTGTCATCTCCTCCTGAACCACTGGTCCGTGTCTGACATTGTGCGTCGTGTCGTGTTGCGTCAACATTTTGCTTCTATTGTCATCTCCTCCTGAACCACTGGTCCGTGTCTGACATTGTGCGTCGTGTCGTGTTGCGTCAACATTTTGCTTCTATTGTCATCTCCTCCTGAACCACTGGTCCGTGTCTGACATTGTGCGTCGTGTCGTGTTGCGTCAACATTTTGCTTCTATTGTCATCTCCTCCTGAACCACTGGTCCGTGTCTGACATTGTGCGTCGTGTCGTGTTGCGTCAACATTTTGCTTCTATTGTCATCTCCTCCTGAACCACTGGTCCGTGTCTGACATTGTGCGTCGTGTCGTGTTGCGTCCAATCATCACGAAGCATCATAACAATGATCATTTGGTGATCCTGTTTCAAGATTGCTCAAATTAGGTCACTATGTATTAAAACTAGGTCACTAGGTCAAATGCGTACCAAACTTTAAAGAATCTTCTCTGACGAAATTACTGGCGGAGCAGAAACTGTTGTTTCAGTTAGTTGTATCGTAAAACTATGATTTGTACATGACTGTTTGGGTGAGCAAATATATTCTGCTCTATAGTAACGTGCATATTCTGTGTAGATTCCGATAGTACTTTGTTAGCTTTCAATGCTTTGGGGATATTTGAAGATAAAATAACTGACATTGCACATGCCTCTTGCAGTTTGTATCTAGAATGAAACAAAGTACCGGTAGTAGTGATAACTGATAGGAGAAAATGTTCCTGTGTCTAGAAAACACAGATTTTATCCAAACATATGCTGGCAGAATTTGATATAATATGCATGCAAGCACATTTTTATATCACATCTGGACATTCAAGAACATGCATGCAGTGCACGGACATGCAACCAAGCAAAGCGTGGAATGTACTGGTCTTATGGATTTTCGTCTGGGTTTACGTAGTAGAGTGCCAAAGTGGCGTAAATGTTTTTATTTTTTTATTTTTATTTTTTATTTTTCATTTATGTTTATCTGAGTAGGCTTAGCCGACGTAAGCGGCTGACCAGTACTGAGCAATGTGTGTGCCTTGTTCAAGGACACTACATACATGTCGTGATTCAGCATTGAACCCGGGACCCGGATTCCAAATCGATCGCCCCAACACTGAACCACGCATGCCACTGTTACAGTAACAACTTATTCCAAAGAACAATCACAATGGTAACAGTAATAATGAGAGCAATCTGAGATAGCAAACCTTTGGCACACTGCTAAATGTTCATTTCTGCCCTGTCTCACAATGGATGGGGAAAAACCCTTTTATATAATTCTGGATCCAGATCTGTAATCTATTCGTCTTCGACTCAAGGCCAACAAATTTCATGAACAACTGGAGTTAATATTAAGTGAGATAAAAAGTGTAAAAGGAAGTGGACATATATATTAATAATCCCTGAACAATCTGAAAATGACCCAAAACAATTCCTGAAATTGATTCATGTTCTTTGTCTATAATCATATATAAAAAAATCCTGAAATTATGAAAAGAATAAAAAAGAATTCCTCAAAATCTGTGTTAACGAAAGTACTAGGGTATGTTCAGGTACAACTAAGTGTATAAAATGCAGTTATGTTTTCCTGAGTGTTTTGTTGTTCGAAAACCATTTCTACTGGGTGATAATGACTTGGCAGTGAGGTCACTAACATCAGTGGTGGGAGAATCACTTACTACTGTCTGTGTCGAGTGTTGAAGTCATTGGCACATGTTGCCTGTAATCAGCCAATAATTCTCTTGTGTGTTTTGTAATGTTTCATGTAACTGTTTTAAAATTGGTTGTATGACATAATTTCCTTGATAATTGTCTTTAGTTTGTTAATTGTTTTGTTTTTGTCTCTCCCCTCATGTACAGTGTTATCTGAATGTTCTATCAAGGACTCTGGGGTTAGATGAGTTCATTCGGTTAGGGTGTTTTCGATGCAGCGCAGGCACATTGTGTGATAGAAAAAAGTTTAATGAAAACCTGTAGCAGCATATAGCAAGATCACATGGCATAGAATGTCTGATCAGGCTCTATACTGTTTGCTATTCGGATAGTGGAGCTAAAATATTTGGCACTGCGGCTGATCTGGATCTATGTTGTTTGGATATTCATTCCAATTTATTCAGCATTTTAAGGGTTAACAACTTTTTGAGACTGCAAGTGTCAAGCTTGTATCTTGGTTGGTTGGTCAATGTCCTTAGAGCACTCTATATGTCAACGGAATAGCCCTTCTATATCAACAGAAGTGCAAATGTCAAGATTGTATCTTGTTGATTGGTTGGTCAATGTCCTTAGAGCACTCTATATGTCAACGGAATAGCCCTCTATATCAACAGAAGTGCAAATGTCAAGTTTGAATGTGGTTAGTTGCATGGTCGATGTCCGTAACGCCCATTATGTCAACAGAAGTGCAAATGTCAAGTTTGAATGTGGTTAGTTGCAAGGTCAATATCCGTAAAGCCCTCTATGTCAACAGAAGTGCAAATGTCAAGATTGAATGTGATTAGTTGCAAGGTCAATGTCCGTAAAGTCCTGTATGTCAACAGAAGTGCAAATGTCAAGTTTGAATGTGGTTAGTTGCAAGGTCAATGTCTGTAAAGTCCTCTATGTCAACAGAAGTGCAAATGTCCGTAAAGTCCTCTATGTCAACAGAAGTGCAAATGTCAAGTTTGAATGTGGTTAGTTGCAAGGTCAATATCCGTACAGCCCTCTTATGTCAACAGAAGTGCAAATGTCAAGATTGAATGTGGTTAGTTGCAAGGTCAATATCCGTACAGCCCTCTTATGTCAACAGAAGTGCAAATGTCAAGTTTGAATGTGGTTAGTTGCAAGGTCAATATCCGTAAAGCCCTCTATGTCAACAGAAGTGCAAATGTCAAGTTTGAATGTGGTTAGTTGCAAGGTCAATATCTGTAAAGCCCTCTTATGTTAACAGAAGTGCAACTGTCAAGATTGAATGTGGTTAGTTGCAAGGTCAATATCTGTAAAGCCCTCTTATGTTAACAGAAGTGCAACTGTCAAGATTGAATGTGGTTAGTTGCAAGGTCAATGTCTGTAAAGTCCTCTATGTCAACAGAAGTGCAAATGTCCGTAAAGTCCTGTATGTCAACAGAAGTGCAAATGTCAAGTTTGAATGTGGATAGTTGCATGGTCAATGTCCGTAAAGTCCTCTATGTCAACGGAAGATTAATTAATGATCAAAGAAACATCTTACATGTTTTTATAAAAGCAATAACTGTGTAATTTGGGAACCACTGGATGGTAATATTAATAATTAATAAAATAATCAGTGCCATATTGTAAGCATGGGATTTTGCTATGGAATAAAACAGTTGTAAAGTTGAGCTTTTCATGGTATACAAAAAGCGAAAACAATGTTTTATGGGTGCCAGTTGTAATAATAAGGACTGTTGTTTGTGTGTAGCAAAAATCTGATGTCAGCAAGTTCATCGAAATTAGGTCTGAAATATCTTCAAAAGTTTGATTGCCTTGAGATTCTCGTGCAATTCCAGGGATTCAATAAATATAAGTGTTTTATGCAATAAATATCGAGGAATATTTGTTTTCCCAGGTAAACTGCATTTATCTACTTGTATTTATCTATCGGTGTTTATCTACCGCATTCTTCTGAGCATGTCAATACGTTACTGTTTAGAGAATGCTGTACATTAGGGTTTCTTTGCAGTGTGGTGAGCTTAACCCATTCAACACCAAGTAACTCACATGGACTGGTCCATGATATTCATAAACCAATAAATGAATCAGAAAATCACATTTGGACAAGTTCATTTATCAAAACGGGTAATTATGTCTAAAAATAGTCATATCACTGGCAAAAAGTGCAGATCCTGATGAGACGGCTCGTGACGAGCCGGCTCATCTGGATCTACACTTTTTGTAAGCCTATTTAGAGGTCTGTGGTGTTGAAAGGGTTAAAGTCTCCCCATGCTGACAGTCAGTGGTGGTACAATCAATAAATACATTACGGGTGTAATGAAGATCAATTTATCTCCACCATAACCTTATCTTCCTTGAGGTTGTGTTTAACTTTTATTTAATTGGCAACGATTGCGAAACAAACTTTAACAACTCGACTTATATTAATCATTTTCATTAGCGCGGATGAAAACGTCCATGTGTAAATCCTTCATGTTGGGAAGAAACCGGAGTACCCGCTGAAAATTCACCTATCCAATTTGGTGACCACCGTAAACATTTCACATACTTCCCTGTCCGAGGATCGAACTCGGGTTGCAGTGATGAGAAGAGAACATGCTATTGCTAACCACTTTCGCTAATCGACTTTGGGTTTGTGATAATGGCAGCGCTGCCCATTGTTGATCTGTCTTAAATAACATGTTTATTATTTAACCCATTCAACACCTAGTAACTGACATGGACTGGTCCATGACATTCTTAGACCAATAAATAAATAAGAAAATTAAATATGGACCAGTTCATTTGATCAAAATGGGTAATTTTGTCTTAAACCAGTAATATTACTTGCAAAAAGTGCAGATCCTGATGAGACGGCTCATCATGAGCCGGCTCATCTGGATCTACTCTTTTTGTAAGCCTATTTAGAGGTCTGTGGTGTGGAAAGGGTTAATATTCGTCGCTGGAATTTCTGCAAGAGATCTTGATTCGGGATCGTTTGTCCGTCCGTCTGGAGCCACTTCTCAGTAACAAAGGGGTGGATTGTTAAAATAAATCTGTGTGGTGGTGCTCGTGTACTTTTCGTCGCAATCAACTCAGTACCACCCAAAGCTATTGCCCATTAATTGCTAAATATCCACAAACGTGTCCGTCCAGCTCCAGTTTGGCAGGGGATATAATTTCACCGAATTTCATAATACGCTAGGTTTCGCCTTAGCAATGTCGCCTAAAAAATACAATATTAGATTACTATTCCATTGTCCCACCAGCCCAAAAATGTTTGCCTACATGTAACTAATACTGATGCGCATAAGCCAGGTACGCTTCTGTGCACAATGTTATTATTAATTCTATTAACACTCTCAACACTACAGACCTAATGCCATCTCATCAGGATCTGCACTTTTTGCCAGTAATATTATTATTTTTAGACAAAATTACCCATTTTGATAAATGAACTGGTCCAAATTTGTAATTGTCTTATTAATTTATTGGTCTAAAAATATCATGCACCAGTCCATGTCAGTTACTTGGTTTTGAATGAGTTATGGTAAAAAATATTCCAAGAATAATATTGAAGAATGTAACGTTAAACTCATGAAAAAAAACTGCCCCAGTTTCTTGCCTGGCTATGGTACGGTGCATATTAAATGGCAGTCGTATTTTGTAACGGAATAATATTGCTATTGCCAAGATTCCTTGATCTTATACGTGGTGGCTTTTGATGGTTCTTGTTTTTTATTTCCGACTGGATTGAGTTATTGTTGCTTATTGTTCATTGTTTTGTTGTGTGAAGAGCTTATGAGAATTATGGTTAGATAGAGAAATTGGAATGAGGTTCGTCATTGGGGGTAAGTCAGTGGAGTTTGGTTATAGAGTGGTGAGAATTGGGAATGTTGTCTTGTCATTTTGGTGAGCCAATGGTGTCTGGGTCTGGAGAAGTGAGGATTTAGAAAGTAGTTTGTCATTTTGATGAGCCAATGGTGTCTGGGTCTGGAGAGGTGAGGATTTGGAAAGTGGTTTGTCATTTTGGTGAGCCAATGGTGTCTGGGTCTGGAGAGGCGAGGATTTTTGGAAAGTGGTTTGTCATTTTGGTGAGCCAATGGTGTCTGGGTCTGGAGAGGTGAGGATTTGAAAAGTGGTTTGTCATTTTTGTGAGCCAATGGTGTCTGGGTCTGGAGAGGCGAGGATTTTTGGAAAGTGGTTTGTCATTTTGGTGAGCCAATGGTGTCTGGGTCTGGAGAGGCAAGGATTTGGAAAGTGGTTTGTCATTTTGGTGAGCCAATGGTGTCTGGGTCTGGAGAGGCGAGGATTTGGAAAGTGGTTTGTCATTGAGCCAATGGTGTCTGGGTCTGGAGATGCGAGGATTTGGAAAGTGGTTTGTCATTGAGCCAATGGTATCTGGGTCTGGATAGGAGGGGATTTGGAAAGTGGTTTGTCATTTTGGTGTGCCCATAGAGTTGGAGTATTAAGTGGAGGGAATTTGGAATATGGTTTGTCATTGTGGATTTTCCCAATGGAATCAGGGTGTAGAGTGGAGATAATGGTTTACCATGGAGTGAGGGTGTTAGGTTGAGGAATTTGGAATGTCGTTTGTTATTGTAGTGTGTAAATTGAATTGATGTGTAGATTGGAGAGAATTTGGAATGTTTGTCATTTGGTTTGTCATAGAGTTGAGAGAATAATTATGGAATGTGGTTTGTCATTATGGCTTGCCAATGGAGTTGTTGTTATAAAGTGGGGATAATTTGGAATGTGGTTTGTCAATGTGGCTTGCCAATGGAGTTGTTGATATAAAGTGGGGATAATATGGAATGTGGTTTGTCAATGTGGCTTGCCAATGGAGTTGTTGTTATAAAGTGGGGATAATTTGGAATGTGGTTTGTCAATGTGGCTTGCCAATGGAGTTGTTGATATAAAGTGGGGATAATATGGAATGTGGTTTGTAAATGTGGTTTGTCAATGTGGCTTGCCAATGTGGTTGTTGTTATAAAGTGGGGGAGAATTTGGAATGTGGTTTGCCAATGTGGTCGTCGTGTTAAGTGGATGGAATGTGGTTTGCCAATATGGTCAGCGTGTTAAGTGGAGGGAATTTGGAATGATGTTGATGTCAATGGAGAGTTGTTGTAGAGTGGAGTAATTTGGAATGTGGTTTGTAAGTGTGGTTTGCCAATGTGGTTGGCATGTTAAGTGGAGGGAATTTGGAATGATGTTGTCATCATGGGGTTTGTCAATGGAGAGGTGTTGTAGAGTGTAGTAATTTGGAATGTGGTTTGCCAATGTGGTTGGCTTGTTAAGTGGAGTTTATTCAGAATGAGGTTTGACATTGTGGTTTACCAATGGAGTATGGGTGTAGAGCGGAGAGGATTTGGAATGTTTGACATGATGGTGTTATGAGATAGGATTCCATTTATCCATATTCCTAATGCAAATACATAGTTACATACCACAGCTTGTTTTATGCTGTTTAATGTAGATACATCATACCCTGAAACTCACTTGAATTCCTACAACAAGCGTTCAGTTGATTCAAGTGTGAGATTTGTCTTCTACTGTATCAGCTCTTCACAGTAGAGACGAATGTGAAGCACATACTATTCCAACTAGTGAAACTGTATAACCATGTGAGAACCTCGCGGACGAGGCACCATGCCAACGTTACATCATGTAGTGTAGGCAGAAGTCGAGATTCCTTACTCTATGACAAACTAATAAATACATACTCTGGATTAGACAACACATTGTCGATGTTCGCGACTACTCAACTTCAAACATTCACTATTGTTTTCGCTGCCAGAAGAAAAAGGAATTATGATATTTTCGAGCTATGCAGCGATACAGGTTGCATATAACCACCTTGAATATGTTTTACCCTTGGGACATTTCGAGCAGTTTGTTTCGTTTTTTCGGCAGGAAAGCATCCTGTAAAGCTAAGTAGCGAAAGGAGCAACAATAGTGAGCCAGCTAGCAGGGATTCCGGATTTACTGGCAGTTAATGAGATAAAGAAAAAGACATTAGATTAGTTTGATTACACACTGGGTCATTGTGACATTAGTTGACTGTGGCTTATTGTTTGATGGGATATTTAGCCGCAATGGCCAGCAGGAATTCTGGATTTTCTGTCACTTATTAAAACACAAAGTAACCTTGAATGTTATTTTCATTTCACTCTTAGTCGATCATGATCATCTGGAGGTGGTTTTGGTTTAACATGGCTAATATTGTTTGTTCACAGTAGTTTTTTATCGAAAATTGTTGGAAATTAGTTACATTAGTGTGCCGACTGTTGAGGATGGGAAGTTTAACTGTTGACATTCAGAAGAATTATTCCAAAATATAGTGCTGGGTTTTAGTGGTGTACATTTGGCTTATAGCCGAGGTTATTTATAGGAGATTCTGTTTGAAGATTGTTACATATTAACAGCTTTATTCGTAATTACTCAAAATTATTCCTTATCTTCGGTAATTACTCTAGAAAAAAATCCTAAACAAACTAGGAACTTATTGTGTGAGAAATCTTGCAGGAGAGAGGGTATCAACTACATGGCAAATAGATTGGCTGGAAAATGAGAGCACTGACATGTGTTTTAAGTATAATTATTTGAAACATTAAATAATTATACTCAATCTGAAATAAGCTCCTAATGTTTGCTAAGTTAATGAATGGCGCATGTTCCGTTGCTCATGTTTAAGGATAATTTGAAGTATTTTATGATATTTCTTTCTTGTAGATTCATGTTCCGCGAGTTCTCCCATTATTTGGAATTGTTTTCATTTGTGAATGGAAGTTAAAAACATTAGAATTTTTTTTATCAGCCCTAGGAATTCTTGATGTATTCTTGGTTTAGAGTGATGTGCATTACTGTTCCTGGATTATTTTGAATATTGCGCTACCTGGATGGAAATTGGAAACTGAAAACTTTGGAAATCAGTCACGCCTTAAGCTTGACCTTTCAAACAATGGAGATGTTTCCGGTATATATATGGGAGAAGCTTAAGGCATAGAAGGGAGAAGCTTAAGGCATAGAAGGGAGAAGCTTAAGGCATAGAAGGGAGAAGCTTAAGGCATAGACAGGGTGAAGCTTAAGGTGTAGAAGGGAGAAGCTTACTGCATAGAAGGGAGAAACTTAAGGCATAGAAGGGAGAAGCTAACTGCATAGAAGGGAGAAACTTAAGGCATAGAGGTAGAAGCTTAGGTGTAGAAGGGAGAAGCTTATGACATAGAAGGGAGAAGCTTAAGGCATAGAAGGGAGAAGCTTACGACATAGAAGGGAGAAGCTTAAGGCATAGAAGGGAGAAGCTTAAAGTGCACAAGGGAGAAGTTTTGTCAATTCAGTCAAAGGTTCTCAGTATATTCTACATGGAAAACACTTCTACCTCAGCGCAGCATAGGGAGAAATAATGCAGCTGAGGGAGACATACTAGTTCTTCCAAATCTCCCTCAAGTTCAAGCTGTGAATAAAATTGATGCAAGAGTTTATAAACATTTAACTGTGTATCTGTTTTTAAGATGTTAAAAGTGGAATTGTTGTGGGTATATCTCCTATAAATTAAGCAGGATGTATTCCATGGAGGAATTTGATGAGACTGAGCCAGAGCTGGAAATGTTGGAGTGGGCTGGCATGGTATGTATAATAAGTTCAAAAGTTTCAACTTAATGGATGTGTTTTTATTATGCTCCCAAAAAATACTGAGACCAGAAATATAATAGTCAGCTCTCTATCACACAATGTATTGTTTCAGTAATTCCTCAATATGTGAAATTTCAGCTGGTGCAACATCAGGTCTAAAGGTCAAGCTCACACTTATGAGGTCAAACCTTTGTCAAATATTGCATCAACAGTAATTTGCTTGCTTAGTGCTGTATGAAGGTTGATGTATCTCCATACATACATATACCACCACACATATAGTCAGGATAAGGAGGCTGTGTTCCATCTGCAACATTCAAATCTGTATCTCAAAGGTCAAGGAAACTATAGGGGGTCAAATTCTTTCTTGTGAGTAAGCTATTGGACGGATCTGTAGTCCAGTGGTAACACGTTGGACTGGTAATCCAGGGATCGCAGGTTCGATCCCCCCGTCTGACCCTAATAAAATTAACAGTCTTTCAGATTGGACATTAAACTGAGGTCTCGTGTCGGTGCTTTACACCGTGCACATAAAAGAACCAGAGGAGACTCTGGAATGGGTCTCTGTCTGTATCATTGCACTATCATCCAAAATCTAAAATGACTAATCTCTTCAGGAGGCGTCGCTCATATGGGCAACCGGTAGCGACGATAAATAAGCGTAAAACACACACACACACACGAGTAAGCTATCCAGCTGGCTTGCGGGAGGTCAGTGGTTGTACCCAGATGCTGCTCAGGGTGGCACTCGAGATCTTCCTCCACCAACTGTAGAGCGCCTATGACCTCAAGCTGTCTGTGCAACTTTACACACTCCCAAACAATCAAACAATGATCTTGACACCCCACCCCTAGGGAAACAAGTAGCAAAAGGAGTTATGACTATTATGGCTGAAAACTTGGCAGTTTCTTACGGAGGTTGGTGCACCAAGTACTGGTTAACCGCTGAAGCCTGCCCGGGAAAGGTGTTGTTAGGTAAAACTGTCCATTACTGAAATGGGCAACGGGTAGCGACGTTAAATTACTTAAATAAAAATTATTGAAAGTTTAATGGTCTGATTGGCCAAGTGTGAGATTTGCTCTTGGCTGAACCAATCAAAAAGCTTAAGATTACAGAAAGTTTGAGATTTTGGTGAATGTTTTTCGAGTCGAGGCCGGGTACCGGTATTTATGCCGGTTTGCAGTGAGCAGCAGATAAGTGTAACATGTGATATGTTCATTAACACATTCTTGGCATAATCTGGGAGATCACCCAGGTTGTGGTATAAATAGCTTGTTTCCAATTACCTGCAGTATAATGATACTGCTTTCTAAGTGAAGTGTGTTCTTGTAAATGTATTTCCCACTTTTTCTTTCTCATCAGTTTAAAAAGGCCAATCTGCTCGAAATCTCTTTAGATAATAATGATAATAAAAATGATAAAAAATAATTTATTTATAATAATGAAAATTTAATAATTGTAACATAATAATTATATTCATGACACTAATAATTTAATAATAATTATTATTATTTAATAGAAATAATATCCATAAATATAATAATAATAATACTTCGATATTAATATTATTATTATTATTAATAATTGAATAATAATCATCATCATCAGCAGCAGCAGCAGCAGCAGCATCAATATTAATGATATCCATAAGCGTGTTATACTTTATTTATTTTACAACGATTGCGAAGCAAGTTTTAACAACTTATATTAATCACTCTCGTTGGCTCGGATGAAAGCGTATATGTGGTCATTCGTGTGGGAGGAAACCGGAGTCCCCGGAGAAAACCCACCTGTCCGATCTGGCGACCATCGTACCATCTCACATACTTCCCTGTCCGAGGATCGAACCCGGGTCGCATTGGTGAGAAGCGAGCGCGCTAACCACTGCGCTAATAGGACAGCGTGTTAAGCAGAGTTAATGATTGCCAATGAGAGATATCATAGGTACCGGGGGGGGGGGGGGGTGACATTTTCTTTCCAATGAGCAATCTATACACATCTATAACCAACAGATTATATTCTGATATTCGATCTAAATACATGCCAACTGTATCTTGGTCGAATTTAAAGAAATTTAATTGTCCCATGTCAACCGATAAAAGAAGAGTTCTTGTAAACATTTGTAAATTTTTAAAGGAAGCCTATGTGTTAAGAAATCAAATAGTGTAATTTAAGTGTGTATACATATATCATATGTAAACTGCCATATCAACGAACGATTATTTCAATCGTATTTGTTTGTGATTATAAATATGTATATATGATTATACTGTTCATTAGCCAAAGGCATGTATTATGTCGATTTGCTAAATAAACTTTGTTGTTGTTGTATAACCATCATAGCTAGGTATTTAATTCAATAAATTATGTGTGTGTCTTTGAGGGCATGTCAAACATTGATCAAATTATATCAAATCATTGAAGGCATGTCTAATGTGCATAAATTACCATTAATATTGTGTTCTCTCTTTCTTCACCAGAAAGAAAATGAATCTTGTTTTCTGCATCAGCAGCACGGCTACGGCTATAGATATTATCTATACTGTTAGAATATATATGGTAGGATTAGAGTAACAGTGTAGAAATGCACCAGCATTTGTGGAGCCTCTATACGGTAGGACTAGAGTAACAGTGTAGAAATGCACCAGCATTTGTGGAGCCTCTATACGGTAGGATTAGAGAAACAGTGTAGAAATGCACCAGCATTTGTGGAGCCTCTATACGGTAGGACTAGAGAAACAGTGTAGAAATGCACCAGCATTTGTGGAGCCTCTATACGGTAGGACTAGAGTAACAGTGTAGAAATGCACCAGCATTTGTGGAGCCTCTATACGGTAGGACTAGAGTAACAGTGTAGAAATGCACCAGCATTTGTGGAGCCTCTATACGGTAGGACTAGAGTAACAGTGTAGAAATGCACCAGCATTTGTGGAGCCTCTATACTGTAGGACTAGAGTAACAGTGTAGAAATGCACCAGCATTTGTGGAGCCTCTATACGGTAGGACTAGAGTAACAGTGTAGAAATGCACCAGCATTTGTGGAGCCTCTATACGGTAGGACTAGAGTAACAGTGTGGAAATGCACCAGCATTTGTGGAACCTCTATACGGTAGGACTAGAGTAACAGTGTAGAAATGCACCAGCATTTGTGGAACCTCTATACGGTAGGACTAGAGAAACAGTGTAGAAATGCACCAGCATTTGTGGAGCCTCTATACGGTAGGACTAGAGTAACAGTGTAGAAATGCACCAGCATTTGTGGAGCCTCTGCGATGGATGCTGTGTCCGTCTCATAATTGAGAGGTTGCCAGTGGTGATGACCGTAGCATTACTCTTAAATCAATATAGCCGCTTCTCACTCCCTCGCTGCGATGGATCCCATCAGAAATGAGTACTTGAGACTGATTCAGCTAACGTTGTAATAACTTGTTTCGCAGTCGAGCTAAGATGAGTTTGTATGAACTAATTGTACCAGGTGAGGTGTTATTAAAGATTACCTATTTTAACCCATTCAACACCAAGTAACTCACATGGACTGGTCCATGATATTCATAAACCAATAAATGAATCAGAAAATCACATTTGGACAAGTTCATTTATCAAAATGGGTAATTATGTCTAAAAATAGTCATATCACTGGCAAAAAGTGCAGATCCTGATGAGACGGCTCGTGATGAGCCGGCTCATCTGGATCTACACTTTTTGTAAGCCTATTTAGAGGTCTGTGGTGTTGAAAGGGTTAAGAACTTGGTTTATTGATAATGAATAGCTTACCTGCTAACCATTCTTCAGTAAATTATTTTCCACTTTTGTTTCTGTAAAAAAATTGGGGTTGGATACAGGCTGTGTTTATATTTAGCACATGACTGAAACCTTGCGCAGCAGCGAAGACATGCAAGCATTGATACACGAGACCTCTTGTATACTCTCATCATCTGAAAGAGGGTTAATATTATTTGGGTCAAACGGGAGTGTGGTGGGATGGGGAAACATGAGATCCCTGGCTTCACAGTCAAACTTTTTAACCCATTTCATTCTGAATACATTTAAAGGTTTTTGCAAACAACATAGCTCCAGATCAGCCGTAGCGTGATGCTGCATGCTGATCAGGATCTATGTTGTTTGCTACATAGCCAAGTGTCTTAGCATGATCATCTGAATAGCATACAGCATAGAGCCTGATCAGACGGCACATTCCATGGCGGCTGATCTGGCTCTATGTTCTTTGCAAATACTGTTTGAACGGTATCCAGAATCAAATGGCTTAACAAAGTGTTATTGTGCTTAAAACATGCATTTTATACCATTTTACAAGGCAACTCCTAACAACAACATTTAACATCAACATTTCGATTCAGGTTTACCAACACTGTACTGCAGCTGTCAGAAATTGTTTAGGTTTGCATTATAGAAAATGTACTTCTGTGTTATTTACATACAGTTAGATGTTGTTTCCTCCTGGTCAAGAAAGATTAATTGATTTAAGTGGGAGATTACAGGCTTGGCTTGGTCCAGAGCAGGTCAAGAATGCTACTAAACTATGGTGTACCAGGTGGGTCAAATAGCATGCACAATGAGGGGTGTACCATTGGCGTCAAATATAGTGGAGAATGCAGGGGTGTACCATTGGGGTCAAATAAAGCGGAGAATGCAGGGGTGTACCATTGGGGTCAAATATAGCGGAGAATGCATGTGTGTACCATTTGGGTCAAATAAAGCGGATAATGCAGGGGTGTACCATTGGGGTCAAATATAGCGGAGAATGCAGGGGTGTACCATTGGGGTCAAATATAGCGGATAATGCAGGGGTGTACCATTGGGGTCAAATATAGCGGAGAATGCAGGGGTGTACCATTGTCGTCAAACATAGCGGAGAATGCAGGGGTGTACCATTGGCGTCAAATATAGTGGAGAATGCAGGGGTGTACCATTGGCGTCAAATATAGTGGAGAATGCAGGGGTGTACCATTGGCGTCAAATATAGTGGAGAATGCAGGGGTGTACCATTGGCGTCAAATATAGTGGAGAATGCAGGGGTGTACCATTGGCGTCAAATATTGTGGAGAATGCAGGGGTGTACCATTGGCGTCAAATATTGTGGAGAATGCAGGGGTGTACCATTGGGGTCAAATATAGTGGAGAATGCAGGGGTGTACCATTGGCGTCAAATATTGTGGAGAATGCAGGGGTGTACCATTGGCGTCAAATATTGTGGAGAATGCAGGGGTGTACCATTGGGGTCAAATATTGTGGAGAATGCAGGTGCGTACTATTGAGATATAATATCGCGGAGAATGCGTGTGTGCGTGTGTGTCTGTGTACCATTTGGGTCAGCTATCACGGATAATGCACATGTGTACCATCAAAGTCATATATCGTGGAGAATGCACTGGCTCTGTCGAATAAATCATGTCCATGGATGGGTTGGAGGTTTTTTTAAAGCCTTTCCGTTAATTGAAAATATATGAATAATGAAGAAAATGTTTGACCCCAATTGTACACCATAGTGAACAGTTAATATAACAGCCTCCATGGAATGTGGTATATAAATCATTGTTTGTAAATTCTATACAGTCATATCTTTCACTTTCCCATAGTATATATATATATGAAGGTGAAAGAGGATTTACTGGTGAGGTGTTACGGTTTGACCATCAGATATGTTACTAATTTTGCGAGAATCTGTACTATGTGTCTTGATATACAAATTACAATTACATGTGTGTCTAGAATTAAGACATTGTCTGTGAATTATGGTTTATGCCCAATCGTTTTAGTGGGATTGCAAAACAAGTTCTTATTCCATTTAAGATTAATCGCACTCGGGACCTCATTCCTGATGGGATCGATCCATCGCCATGAGGGAGAGAGAAGGGCAATTTAAGGCGGTTTTAAGTGCCTTGTTGGACACTGTATGATATTTGTCTTCTTTCGGTTAATTATTGACGAATAAAACATGGTTTGTAGGCCTACTGTCCATACTCGCTTATAAGATGAGGTTTTTACAACCAGATTATGGCCTCAAAGTTGCTTCCTGTCTTATAAGTGTGTGCTAAAAAAATTAATTAACTTTTTTTAAAGATTTTTTTTTAATGTAATAAATGGTATATCCATAATTATGTTTTAGAAAAGAAAGCACTCCGACACTGAACTAGCGCTGACCAAGCATACACTTTATACATGATCTGGTGTCTATTTTATCAACCCGTCTTATATGTGAGTGCATGCCAAAATCCACAGATTTCATTACCAAAATATGGGGGGGGTCGTCTTATAGGCGAGATCATCTTATTGGTGGGTATGTACGGTAAGCATTGCTCAGAATGACAAATCTTGTTTTATTCAACATTAAATAACGCAAAATACAAATATTATTTCCATTCTAACATGACCTAAATATGTAAAAATCACAAAAAAATGTTGGGTTTATATTTTTTAGTGTGTAAAATTTAATGACGCCACAAAAGTGCAAAAATGCTAGTAAATTGACATCACGTTTGACAAACGTGATACGTAACGTCAAACAATGATTTAATTATTGCAGATTTGATAAAGGTAAATTCATTGTTTGCGTATACAGACAAATTGCCGAGCCATGTTAGAATATTGAATTAAACACATGTGATTTATACGTGTGACCCTATTATTCATTGATATGAGCAGTGAACAATACTAAGTTTGGACTGAAGTTATTGGACCGACCTTTGAACTAGATTATATTGTCGAGTTGTTATTCAAACAGGAAATAAGCAGGTATTGTATAGTTTAGGATACATGTAGTTAGTTTTTGTGTGTTTCCGGAATTCAATACTTCAATACCAAAACAGCAATTTAAGTTGAATTTGTACTTTTCTCAGTAATTATTTTATATACTTGGAAGTTGTGATAGCGCATTGCTAGCACGATTGCTTCAGGTGTGCGAGGCCCGGTGTTTGTGACCAACTGTAGCTGCTACGATTGTGCCCTTAAACAAGTCATTTAGATTCGACATTGCCTCTTCTTTCTCCCTCATGGCGAAGGATGTCATCAGGAATGAGGTGTTGAGAGCAATTTAACCCTTTCAACCCCACAGGCCTCTAAATAGGCTTATGAAAAGTGTAGATCCAGATGTCTCATCAGGATCTGCACTTTTTTGCCAGTAATAATTATTACTATTTTTAGATAAAATTACCCATTTTGATAAATGAACTGGTCCAAATGTAATTTTCTTATTAATTTATTGGTTTAAAAATAGCATGCACCAGTCCATGTCAGTTACTTTGGGTTGAAAGGGTTAACTAATGCACTCACTGTCTGTGTGCATGGAATTTTGCTATTATTTAATGTGAAACTATTTTAGATTTTATCAATTATTAAATTTGCCTGCATATCCTGTAATACAGAAAACAATTGTGCACATGATCAACAGATAATGGACCCATTGAAAGCCCAAGTTAATCTACCATCACAAATGAAGATAAATGGTCGTATTTTGACATGGTTGTGACATGCAATGTAGAACTAAAACTGATTATATTTTTGGGGAGTCTTTATAGCATTGTGGTCAGTGAATCACTTTTGAGATATATTTTAATGAGGTATGGAATTTAGAATTTAATTGACAGCTTAATTGTTGACATTTCTGACATTTTTAGGCAGATTAAATTTATTGTTGTTTGTCCTTTTCATGAGAAAATTTATTTCGAAGCTTAGAATGTCATTAATTGTAGCTATAATTATGTGCTGCACATGTGTGATGTACCGAGAAGCGGGTGGGGTGATTCCACATTATGAGTGCTCTCATATATTTCTCCGTGTCGGTGGCCTAGCGGTTAAGACGTCCGTCTACGAGACGGGTGGTCGAAGGTTCGAACCTTGTCAGGGGTTTGTTCAGATATTGCCGGTTGGTGAGCCGCCAGTTAGTTAAATAATGATTACCGATTGCGTATCAGCCTGGCGCCTTGTCTTCAAGAATAGGGTTCGGGAAGTACTGATGTTCATAAAAAAAGTGTCTCATAAGTCAGTAATGGCTGGCTGGCCCTTTTCAATAGGGGTGACACTAAAATAAAGAAACACTTTACTGTTACTTTTATATTTCCCTGTTTCAATACAGGTTAATTCCTTATTTTAGGAAATGTGAAGTTTTATAATAATATTAGCCTTTACACACAAGTATTATTTACTCCTGTCAGACCGACCACCTTGCTCGGTATCAGTTAGATTCACTGTGTATTATACGTTTTGAATATTTTGCTTATATGACAAACAGTGCTTATAACTGACCGTAACAAAACAGTTCATTCATTCATGTATTTAATGTTTTGTGCCAAAAATAAATCAAAAATCAAATTTCACTTTGTCATTAACCCTTTCAACCCCAAGTAACTGACATGTACTGGTCCATGATATTTTTAGACCAATAAATTAATAACAAAATTACATTTGGATCAGTTCATTTATCAAAATGGGTAATTTTATCTAAAAATAGTAATAATTATTACTGGCAAAAAAGTGCAGATCCTGATGAGACGGCTCGTTATGAGCCGGCTCATCTGGATCTACACTTTTCATAAGCCTATTTAGAGGCCTGTGGGGTTGAAAGGGTTAAATAAAAAAGAAGAGAATAATGACTTCCACAAATGTCAGAAATGTTAGTCAATTTAAAGACATGACTTTATAGTTTCTGTTGTTGACTATACAGTCAAACCTGTGTTAGTTGTCACCTCTATTAAGTACAGTCAAACCTGTGTTAGTTGTCACCTCTATTAAGTACAGTCAAACCTGTGTTAGTTGTCACCTCTATTAAGTACAGTCAAACCTGTGTTAGTTGTCACCTCTATTAAGTACAGTCAAACCTGTGTTAGTTGTCACCTCTATTAAGTACAGTCAAACCTGTGTTAGTTGTCACCTCTATTAAGTACAGTCAAACCTGTGTTAGTTGTCACCTCTATTAAGTACAGTCAAACCTGTGTTAGTTGTCACCTCTATTAAGTACAGTCAAACCTGTGTTAGTTGTCACCTCTATTAAGTACAGTCAAACCTGTGTTAGTTGTCACCTCTATTAAGTACAGTCAAACCTGTGTTAGTTGTCACCTCTATTAAGTACAGTCAAACCTGTGTTAGTTGTCACCTCTATTAAGTACAGTCAAACCTGTGTTAGTTGTCACCTCTATTAAGTACAGTCAAACCTGTGTTATGCAGCTAGTTTAGGGTTTGTAAAACAGTAATGAAATTAATTGCTTGTGAATTTTTGTTTGAACAATTTAATACAAACAAATGTTTTGTTAAGGGAGAAATTATTGTTTTAGCTAATTATGAATGCTTTAACCCTTAAAATGCTGAATAAATTGGAAGGGATGTGTGTAACGCCGTGTCAGGATCTATGTTGTTTGCTGTTCACCCAAGTGTTTTAGCTCCACTATCCAAATAGAATAGTTTTTGCAAACAGCATAGAGCCTGATCAGATGGCACATTCTGTACCGTCTGATCTTGTTCTATGCTGTTTGCAAAAACGAAATACTCGTTTCCAAATTGTATACAACCTTTCACTATACATGTATAGTCAAATTAATAAATAAATACATTTATGCATCACCCCCAACCCCCTCATTCCAATGCATTAATCTACCCCACAAATTTGCTAGCACCACATATTAAAAGTGCAACTCTGGTACATTGAACTAAAAAAACATTGTTAAACACAGATTGTGGCTTGGTATAAATCAGACCTGGTTTGTTTATACAGGTGGGGAAGAAAAGTAGACAGTTTATGAATTCGTGCTCTTGTCTACACTGTAGAGTAACTGTGAAATGATACAAGTTCCCAACAGTGACGTTATTATGTGTACACATTCACAACAGTGATTTTATTATGTGAACATGTTCTCAACAGTGATTTTATTCCGTGTACATGTTCCCAGCAGTGATTTTATTCTGTGAACATGTTCTCAACAATGATTTTATTCAATGTACATGTTCTCAACAATGATTTTATTCAATGTACATGTTCTCAACAATGATTTTATTCAATGTACATGTTCACAACAGTGATTTTATTCAATGTACATGTTCTCAACAATGATTTTATTCAATGTACATGTTCTCAACAGTGATTTTATTCTGTGTACATGTTCTCAACAGTGATTTTATTCCGTGTACATGTTCACAACAGTGATTTTATTCTGTTCACACATTCACAATAGTGGGCTTTTTCGGTGCACACGTTCACAACACTGGGTTTATTCTGTGCACACATTCACAAGAGTGAGTTTATTCCGTGCACACATTCACAACAGTTGGTATATATCTGCATCAATTGTGTTGCCAAAGTTTTATGCACGTCAGGCTTGTTTAAAATATTTTATTGTTCCAAATTTTGCTACTACTGATATAAAATATGAAGGGTGTGAGAGCAAGAATCCTGTATGTTGTAAGTGCGTATGATCAAACACTACACTTACACCAGTCTTGTCCTAACTTCAGTGGATTAATATTTTATTGTTTCGAGATGTATCTGGTAGAGTTAGATTTCAAATAAATGTTTTTTTGGTCTATATGAATGACTGCAGTTTGGATGAATAGATGTGGTTTGTGAAAACAGGATGGGTGTATGTAGGTGTACATTTGAAAAAAAAAAAAATGTTTTAAAGACATAAAGCGAACTACCTTATTTGCGACTGCCTGGGGAGGGATAGGGCAGGGGAGGATTTCATTATACAGTTTCAATAAGTTTACCGAGAAAATCGGTGGATCTTCTTCAATTTAACAGTTATAAATTGATATCGAACAAAACGTACACCTGCCTAGTGAAGCAGGTAGCCGATAATGCAACATTTTTGTGAGAAGAAAAAGTTGGTTAATGTCTCGGAAAATAGGTGTTTAAGTAATATGTAAAAGGTGGACCATTATAGTTTCATCAGGTACATTGATACCGTAAATCTCTCGTTGAATCACGATTACATTCAGAATCTACAAATCACATTCCGCCAGGAAACAGGGTGGTTTCCATAATAACATGCATGTTTTCAAGAGATAGGATATCGGTAGGATTACAGATTTCATGATCTCTGTAGAATTCATTTTGGAATTTATTCAAAATTGTTATGGTAGTTGTGCGTTCGAACGTTTCGTTATGAATTGCGTTATACTCGGTGGACTAAGAGATTGCGTGTTATAATAATGGATGTTTTTGTTTTTTGTTCAATTAGGAATTTAATGCAGACAGTTATTGAAGTGGAATATTTTGATTACTTATGCTATCATTTAACCAAGTTGTTCTATAACAGTAATTGTGCAATATCATGTATTAATTAACCCAGTGCTGAATACAATCTTTTTAATTTAGTGTAATTAGCAATATTTTCCTTATTCTTCCGTGGAATCATATGTGAATGGTCTCATTTAAATTGTCTCTTTGTGGCGCTTTTAACAAGTACCCATAATGCATAGCTTCGAGAAAAAAAATACAACACAATTAATTTATCCCTGCCGTTGGGGACTGTATTTCAACTATATTATAACTCGCACAGTTGTTGATGGATATAGATGAAACTTTGTGAATATATCGAGGATTGGTCGAGGAGGGAGTGATTCACGTTTGGGAGAAATAGGTCATGGTGGTCAGTGATGTGTCCACTCCCATCAACTATATTATATATATAAATAGCACTGTAGAACCAAGCATTTGTTCTTGTGTCAATATCAGCGCGGGTGTTTGCATCTCTCCGGGTGCAATCCTCTAGTTTACCTTGATTTCGTGCAAATTTCATTTTCAGCACATTTAGGGTTAATATTACACGTATGACAGTAACTCGACTGGACACATGTACATTTTCTATTATCCGATTTATAAATCTGCATTGGAATATTTTAATATACGTGGTACAGTCATCTTCTAGCAGTATAGTGGATATAGTGTGTAGTGGATCTCGGAGATGCTGGCCATAGTGTCTTGATACTTAAAAACACTTTGGATTTAATGTTTTATTGATTTGAATAATAAAAACAAAAAGACAAACATGGTAAGTATAAGATATTGTTGAGTAATATTGAATTCTTCAAACCTGGTCTCAAGGTTATAAAACCTTTTTCCATTCTCAAGCTCAAATCTCAATTAAGCTCTCTGATTGGTTGAGTCCGGAGCAAATCTCAGATGACTCAACCAATCATATCACAAGAGCTTGAGCTTGAGGTGTAAGAAAATAGTTCAAACCTCTAACCCTAATGTAGTGACTCTTTTAAGTTGAGAATAAAATTTAATGTTCAACTTAAGTTCTACATAAATCAGTTTTCTCTCTTCAATATAACTACTGGTATAAAATAAAATTGATTGTTTTTGTGGAGTTGCCAGCTATCGTAACATACAAACAACTTCCTGGAATTATCTATCAAATATTTTGTTCCATGTTGTTGAACTCCCCACCCCCATACCCCACTATAACTTCAAAAGTTGTTGATTGATTTTGGTCAAATTTTGTGGATATAATAATAGGGGTTGGTATAGGAGCAAGTGGTTCGATATAGATTGAAATTGGTCATGGTCTGTGGAGGTTGACCTTTCAATGTCATATGAAGGTCACATGAATATATACCATGATGTGAATATATAGAACTGTCCGGTTGCCCATATGAGCGACACCTCCTGAAGAGATTAGTCATTTTAGATTTGTGGAGGATAGTGCAATGATACAGACAGAGACCCATTCCAGAGTCTCCTCTGGTTCTTTTACGTGCACGGTGTACAGAACCGGCACGAGACCTCTGTTTAAAGTCCCATCTGAAAGACTATTCATTTTATTAGGGTCTGACAGGGGATCAAACCTGCGATCCATGGATTACCAGTCCAGTGCGTTACCACTGGACTACAGATCCGTCATTGCATCTCTGTACACTCTTTATATGGTACAGTACATGTATATGTTTCTGAAAAAAGAAAAATTCCAAAAAATATTACCCCTGCCCTGCCCTGCCCTGCCCTGCCCTGCCCTGCTCCATGATATTGCCGTGGGACATATCACAAACTCCATCGTAATACAGGTGTCTCTGTCCGAATTCTGTACATTCTATTGCTGTCGGGTCACATCGCAATTTCTTTGCTTTGATATCGTACATCGTTATTTTGTATGCAGGTTGGATTCAGTTATTTTGAGGAATAAAATCAACCTGTGTTGTGTTTATGTATAGGATATAAGCCGAAAACGATCCAATCTGTAACATATTGGATGCGTTTGAGGCTTATATCTTACTTAAAGCACACATTTATATAGCAAGATCCTACTCATTAAAATTGTTAATTTCGTACATGTACACGTAGTATTTAATATAATACTCTGACCTTTTGACACCAGTCCAATATTAATAATAATGGACTGCAAGTACAAAGGTATGACATCACGACAGTGTTTTAATGGGGCATACAATACATTTGTGCTGTCAAGCATATGATAATGTACACAATGTCTGGCTAAGCTTAACTATATTGTCGTGTTTAACCCTAAAAATGATTAATAAATTGGAAAGAAATGTGCAAACAACATAGATCCAGATCAGCTGTGGCATAGTGGCATGGCTGATCAGGATCTATGTTCTTTACTATTCTGTCAAGTGGTTTGGCTCTACTATCTGAATACCAAACAACATAGACCCTGATCACATGGCACGTTTGTGTAATCTGATCTGGCTCTTATGCTGTTTGCAAAAACGAATATACTCGTTTCCAGCACAGTTAGGGTTAATGAAAGCTCATCTGTTTTAACTAATTTTCACAACGTTTAATGTGTAGTACCGCCCACTTCTGTCAGTCTCGTAGTAGCTCCGCCCATACTACTTTTACTGTGTTATAAACGCAGCATACAGAATGGGATATAACATTAGCAACTAAATAGTGGTGTGAATATTTATAGATATCATAAGTAAAGCTGTTGTTTGTTTCTATATTTTCAGGAGAGGGAATACGCCAGTGATGATGATGATACTGAGGGTGAGTTTAGTGTTTCGAGTTTTATTTGAAAGCCAGGATTTGAATCCATATCGCCATAGCAATTGTCCCATAGCAACAAGAAACCTTACCACCCTACTTACTGTACCAGCTCTTCCACCTCACAATAGACTGCACAATATAGAATCGTAATTTTCCCGGAGCTATGACTGTAAAAATAAATAAATACTTGTATATTTAACATCCCTAGTGGCCGTAATGTGTTATATCAAACCCCAGTGCATCTAAGAGCAATTTGGTCAGCCCATAAACTCTGGCTACCTGTTAGCATGATGCCTGATATAAATGTACATAGATAAAGTCAAAGCCATCAAGTAAAGATATCGACACATAAACACATTCAAACGAAGATCAACATAGCAAAATACTTGATCCCAACCATCCCAAACTTAACTGAAAGGAACAGACAGATCGACAACTGTTGATGAGCAGGTACCCGGACTGGTAACCTTTTGATGAGCAGGGTACCATATTGCACTTTGTGTCCTTATGGTGTATATATATAGTCTGCTATATAGTTTCATACAATTGCTTACTGTATAGTTTCATACCATTGCTTGCTGTAGATTACTGACAGATGCCATCACATAGTTTACTGTAGCATAGTGTATTCCTTCCTGTGTTGATCAGCAGCTTCAACAGTTATTGCTGCCACATGGTTTCTACTGTGCTATGTGATCTGTGATACATTCTTTGCTGATTCCACGTCCAAGAATGTTTGATGCTGCAGTCTGTTTCACCTGTAATCTGCCAATCACGACTAAAGTCGCTTTTGTTTCTTGGTTTCCATTGTGTTATGTGATCTGTGATACATTCTTTGTAACCTGCCAATCACGACTAAAGTCGCTTTTGCGTCTGATCTGTCTCCATGATGTTTGCTATTTGGATAGTGGAGCTAAAATACTTGGTCTGAATAGCAAACAACATAGATCCTGATCAGATGCGGCTGATCTGGATCTGTTGTTTGCACATTCCTTCCAATTTATTTCGCTCAAACAATGATCGACATTTCTTGTTTTTTTCTCTATTACCTCCCTTGGCAGATAAAGTCTGATTTATCCAGAAAAGTATATTGGACTTTTGTTCAATTCCTTTGTTTTTACTGTTGTTCCATAACCAGATGTTGCGTTATGATAAGTGTAATTTTAGCATAATCATGTTAACAGTGTTTTACAGTAAAGTATCCACTGGATATTATACTGTAGGATATATGTTGAGACATAATAATGAAATAATTATAAGATGAGAAATCGAATGACAATTGATAACCTGCTTTGCAATGGAAAATAAGGTAAAAACAGGAAACCAATTAATAGGACCTATCTACCTCTAGGAGTATTCAGGGGCAGTAACTGCCCAATGTCTCTCTAGGAGTATTCAGGGGCAGTAACTGCCCAATGTCTCTCTAGGAGTATTCAGGGGCAGTAACTGCAGGGGCAGTAACTGTCCAATGTCTCTCTAGGAGTATTCAGGGGCAGTAACTGCCCAATGTCTCTCTAGGAGTATTCAGGGGCAGTAACTGCCCAATGTCTCTCTAGGAGTATTCAGGGGCAGTAACTGCCCAATGTCTCTCTAGGTGTATTCAGGGGCAGTAACTGCCCAATGTCTCTCTAGGTGTATTCAGGGGCAGTAACTGCCCAATGTCTCTCTAGGAGTATTCAGGGGCAGTAACTGCCCAATGTCTCTCTAGTAGTATTCAGGGGCAGTAACTGTCCAGTGTCTCTAGGAGTATTCAGGGGCAGTAACTGCCCAATGTCTCTCTAGGAGTATTCAGGGGCAGTAACTGCCCAATGTCTCTCATTCCTACATCCCAAGGCCTCAAAGGCCCATGCTCACACTATTACTAGAAAACAAAACTGCCTTGAATTAAACTAGAGCTGGTTTTTTTGTATTTTTTGACCATTTTTGATATTTTGAATATTATAACCCCTTGTTAGTGACCCCTCCGTGGTCGAGTGGTTACGGTCGCTGACTTGTATACCACTGTAACCTATCATCACTGATGGTCACGGGTTCGAGCCCCACTCAGGCCGTGTCTCATTTATATGAAAAAGTTGGCAGTTTCTTACGGAGGTTGGTGCACCCAAGTACTGGTTAACCGCTGGAGCCTGCCCAGGAAAGGTGTTGTTAAGTACACTGCCTCCGGCGATATAGCCCGAAATGGTGCTGATGCTGATGAAATATAACATAACATAAATATAACATAATTGTTAGTGACCCCATTCGATGTGTGCGGGGAGGGAGGTAATTTATACTTGGGACCACTGTCTTGTCCTAATACATTTTCATAACTATTTATTCACATCTCCCTTACATTCGCTACTAGAAGCAACATAAATCCTGATTCTCATGATTCCTTTGCATCTATGTTCACAGGAATGCCACCTTTCATGTCTCGTTACATACTAGTTTTGTCGTGGTACAAAACCTTGACACAATAGGTTACATAGTTGTTTTGCGTGGCGTTTTGTTCAGTTGTCCCTTTACATGTAACATGAGTGTTACCTCCAGATAACTCGGTGTGTAATGTTTGGCTATCAATGATTATTAAATAGGTAGGACAAGTGATGAGGATAAGATAGAGAATTTATTGTTAGTCGCTATGCATCGTCAATCTTCGTTTATGTCACAACAGTACATGGTGTACCGTTTATTTAATGCAACAGCAATGCATCAGCAAATTGTGTTTCGGTGAAAGAAATAAACTTAAATTACTAAATGAACGGAGATTTTTATGCCTTTAGAAAACAAATGACGATAATTAAGATAAATGGAAATGTGTGCGTTTGAAAAAACTTGAAAATTGATGGACAATTAGTTTGTAAGTATTCTATTTATAATATTAAAGTCTTACTATGTCTTTATTCACTTGTCCTAGCATATGCCTCTGGTTCGAGTCACCCACCCGATATATCAATGTCATTTCCTGGAAACCAATTGCCCCTCCTGTATGTTCGAATTATATTCAGGTTCTACGTGGGTTAGTCCGCCTCCGTGGTCGAGTGGTTAAGGTCGCTGACTTGTATACCACTGTAACCTATCATCACTGATGGTCACAGGTTCGAGCCCTGCTCAGGCCGTGTCTCATTTATATGAAAAAGTTGGCAGTTTCTTACGGAGGTTGGTGCACCCAAGTACTGGTTAACCGCTGGTGCCTAGACATATAAACTAGACATTGACCGATTTCTCCTTACATCAATCACTTTCTCATAGACCAATCCTCTATAGATCTACACAGTGGAGATTGTAACAGACAAGAGCAGAGTAACAGGGATCATTCTAGATGGCGATGTGGGCGAAATTGTCACCCTAGGGACCCTGACTTCGCCCTCTGGGGGGCTCCACTTCTCCCTAAAAAAAAAAAAAAAATTGTCTAGTAAGATACACTGGCCCATTATAAAGCACTCCTTCTATTCAACTGTTGTATTTAATGGTACTGTGCATTTTAAGCCTATGTTACAGAAGTATATTAACCCTTTCAACCCCACAGGCCTCTAAATAGGCTTATGAAAAGTGTAGATCCAGATGAGCCGGCTAGTGATGAGCCGTCTCATCAGGATCTGCACTTTTTGCCAGTGATATGACTATTTTTAGACATAATTACCCATTTTGATAAATGAACTTGTCCAAATGTGATTTTCTTATTAATTTATTGGTCTGAAAATATCATGCACCAGTCCATGTCAGTTACTTGGGGTTGAATGGGTTAAAGAACACCATTTAAGGAAAGGATCAACCGCTTTCTCACTTTTCCCAAAAATTCTGACCTAGAATGAACCCTGGAGTATTGCACTAGGATGTTTGTATGTCTGCATCAACTTTATATTGTATGACATTAACCCTTTCCTTCATAGTGATTTAGGTTAATATACTATTATGTCTCCATACAAATGACAGCCATTTTGCTATCATGCAGTGTATAAGTAGTCGCCATATCTATCCCACCTCCATAGGTATTACTGGGACTACATTAGATTCTAGCCTTTTTTGTATTGGTAATGACGTCAAGAGGTGCTTCTATGAGGGAAAGAGTTAATGGTGTTGAAGTGTCTATACATACAACAAGTCTCATGACGTCACCTGTATATTTTCAGACCTATACTTTCAACGTGTACAGCAAGGCAGCCTCGAACCGCTCGATACAATTTTCGTGAAGAATGTCAGAGAAGGTGGCCCTGCCCACAAAGCGGGCTTGAACCCAGGAGACCGGATCATATCTGTGAACGGGGAACCGGTAACGGGGAAGTCGTACGGACAAGTGATCAACCTGATTCAACAGACGAACAAAGATCTCAGCATCCTAGTGGTGCCAAAGGAAGAGGATATATTACAACTGGTTAGTAACATGAAAGGTCATATTTAGAGGTCAAAGATTTAATATACGGTCACTTTCTATGTTTGTATATTTGCTTGTTTCTCGTTCATAAGTTGACCTAGTACATGTCTGGAGGAGAAAAAGGTTGACTTATGGCCGGGAATATATGGCAAGTAACATTAAAGCAGCATTACATCGTAATAAAGGATGTTTTGGGTAAAATATAAATACTAATGTGTGTGTGTTTACAAAAATTGAAATAGTCGCTCAGAAACGATAAAATTCCAATAAATTTAAACCGTCGTATACGCGAATTTGTTTATCAACACACGAAATGTAAACACGCACAGTGCGCATGTGTGAAAAAACAACAAGAGGATGTAGAAAACAACGTATATATTTTGAACATGAAAACTATCTATCTATCTTCCTCTAATGTCGAACCCCTCGCGGGGATGTAGAAATTTCCCTAAAGACTTAGCTAACAGAGGTATGAATCAACATATCAAGTAATTTAATTAAAAAAGACAACGCGGGACAAGTGCGGACGATGCATTCCGGTTGTAAACAAGTGCGTTACCGATCAACTCGGAAAGTCCTACTTTCGGTTTCGGGTTTGTTTTATCGCAAAAAACACTGTTTACCAAATGAACATAAGCATACAAAGTATAATGTTAGAATGTGTAGCAGCATTGCTACCCATACGTAAAAATTGAATTTTTCAAATATCTTATTTCATACGATGTAATGCTGCTTTAAGGAATTTGTACATATTTGTGAAAAACAGTACATCTTTCAATACTCATTTTACTGATTATTTTACTCTATCTGTCTTTAATAAAAACTGACTAGTCCTTGATACATCATCATTTATGTATTTTTTAAATGGATATATAATGAAATATGCTATCACAAACTAAACTATGCTTTACCTGTATGGTATGGGTTACATTGCTATATTAAATGGCTAAATGCCAATAAAGTGCTGATAAATTGTCATAAATGAGTTTGGTGTTTCATGAATCAAAGATGTTACACAAAAAAGAAATAGTTGAATGAAATTTGATGACTTAATTTTGCACTGGTCGTGACGAGGTGTAGGATGTTAGTAGCATACTGTGGTGTGGGTTAGTTTTATCTGAACTTGATATGGTTTGTGTGATAATTTATTTATTTTGAAATATGTATTTAGCGTGAATAAAGTTGTTGATATTTAGTATAGTATAGTATAACAGGATATCTCCTGGCCCACTCTAAACATTCTCGGGCTAAGGTTTGGAAATATTCCCCCGCCTGGCAATGCTAACCTCATCCCAGTACATCTGTACGTGCTTATTTATATAGAGTGGGCAGACTGACCCTGGAAATCCTACCTGCCACCCCACACCACCACACCCCACCACACCCCACCCCACCCCACCCCACCCCACCCCACCCCACCCCACCCCACCCCACCCCCCATGTATGTCTATACGTGTATGTATTAACAGTAGGATTCTACAAAAATGTTAGTAGAAGGGGGGGGTAGAATTTCCACGGTGGGGGTAGAATTTCCAGGGTGGGGGTAGAATATCCAGATTTTGGGGGAGAATTTTGGTGGGGTGTAATTTCCTTTCACACCGGTACCAACATTTCGAATGGGACTATGAACCGAGGACCCATGTATCAGTTCTATAAAAGAACCGGGGATGCCTCTGGAATTGCGGCGTCTTGCACTATCCTCAAGCAAATAAAATTACTAATATTGTCATGGAGGTATTGTCCCGTTTAAACCATGGGGACAATGATGAATATATTCTTAATAGAAAAAATACATACAATTTAAATTGATTTAGATATAAATAATACATAATTTGAATTCATAGAATTTAATAAAAGTACACTATAGAATAGGTAGGGTACATAAATTTAGACTTTTTTTGGTTCATTGATTTTTTTCATGGTGTATTTGATACAATGTCCATTTTGTTGTTGTATCTTGAAACAAAGTTGATCCTCAGTATACTGAATCCTACACAAACTATGTTCTTCATGATGAGGTTTCATGTGTATCTCCTGAAATCATAAACAATTAAATTTGGGAAAAATATGTCTGTAAAATGTCAATTCTTATCATTCTGCAATTGAAAGATTACAGGGACCGTAGGGAGAGGCCTTCAGCTATTATGCACAGTACTTGTTAACCCTTTCCTTCAAAGAGATTTAGGTTAATATACAATTATACACCAAAGTACTGGTTAACCCTTTCCTTCATAGAGATTTAGGTTAATATACTATTTATGCACCCAAGTACTGGTTAACCCTTTCCTTCATAGAGATTTAGGTTAATATACTATTATGCACCCAAGTACTGGATAACCCTTTCCTTCAAAGAGATTTAGGTTAATATACTATTATGCACCAAAGTACTGGTTAACCCTTTCCTTCATAGAGATTTAGGTTAATATACTATTATGCACCCAAGTACTGGTTAACCCTTTCTTTCAAAGAGATTTATGTTAATATACTATTATGCACCCAAGTACTGGTTAACCCTTTCCTTCAAAGAGATTTATGTTAATATACTATATTATGCACCCAAGTACTGGTTAACCCTTTCCTTCAAAGAGATTTAGGTTAATATACTATTATGCACCCAAGTACTGGTTAACCCTTTCCTTCATAGAGATTTAGGTTAATATACTATTATGCACCCAAGTACTGGTTAACCCTTTCCTTCAAAGAGATTTATGTTAATATACTATTATGCACCCAAGTACTGGTTAACCCTTTCCTTCATAGAGATTTAGGTTAATATACTATTATGCACCCAAGTACTGGTTAACCCTTTCCTTCATAGAGATTTAGGTTAATATACTATTATGCACCCAAGTACTGGTTAACCCTTTCCTTCATAGAGATTTAGGTTAATATACTATTATGCACCCAAGTACTGGTTAACCCTTTCCTTCATAGAGATTTAGGTTAATATACTATTATGCACCCAAGTACTGGTTAACCCTTTCCTTCATAGAGATTTAGGTTAATATTATGCACCCAAGTACTGGTTAACCCTTTCCTTCATAGAGATTTAGGTTAATATACTATTTTGCACCCAAGTACTGGTTAACCCTTTCCTTCATAGAGATTTAGGTTAATATACTATTATGCACCCAAGTACTGGTTAACCCTTTCCTTCATAGAGATTTAGGTTAATATACTATTTATGCACCCAAGTACTGGTTAACCCTTTCCTTCAAAGAGATTTATGTTAATATACTATTATGCACCCAAGTACTGGTTAACCCTTTCCTTCATAGAGATTTAGGTTAATATACTATTATGCACCCAAGTACTGGTTAACCCTTTCCTTCATAGAGATTTAGGTTAATATACTATTATGCACCCAGGTACTGGTTAACCCTTTCCTTCATAGAGATTTAGGTTAATATACTATTATGCACCCAGGTACTGGTTAACCCTTTCCTTCATAGAGATTTAGGTTAATATACTATTATGCACCCAAGTACTGGTTAACCCTTTCCTTCATAGAGATTTAGGTTAATATACTATTATGCACCCAAGTACTGGTTAACCCTTTCCTTCATAGAGATTTAGGTTAATATACTATTATGCACCCAAGTACTGGTTAACCCTTTCCTTCATAGAGATTTAGGTTAATATACTCTTATATCTCCATATAAACGACAGCCATTTAGCTATCAAGTAGTCGCCATTCCTATCCCAGCTCCATAGATATTACTGGGACTACATGAGATTCTGGCCTATATTATGAACATTGGTTTGGCTCCTACATTGTCAATGTATGTTGTATTGGTAATGGCGTCAAGAGGCGCTTCTATGAGGGAAAGGGTTGCTGGAGCCTGCCCAGGAAACGTGTTGTTAGGTTAACTGCCTGCCGGCGACATAGCCCAAAATGGTGCTGATGAAGGCGTAAAACCCGAACAAACAAACAAACAAATTTTAATCACAGACCTAAATAGGATTACAAAAAGTGTAGATCCAGATGAGCCAGCTCGTGATGAGCTGTTTCATCAGGATCTGTACTTTTTGTCAGTAATATTACTATTTTTAGACAAATTTATCCATTTTGATAAACAAACTGGTCCAAATGTAATTTTCTTATATATTTGTTGGTCTAAAAATATCATGGACCAGTCCATGTCAGTTACTTGTTGTTGGATGGGTTACGTTGGATATCTGTACTCTCTCGTTGTATAACAAATACAATGAAATGATAGCAACCATTTTAGAAATTGTGACGGCCATTTTGAACAGGAATATATCTTTAAAAGGAATTAACGTTTAGCACACCCTGTAGGCGAAATGAGCAGATAACAAATGTGGGATATTTTTCTTATGCTTCCTGGAAAGTAGTGCTTGACATTGCATTCAAATCGTTCATCGGGACTACTTTCTAGGGAAGAGTACAGTGTGCTAATGCATGCCTACAGCGTACCTACAGTGTGCTAAAGTGTGCTAATGCGTCCTAAAGGTTAAGGAAACCTGCTAGTTATGTCTATTTTATATTTACGTCAGTGACAGTGGAGAAAAGAAGGTAAAAAAACCCATTCTCAATGAAATGTTCTGAAATAATCCCATTTTGTGTGTGTGTATTTGCAGGCATACCAGAACTCAAGCCACTCGTATGATTCAGACTTCGGTGTGGGACACCCGATGAGGGAGTCCCGGAATTCATCTAGTCGTCAGTCTTCAATGGACAATAATCTATACATATCAAATTACAGCCGAGATCGCGATCGTAAAGTCCTTTCCACCAGTAACCTGGACAGTCACTATTTCGACGGATCTGAATCTTATCCGCAGTTTGATCGCGAGCCGCCACGACGCCAGTTAAAATCATCAACTTCGTACACATCCGGATTAAGCCTTTATCGTGACCCGCAACAAGTGGAAGAAAATATGAACAAGAACGTGTTTTTAGATCGGCGACGGGAGTTCGAGAGTCGTGCTGCTCAGGAAAACGTGAATCCTAATGCTTCGAAAACATATTCATTCGGTCTCTACTTTCCAAAGAAGGAGAGTGGAGTTAATAGTGCTGAAAATTTATCAAGGTCAGTGATGATACGGAGATCAAAGGAAAGTGTGCTTCAGCCGACAGATTCGCAGGAAAATATCTCGAAATTACAGTCTTCCAGAACACGGAATGTGCCTATTGAATATAGACATAGTGGGAGTCCAGATCAGAAATCTGAGAGATTCCGGTCCCAGGAAGTTATGTCCCGGGAACACGAGGCAGCACGGCCCTCGAGCCACTATGCGCAGGGAAATACGGTACGACATAGTTTTCCCGACTCGGGTGTACAGATCTGGACCTCTCCGGCACGAAGTACGAGTGAAAAAAATAGTCCATACGGGTTTGAACATGGTACTCCTGTACCGGATGGCTTGGCCAATAAAAGGGACAGTTATAGTTCATCTAGACAGTATGTGCCAGTAATCAACGAATCATCCATTTCCAAAACTCAAAACATGTCCGCTAGTGTGGATAGCATTGACCCTCGGTCGAATATCTTTCATACGGAACATCATCTCCGAACATCTTACAATAAAAATCCTCATCCGTCGCCTGAGCAACAAGATCAAAATCAACCCCCTTCTAGTAGAGCCTTTATAGTGAAAATTGGGGATAACCATGAAAGAAGTAGCACTCCAAATGTAGCTCAAAGTCAGGCCGGGAACCATTCATATGGAGCTGCTTTTGCCTTGACTCGGTCCCCAGCTTCTACTGAGATTGAAATTAGACAGAAACGGGAACCAAGAATTCTGGTGTCACATAGAAAGAAGCAGTTTGAAGACAGAAATGATATATCTCCACCGCCAAACACTAACGCTGTTAATCAAAGTAGATACAAATCTGAGATTGAAAAAATTACGACGTTTAGGAAGTTTGACGGGGTGCAGGCTAGACTGGCGTCGTACGAGAAGAACTCGACTAGTGTTGATAATGGAGTGAGATCTCGGTCTCAGACGCCAGTCTCAGTACAACCGGTCGGTAAGGCCAGACGAATGTCACAGGAACGTTTGAGGTCGCCGGAACCTCATCAAAACTCAAATAGTCAGTATTCTGAGGGAAGCAACCAATCAAATTTCTCTGATTCTGCACCAATCAGAATCTACGTCTCTCAGGGAAACTCTAACACCTCAGGATCGCCGATTGTAGAAATTGTGCCAATGCAGTCATCATCGTATGAGATACCGGAATCCAGAAGTCCGGGTCAGTTTGTTGCCCATGGCAACCAATCTGAATCGTCAAGAGAAACGCGGGACCAAACTGATTCGGAATCAGGCCAGAAACCGGTGAGGAAGGCCTCCTTCCTATCGGCGGTGAATGCTCCCTATAGCAGGTGTAAGTATGGTTTCCTGTAACGGAATATTCATGTTGAATCCTCAATATTCGTCTGCATAATTGCTACATTTCATTCTCACCCACCTCCTTTGCTTGGCGCAGTCTGGATTTTATGGTTTTGAAAATAAAGCCACAAATGGAAATTACAGATATACTATAAAGTCACAATATTTGAATGAAAATGAAGCAATTATTTTATGTTGGCAGTACGTTGTTTGTAAGAGTTCACGTAAAGGACCCTATCTGTTGGTGTGGCATCCGTGGCCAGGCCGATACTCGGTCAGGCCCACGTATGTAGTGTCATTGAGCAAGGCACCTAACACACATTGCTTAGTACTGGTTAACCACTTAGGTCGGCTAAGCTTGCCCAGGAAAACATGTCTACGTCCCCGCAAGGGGTTTGACATTAATGGAACATACATTATGGGCTGGGTGGGCTTTATTGAAAAAGGGTCTAATGGAGCATCCTAGAAAGGTACCCTAAATTAGCTTAGTCTATATATGTATATGTATCCTAAAGCTAAACAGGCATCTGTGACAGAGTGGTTACAGTCTTTGACTCCAAATCACTTTCCCCTCACTGCTGTAGGTTCTAATCCCACTTGGGTGTGTTGATTCTTTTCATGTGAGAAAGCTATCCAGCTGGCTTGTGGTAGGTTTCTGGTTCTAGCTGGGTATACTGAAATACTGCTCGGAGGGTTTCGGATTCACCAATAACAGCTGGAAGCACAATCTACCGGAACTCGTTCCACTAACTAGCAGTGCAACCATTATAAGTTGAAATCAAAATTCACCAAATTTACACACTAAGTCCACACTAGTCTTGCTTTCATCAAAATTTACCCCATTTGAACTTTAGATAAAAATCTTTAAGATGCAACGGGTCAAGTCTCTTAGCAACTTTACATCCCTCACTTAAAGTGCCTTCGGGTGGGCAAACCTATCTAAGCTCTAAACACAATAATACTAGTGGTAACTTCGTAAGCCCAAGTTATTGCCGATTTTGTTAATAAATATAGTCATATGTAATTTGCAAATACAGTGAAACACCTCAAAAACCGGAAACTCTCTAATCTGGAATTCCAACCAAACCGAACATATTTCTTTTTCCCAAACTTTTCCTTTCTTTGTTCATTGTAGAAAAAACTCTGCAAAGCGCTCTTTTACGAATACCGAACATATTAATAAAAAAATACAATTATGTGCATTTTCAACTGTAATTTATCCCTGTAAACCGAAACAGTCTTGTCTTCCTGACTATTCTTTTAAACAAACAACTTTCACCAATTTTGTTCAGAATATTATGTTGTACGCATAAAATGAATCAGTTCTCTACTAACTGCTAAACTATAAGCTTGTCTCAGCCTCCTTCTAAGCACAGCAGAGTTGAATTGTTAATTTAGGAGAAATCTACCCACTATGAAAATCCCTCTAAACCGGAAACCCCTCCAAACCAAACTTTACCTCTTGTCCAGGGGCTGTTCGATTTAGAGGGGTTTCACTTTACCTCTTGTCCAGGGGCTGTTCGATTTAGAGGGGTTTCACTTTACCTCTTGTCCAGGGGCTGTTCGATTTAGAGGGGTTTCACTTTACCTCTTGTCCAGGGGCTGTTCGATTTAGAGGGGTTTCACTTTACCTCTTGTCCAGGGGCTGTTCGATTTAGAGGGGTTTCACTTTACCTCTTGTCCAGGGGCTGTTCGATTTAGAGGGGTTTCACTTTACCTCTTGTCCAGGGGCTGTTCGATTTAGAGGGGTTTCACTTTACCTCTTGTCCAGGGGCTGTTCGGTTTAGAGGGCTTTCACTTTACCTCTTGTCCAGGGGCTGTTCGGTTTAGTGGGCTTTCACTTTACCTCTTGTCCGGGGGGCTGTTCGATTTAGAGGGGTTCACTTTACCTCTTGTTCGGGGGGCTGTTCGATTTAGAGGGGTTCACTTTACCTCTTGTCTGGGGGGCTGTTCGATTTAGAGGGGTTCACTTTACCTCTGGTCCAGGGGCTGTTCGGTTTAGATGGGTTTCACTTTAGCTATTTCTTTAAAGCCAGTTCATTTGTGCAACCACTTATTTGTTACAAAATGGAAATACATGTATAACTCTCTGCACACTAGCGGCAGATACAGTCACTTTTGCAAACAGCACAGAACATGCCGTCTGATCAGGCTCTATGCTGTTGGCTATTTGGATAGTGGAGCTAAAACACTTAGCTGAATAGCAAACAACATAGATCCTGATCAGACGCGGCGCTACGCTGCGGCTGATCTGGATATAAGTACTGTCTGATCAGGCACTATGCTGTTTGCTATTCGGATAGTGGAGCTAAAACGCTTAGTTGAATAGCAAACAACATAGATCCTGATCAGACGCTACGCTGCGGCTGATCTGGATATATAAGTACCGTCTGATCAGGCTCTATGCTGTTTGCTATTCGGATAGTGGAGCTAAAACACTTACTTGAATAGCAAGCAACATAGTTCCTGATCAGACGCTGCAAGATGATCTGGATCTATGTTGTTTGCAAATGTGATTTTGTTTACTCAGCAGGCAATGGGATACGTTAATGATGTAAATCTTCTAATCATACTAATTACAGTATCTCGGTATGCAGCGCATTAAAAAAACAAAAACAAATACAAATATATTTTATACAGGGCTGTGAATCTTCCTATTTTTAGAGGATTTTCTTTTCTTTGGGAGTTTTCTTTGGGTCAAAATCTTGCAAAATAAATGTTGTCCAAGCTTTTCAATTTTCAACTCATTAGGTTGGGCGAACATCTTTATTTTCAGTATTTTGACAGATTTCCTCCTCACAATTTTCCATTCACAGCCCTGTTTATGCCTCTCGTGATGAACCGTTTACTCGGTATCCAAGTAATCGTTAATTGCGGATTATTTAATTCTGAGGAATTTGCGCATCTGGTTCTACAACAATTTGTTTGCCATTTTATTTTTGCATGTGTCCATGCATGACTTAACCCGTATTCCGCTAAATGCAAATAAAATCGACTTTGCAAACAGAATAGAGCCGGATCAGAAGGTACAGAACGTGTCATCTGATCCGGCTCTATGCTGTTTGCTATTCAGATAGTAGAGCTAAAACACTTCACAGAATAGCAAACAACATATGCTTCGTCTGATCTTCATCTATGTTATTCGCATATTGTTTCAAATTTATTCAGTAGGATAAGGGTTAAGTTTGTCCTTTTATTTTAGGAGGATTTGGTGTATATGCAGGGTAGAAGTTTGGTGACTTGGTCGAGTGTCCTTTAATTTTACAATTTCAAAAGCATTCAGATCTGATTGGTTGAGTCTTTGATTGACTTGGCTCAACCAATCAGAAAGCTTATGACTGAGTTTGAGATTAGTTTTATAATCTACAGTTCAGTGTTGGAACTTTAAAAGTTGATGTCAGGTCTCAAACTCGAGCTCATGTGATTATTGGTTGAGTCTCAGATTTGCTATTGGCTCAACCAATCAGAAAGCTTGAGATTGGAGAAAAGATTTAGGTACCTCAATTCCTACTATTCTACGAGAAATACTTTGTTATCAGTTCATATTGTGATTGCATTTTTAGCTTTATATTGTACATGTGATGTCATTAGTGTTGCCAATCTCTATGTTGTGCTATTTTTAGACTTACTGTTGTGCTATTTATAGGTCTTGATGTTGTGCTTTGTTTAGACCTTGATGTTGTGCTATTTTTAGACCTTGATGTTGTGCTATTTTTAGACCTGCCCCAGACAGGATATGATAATGAGATGCCATTGTTCGATGTCGCTCCAAAATCTTCACGCTCATTCTCCTCCAATCAGGGCGTGTCTCGAGATCAGCGGGATGGAAGTGCGACGCCCACCAACTTTCAATGGGCAGGCAGGACTCCTAGTCCGGCACGGGGTATTTGTCGTTCTTGCATGATTATTGTCACTATGGACACCTTTTAGAAATATTATATCGCCCCCATCAGGGGGGAGACATGTGTTTTTGCCTTTCCCGTCTAACAGTCTGGGTGACCATCAGAGGTTTATGGACTTTCAGTTTAATACTACTGATAGCCCATAAGTTAGGGAGCTAATTTGTAGTCTCTTTTAGTCTTTAAACCCCTTCTGGACAAATATTTTAGGCCATGAACCAAATGTTGGTATGTCCAATCGTTCGTCTGTCTGTCCAAATTTACCTTATTCTCACTTCATCTCCTAAACCTCTTGTTAGCAAGCTTGGCTTGCAGCATCGGTATGATGTCCTGTTGTGCATATTATGATGTTCCGGTTGGGTGATTTGTTTGCGGATGGTCAGCTGAACATGTTTATAACACAAAAGCTTGTCCGTGCTTCTTCTCCATAACCACTTGTTAGCAAGCTTGGCTTACAGCATCGGTATGATGTTCCGGTTGTATGATGTTCCGGTTGGATGATTTTGTTTGTATTATGTTCCGGTTGGATGATTTTGTTTGCGGATGGTCAGCTGAACATTTTTATAACACAAAAGCTTGTCCGTGCTTCTTCTCCATAACCACTTGTTTGTTTAAAAAAAATTGTTTACGGTTTTGTTCTCTTGAAAAGTTGTAAAAATGCAGGTGGGCATTACGGAGACCATTGATAAGGTACTTTTCTATATTACATATGATTGTTTATTTCAATGACTTCAAATATTCCACTTCTATGCATTTAATGCCTCACTGAAGAACACTAGTGAATGGGGAGACAAATGTTTTTGTCAAAAACAATTTCTAGTTTTATATTGATTTCTTCAGTCTTGAATTAATTATAAATAATTTATTGATCCTGAATTTATAATTATTTCTTCGATCCGGAATTTATTATTATATTCATTTCTTTGATCCGGAATTTATATTCATTTCTTTGATCCGGAATTTATATTCATTTCTTTGATCCGGAATTTATATCCATTTCTGAATTTATAAATTTTCTTTGATGCTGATTTTAGATTTGTTCTCTTCTGTCCTGGAATCAACTTCTTCCATCCTGATATATTTATTTCATCGATGCTATTTCAGCTCTGTCCCCCACCAGTATGAGTGTGTTGAACAGTGGTGTTAGTATGTCCTCCTCCGTAACAGTGACCCCTGTAACAACCACCCATGTCAGACTGCGCAATAAACCAGAGAGTAAGTACGGGCTTTATAGACTAACTGCAAGAGTTTTATTTTCAATTTGTTTCATGTGATGAAGCTCAGCTGGCTTGCAGAAGGTTGGTGGTTCTACCTGTGTGACCGCCCGTGCCGGAAATACTGCTCAGATGGGCACTCACAGTTTTCCTCCACCAATAACAGTTAATAAGAGCCATAACTAATTAGAGGTTATTATGTGGCTAGTTTCATATCATCAACCTGATGTAGCTTGATATCAAGTTACTGATCGTCGATACCTAGGCTGATATCAAGTTACTGATGGTCGATACATAGGCTGATATCAAGTTACCGATGGTCGATACCTAGGCTGATATGAAACTAGCCACATAACAACGTCTTTATTACTTTGATGTGTATTTTAACATTTAATAATCCAAATCATACTCTCCCGTTATCCATCTATCAGGAATAAATCACAATTACTGAATTAGATACACAAACACGATTGCAATATTATTACGAGACTACATACATCTGTTATCAAAGTAGCACCGAGTCCGCATGCGTTATTTAAAAGGAAGTAGTTTTAATGTGGCTTTTGCTGGTTTGATACGGGCTTGTGACCGCATCAAATCAGCAAACGTAATATCAGACTGGAAAACACAGCGTAGCAACATGCGTGGTAGACAGTTTTGTGGTAGACAAATAACGGCAACACATAGGCTACAATTCATATCTAAGTAATAATGCAGCTAAAACTTGTGTTCCGACACGTTTGCTTTTCTTTAAATTGTCATGTTTTGTATTGTATATATGTAAAATGAATCGAGCAACAAAATATGATTAAACTAAGCTGGAAGCACAATCTAACTGGTTTAATTTTAACCAACACTGCAACCATTATAATATGAAATCAAAATTCACCAATTTATGAATAAGTCCTAGGCTTTATATTGAATGGTACGGACGGATCTGTAGTCCAGTAACATGTTGGACTGGTAATCCAGGGATCGCAGGTTCGATCCCCTGTCTGACCCTAATAAAATTAACAAGTCTTTCATATGGGACGTTAAACCGAGGTCTCGTGTCTGTGCACGTAAAAGAACCAGAGGATACTCTTGAATGGGTCTCTGTCTGTATCATTGCACTATCCGCCAAAAATCTAAAATGACTAATCTCTTCAGAAGGCAACCGGTATGGGTAACCGGTAGCGACGATAAATAAACGTAAACCACACATTGAATGATTCCAGACTAGGTTATGAGTCATGAAAGCAAGTACAAATAAATAAATATCCCGGAAAGCATCTGTGACTAATCATATTTCATAGAGCATCAGCACGTGCATGTTTCTAGGCTATTTGAAGCAGATGACGGGTGAAATATATTATTACAAATTTAACAAGTCGATTATGATTGGCGATGCCGGTCTTGGTGTTTGGGTTTAACTCCTTGCCTGCTAACGGTGAAAATAACAGTCAAATGTGTCATTTAATTTCATTAGAATTGTGTCATGACATATTTCCATAATTTTCAGTTACAAATAGGAAAAACGCATTAATGAATTGCGTCTGCTACAATCATCTAAACTATTTATAGCCATTATTTTACCCACAATGCAATAGTTAAATGTTTTTCTCTCATTCTGAATACACATATATATATTTTTATTACGACGGCTGTTAAATGCAACAAATCGGCACAAACTTATACAGGACAATAAAACAATAGTTTTCGTTGACGGCTAAAGATGATGAGAGCATTTAAGTGCACCTTATCAATCCGTGTCATGCCTTTCAACATCATGAACCCCTTGTTTTTACCCGATATCGTACAGAAATTTTGACTCACTAGTATTTCATATGACCACATTTAGTAGTAATGTTCGGATATTGATTAAACCCTAAAATAAACAATAAATTGTACGATTTTGTTGAATCTCCAGTTTATTCGCAAATAATGTTTCTGTGTTTTACTATCTTTCAGTTTCCGCAGAAGACTTTGAAACCAAATTGCATCGCAGGACATCATATCTAATGGCAACAGCCAAGGACAGGTCAGCAGTCAGTCTCACAATGTCGCCAGGCTCCTCCATACCCCTAGATCCAAAGTAAGTTGCATATTTTTAAGGTCAGTTGTTCCATCTGAGGAGCCGTCTGGCTCCTAAATCCAAAGTAGTATGTTGTGAAGTGTTTCTCTTCCATGTCTCTGGATCCAACTTAAGTCATGTTGATGTCTACTGTCTCTTCCATGTCCCTGGATCCAACTTAAGTCATGATGATGTCTACTGTCTCTTCCATGTCTCTGGATCCAACTTAAGTCATGTTGATGTCTACTGTCTCTTGCATGTCTCTGGATCCAACTTAAGTCATGATGATGTCTACTGTCTCTTCCATGTCTCTGGATCCAACTTAAGTCATGATGATGTCTACTGTCTCTTCCATGTCTCTGGATCCAACTTAAGTCATGTTGATGTCTACTGTCTCTTCCATGTCTCTGGATCCAACTTAAGTCATGTTGATGTCTACTGTCTCTTCCATGTCTCTGGATCCAACTTAAGTCATGATGATGTCTACTGTCTCTTCCATGTCTCTGGATCCAACTTAAGTCATGTTGATGTCTACTGTCTCTTCCATGTCCCTGGATCCAACTTAAGTCATGATGATGTCTACTGTCTCTTCCATGTCTCTGGATCCAACTTAAGTCATGATGATGTCTACTGTCTCTTCCATGTCTCTGGGTCCAACTTAAGTCATGATGCTGTCTACTGTCTCTTTCATTTCTCGTTCTTCAGAAATAAAAACACCTAACATTTTAGGAAAAAGTATAAAATGTTTAGCCACTAAGATTATTGCTTTTGTGTATTCCTGTAATTTCAGTACTCCAGCTACATTCAACAAGCACAAAAGCATGAGGAAACTGAAGGATTTCTTTGGAGAAAGGGTATGTTGGTACATATGCTGGTAGTTCAAGTCTGGAAATATTGCTTAGTACTGGCCAGTAGATACAAGTACCAAGTTATGGGGAGGACCAAATCTAATGTTGTTATAACTTGTCGTCCAACCCTTTTGTGTATATTTATGCCATTACCAATACGACATACACTGACAATGTAGTAGCCAAACCAATGTTCATAAACCCTTTCTCTCATAGAAGCACCTCTTGATGCCATTACTAATACGACATACATTGACAATGTAGTAGCCAAACCAATGTTCATAAACCCTTTCTCTCATAGAAGCACCTCTTGATGCCATTACTAATACGACATACATTGACAATGTAGTAGCCAAACCAATGTTCATAAACCCTTTCCCTCATAGAAGCACCTCTTGATGCCATTACTAATACGACATACACTGACAATGTAGTAGCCAAACCAATGTTCATAAACCCTTTCCTTCATAGAAGCACCTCTTGATGCCATTACCAATATGACATACATTGACAATGTAGTAGTCAAACCAATGTTCATAAACCCTTTACCTCATAGAAGCACCTCTTGACGTCATTACCAATACGACATACATTGACAATGTAGTAGTCAAACCAATGTTCATAATAAACCCTTTCCCTCATAGAAGCACCTCTTGACGCCATTACCAATAATCTATGGAGGTGGGATAGATATGGCGACTACTTATCCACTGCATGATAGCTAAATGGCTGTCGTTTGTATGGAGTATATAACAGTATATTAACCTAAATCTCTATGAAGGAAAGGGTTAACATGTCTTTTTCACATTGCACGTATAAACAAACGGGACACTTGCGTACAGTGCATGAATATTTCTTTAACTTTTGATAATTTCAGACGCCTAAGATTGTTGAAGCCACAGAGAGAAAGATTCCAGACCCTGCTAGTCCGATACAACTGGTTACGAAAGAAGGAAGCCTCGGTGTGAAGGTCGACATGATTGACGGAAAGGTATGTTGTATTTGAGGTTACAGAGAGCGAGTTTCCTGACCGTTGTAGCCTGATTGGTTACGAAAGGATGTCTCGATGTGAAGGTCACCATGAAAGGTATGGTATGTTGTATTTGTAGTTACAGAAAGAAAGATTCCGGACCCCACTAGCCCAATGCATTATTTTCTCTCAATGGTACAGCTTTTTCCCCGTTTATTTCATTCTCAATGGTATACGACTTTTTGCCTGTTCAATACCACATGTATGCATACACTGATTATGTGTATAGCGTAATGAGAAAATGAAGTGTAGATTCCATACCTACGGACAATCTATAATACACTGATAATGTGTATAGCGTAATGAGAAAATGGAGTGTAGATTCCATACCTACGGACAATCTATAATACACTGATAATGTGTATAGCGTAATGAGAAAATGGAGTGTAGATTCCATACCTACGGACAATCTATAATACACTGATAATCTGTATAGTGTAATGAGAAAATGCAGTGTAGATTCCATACCTACGGACAATCTATAATACACTGATAATCTGTATAGTGTAATGAGAAAATGCAGTGTAGATTCCATACCTACGGACGATCTATAATGTTATTTTATGTTTATTGCAGAGAGCTAGTGACAGGTCATGGCGACCTGTGTGGGCAGTATTACGTGGACACGCCCTGTATCTGTGCAAGGAACGAAGGGATCCGGCTAATGTATGTAGATTTCACGTTAATACAGCACATTTCCATATCGTAGTCTGTAGAACTTGGTCAGAGGCAGGTTTCTGGAGAAAAGACCAAGTCTTATTTCGAATGGTTGACTTCTTATTCTTGCTTTAAATGACAGCAATTTACGTACCGCCTTTCATTGATTAGCAATCATCATCTCTATCCCAGAGGTCCTTATCAATCATCATCTATATCCCGGAGGTTCTTATCAATCATCATCTATATCCCAAAGGTCCTTATCAATCATCATCTATACCCCAGAGGTTCTTATCAATCATCATCTATATCCCAAAGGTCCTTATCAATCATCATCTATACCCCAGAGGTTCTTATCAATCATCATCTATATCCTAGAGGTTCTTATCAATCACAATCTCTATCCCAAAGGTCCTTATCAATCATCATCTATACCCCAGAGGTTCTTATCAATCATCATCTATATCCCAAAGGTCCTTATCAATCATCATCTATACCCCAGAGGTTCTTATCAATCATCATCTATATCCCAAAGGTCCTTATCAATCATCATCTCTATCCCGGAGGTCCTTATCAATCATCATCTCTATCCCAAAGGTCCTTATCAATCATCATCTCTATCCCAAAGGTCCTTATCAATCATCATCTATACCCCAGAGGTTCTTATCAATCATCATCTCTATCCCAAAGGTCCTTATCAATCATCATCTATATCCCAGAGGTCCTTATCAATCATCATCTATACCCCAGAGGTTCTTATCAATCATCATCATCTCTATCCCAAAGGTCCTTATCAATCATCATCTATATCCCAGAGGTCCTTATCAATCATCATCTATACCCCAGAGGTTCTTATCAATCATCATCATCTCTATCCCAAAGGTCCTTATCAATCATCATCTATATCCCAGAGGTTCTTATCAATCATCATCTCTATCCCAAAGGTCCTTATCAATCATCATCTATACCCCAGAGGTTCTTATCAATCATCATCTCTATCCCAAAGGTCCTTATCAATCATCATCTCTATCCCAAAGGTCCTTATCAATCATCATCTATATCCCAAAGGTCCTTATCAATCATCATCTCTATCCCAAAGGTCCTTATCAATCATCATCTATACCCCAGAGGTTCTTATCAATCATCATCTCTATCCCAAAGGTCCTTATCAATCATCATCTATATCCCAAAGGTTCATATTAATCATCATCTCTACCCCGGAGGTTACTGTTATGTTTAAGGGGCTGTTATCCAGTATGTTATTCCTGACCTTTAATCTGGGCTTTGCGGCCTGTTTGACGACTACTGTGTCAATGTTTGCGGTTTGTGTGGTAATATTGTGAAGAGGCACTTATAGGTGGGAAAGGGTCAAGTGGGTTTATTTCGTTGACCTGTTCACAATCTGTACACTGTAATACACATGTGAAGATGTTTCATTGCAATTAATCATTAAACATGTGAATAAAACAATATTAATCCGGACATTGACCTGTGTTACTCGGCAAAGATTGTTCTGACCTTGACCTGATTTAACTCTGCATGCTGGGTAAAATAAAGGCTCTATAAATATAAATAGTTCAAATAATTGTAGCAGACGACAATTCATTAATATGATTTTCTTATTTGTAATTGAAAACATAGTTCTGATGAAATTGCATGACATATTTTACTGTTATTTACATCACTAGTGTGCAAGCGTGTAGGCCAACACCTGCTATGTAATTCAGAATTCTATGCATTTTTGTCACATTTTGTTCTGTGTCCGATTTATTGGATTAAAGAAGTCCGCCTCCGTGGTCGAGTGGTTAAGGTCGCTGACTTGTATACCACTGTAACCTATCATCACTGATGGTCACAGGTTCGAGCCCCGCTCAGGCCGTGTCTCATTTATATGAAAAAGTTGGCAGTTTCTTACGGAGGTTGGTGCATCCAAGTACTGGTTAACCGCTGGAGCCTGCCCAGGAAAGGTGTTGTTAGGTAAACTGCCCGCCGGCGATAGAGTCCGAAATGGTGCTGATGCAGGCGTAAAACCCAAAATATAACATAATAACGGATTAAAGAATGTTATGTCAAATTAATATGATTTGTGGGTCAAGGTCGTGTACTTGTTGTCATTTACGGCTCGCTTGTGTTTGGTGGTTTGAATCCTATTTTGGTTTGGTTTCTTTTAGACATATTTAGGGAGCTATCTAGTTTTCTTGCAAAAGGGCCAGTGGTTCTACCTGAGTGCACATCATTTCAAGGTCAAATAACAGCAATAATGGCAACTTTACTTGTTTCTTTAACCAACATTAAAATTATAATCCAAATTCAACAAAGTTCAACTTTATGTACACAGTAGGTTTTCCACATTTATCCCGTTTGAAAAATCTTTAAAACGTGATGGGCAAATGTCGGGGTCAAGCCTCTGTTGTCGCTAACCTTTGGTCCCTCGGTTTCAGTGTATTTTTTTGGTGGACAGACTTGTATAAACTCGACAACAACAACAACAACAACAACAACAATCTTCTCCGTGCTTTGAAGGTGTTTTACTCCATATACCGGCCTCTATGACCATGTTTTGCTGATTTATATATTGTGTAGTGGTTATAAGTGGTTATAAGTGGTTATAAGTGGTTATTATATAAATTAATTATTATTTTGCTCGTATTTAATCAATTATGGGTGTTGTAATTAATGTATTGATGTTGTATCAATTATGGGTATTGTAATTAATGAATAAAAAAACCATAATAGTCTTTCCATTAACTCTTTCAGTGCCGTATAAATTCCAAGCAATGTGCAAACAACATAGATCTAGATCAGCCACGGTATAACACCGCGTCTGATCAGGATCTATGTTGCTTGCTATTCGGACACGTGCTTCAGCTCCACTGTCTGAAGAGCAAACAGCATATAGCCTAATCAGATGGCACGTTCTGTTCCATCTGATCAGGTTCTCTGCTTTTTGCGAAGGCGCTTTTATGTGACATTGGTGGTGAAAGAGTTAATGGGAAAGTCTTGCCATGCCTTAAACATTGGCCAGATGGAGGGGCACCCACGGGCTTCCTGCATGAGCTAAAAGCTGATAGGTCAAAGTCGCTATAGATCTTTAGTTTTTTATGGGACTCCAAAAAAAAGATATAAAATAAAACCAACAGCAGTTTGGTATCTTGTCGGTCAGAAATTCTGTAATTATTTCATGTTAAATCTGTTTCCAGTATGTTGTACACGCACTGTCCGTGAAAGTGCGTGTTGGGTCCTCGCAGGTGTGTATAGTAATCTAGAGTGATGTCCCCTTGCAAAGAGTTGTGCCCCCCATATTCCAGAGCTTCATTACACTTTGCTATTTTCGCTGTTGTTTGCAGTTTGCCAGGGCATAATCAAGATGCTAAAATTATAGAATTATTAGTTTTCGTGAGAATTGCATTTTGTATACATGACATTTTACTGAATTAAAAAATCAGGTAAATTGGGATTACATTTTGTGTACATGAAATTTCATTGAATTGGTTAATCGGTGTATATTGTAATTACATTTTGTGTACATGAATTTTCAGTTGATTTTTAAATTGGGCAAATTGTAATTACAATTTGTGTACATGACATTTCACTGAAGGGGTAAATTTTCAATTTCAACAGGATTTTATTAAATTGATGAATGTATGCAATTAATAAAAATGTTCTTCCTCCATGAAAAGTAGTAATTGAGCAATTAGGCCATCATAATATAAATGCTAGATTTATAATCACCTCCCTCTCATCGACGATGCTCCCTGCCATTTTACTTTAGCGCTATATTCCTGTTCAAACTGACTCGTCACAATTTCTAAAACAGTTGGTATCATACAATTGTATGTATTCGTTACAAAACCAGTATTACATACAGCTATATTATCCATACTCGCCTATAAGACAAGTGTTTTACCACCATACCATGGCCTCAAAGTGGCTTTCTGTCTTAGTGAGTGCTATAAAAATTACGTTTTAGAAAAGAAAGCACTCCGAACCTGTACTGGACAAACATGCAATTTATACATGGTCTTGTGTCCATTTTATCAACCCGTCTTATATGCGAGTGCATGCCAAACCCCACAGATTTCAGGACCAAAGTGTGGGGGGTCGTCTTATAGGCGAGTATGGAGATATCCAGAAAACATAATTTATATTCGTTAAAACTACAGGTATACACATTTTATTTCAAATTTTATCCTATATATAACAAATGGTTGATGAGAATCTAGCATATATGTTATAGTGGCCTGGTAAGAGTTGAAGATTCATGCAAGTAGAAGTGTGTTAACTTTCTTTTAAATATGCTTTTTAAATTTCCCTGTTAGTAATATAATTTACGTTAGTTACTAGTCACGTTTGCTTGCACATGTTTTCAGGTCTACCCCCCAGTACCTACGATTGAATCTTAGTCAAATCTGTCCTTCATGTACCTAATTTTTGAGTGAGGAAGTTATCCAACTGGCTTGCAGAAGGGTGGTGGTTCTACCTGGGTATACTGCCTGAAATACTGCTCGGTGGGGCACCCGGGGGTCACGCTCGCCCACATTGTTTGCCGGCGGCAAGGGTATATCAGCTCAATCATCACCCAAGGGTCACACTCGCCCACATTGTTTGCCGGCGGCGAGGGTAAATCAGCTGAATCATCACCCAGGGGTCACGCTCGCCCACATTGTTCGCCGGCGGCGAGGGTAAATCAGCTGAATCATCACCCAGGGGTCACGCTCGCCCACATTGTTCGCCGGCGGCGAGGGTAAATCAGCTGAATCATCACCCAGGGGTCACGCTCGCCCACATTGTTCGCCGGCGGCGAGGGTAAATCAGCTCAATCATTACCCAGGGGTCACGCTCGCCCACATGGTTTGCCGGCGGCGAGGGTAATCAGCTTTGGTTTCGCCCACATTGTTCGCCGGCGGCGAGGGTAAATCAGCTGAATCATCACCCAGGGGTCACGCTCGCCCACATTGTTTGCCGGCGGCGAGGGTAAATCAGCTGTATCATCACCCAGGGGTCACGCTCGCCCACATTGTTCGCCGGCGGCGAGGGTAAATCAGCTGAATCATCACCCAGGGGTCACACTCGCCCACATTGTTCGCCGGTGGCGAGGGTAAATCAGCTCAATCATCACCCAGGGGTCACACTCGCCCACATTGTTCGCCGGCGGCGAGGGTAAATCAGCTCAATCATCACCCAGGGGTCTTCCTCCACCAATAATAGCTTGAGAGTTGCCATATGACCTAAGCTGTTGGTGTGACTTTAAATACCAAAAAAACAACCAAAACCCTAATTTTTGAAGCAGATACCTGGTTATGCGCCTGCTGTCTCTTAAACATTGAGGCATTTAATGTTTGGACAGTTCAGCCGTTCGTCCGTGCATGCATCTGTCTGTCTCACTTTACTGTGGCTGTCTGTCTCACTTTACTGTGGCTGTTGTCTAGACACCTCTAATAGCCCAGCTTGGTGGGGCACACATGTTCTTCCTCCACCAATAATAGCTGGAGAGTCACCATATGACCAAAGCTGTTGGTGCGACTAGACCTCCTCCACCCCCCAAATTTCTGAACCTTGTGACTTCAACTCCTACAGTTTTCATGTAATTCAATTAAGAATATGTATACATTGTGGACATCAAGTAGCCAAGTACATATTGCATATTGTCCGGTCATTCTAGTCTCATATCTTCATTCAGAGTTATGCCCTCTTTTGTACTTTACCATATTACAACAATTACCTCAGTTTGAAAGGCACATCGCCTCCGTGGTCGAGTGGTTAAGGTCTCTGACTTGTATATCACTATAACCTATCATCACTGATGGTCACGGGTTCGAGCCCCGCTCAGGCCGTGTCTCATTTATATGAAAAAGTTGATGTTGCATTGGTCACATGATTTGTTTATTGATGAATTGGGTGCATTTTGGTGATAGGGTGTATGAAGGATATTGCTGGCTTGCCGGTCATCTGCTTGCAGGAGCATTAGGCGCGTATAGCAATGGTACGACACACGTCAAGCTAGAATATAGTGAACTCTTTGCACTGTGGAAGATGGTTAACAATTCTGGGGGTGTACGAGTCTGTATTCAAGACAAATGAACGTGGTACCTATGAATATGCAATGTTCCATAAGTTGAACTTGCGATGCTCCGTAAGTCGAACTTGCTATGCTCCGTAAGTCGAACTTGCAATGATCCGTAAGTCAAACTTGCTATGCTCCGTAAGTCGAACTTGCAATGATCCGTAAGTCAAACTTGCTATGCTCCGTAAGTCGAACTTGCAATGATCCGTATGTCGCAAATTTGCGATGCTTCGTAAGTCGAACTTGCGATGATCCATAAGTCGAACTTGCTATGCTCCGTAAGTCGAACTTGCGATGATCCGTAAGTCGAACTTGCGATGCTTCGTAGGCCATATGTTGGACCATTACATGCTCATGTATCTTGAATATGTGTAAACCCCCATTTTGTTCAACCATGCGCAGTGATATATTCATGCTTTAATACCATTTGTGTTTATTCTCTCATATACACAAGAACTGGTATACACAAGAACTCGTATACACACAAGAACTCGTATACACAAGAACTGGTATACACAAGAACTTGTATACACAAGAACTCATATATTCACAAGAACATCAGCGCTTATTTATTTTGTACTGTTTTAACAAAGCAAACATGTAACATGTTATTCACAAGATTTGAATAAACTGCATTAAAATAATCATAGAGAAATGTGTTTTAGTTTATTGTTAAATAGTTAAAAACTTTATTATATTTTACAATGATTGCGAAACAGACTTTGACAATATATGCAGATATGTGTGTGTGGTCAATAATGTAGGAGGAACCCGCATAACCTGGAGAAAACCCACCTGTTCTATCTGGCGACCATAGTATGCCGTGTCACATGCTTCCAGGTCTGAGGATCGAACCCCGGTTACTTGGTGTGAAGCGAGCATGCTAATCTGACAGCCAATAGACATCTTATGAACACATGAGAACAGTTCCGTTTCTTTAGCATACATACATATATAGATTCCATGCGACTAATAGAAGTACCGAAATATTACATTAATCTTTTATATGAGGAACACGTTATTAAACCCAAAGTGTAGATAAAAACCCAAACAATGTAAAGAAGTTTGTTTTTTGAAATTCTGACATAACACAGGATTATAATTAATTTATTTCGTAAATTATTTTCAGCAGACGAACATTTTCTCGTACGACGAGCAACCGATATCGATCAAGTCGTGCATCGTGGACATCGCCCATAGTTACACGAAGCGTAAGAATGTGTTCCGTGTGAAAACTTACAATGGCTCGGAATACCTGTTCCAAGCTGAGGACCAGGAAGAGATGCTGTCGTGGATCGAGAAAATTAAGAAAAACAATGACCCAGACTCTGATGTAAGCTTGTATGAATATTTCGCCCTACGAGATGTTAGTTAGCAAACCATGGGTTTGTCATGCCACAGAGGACAACACACACCATTTATTTGCATTTTCTGACATGATATATTAAATTATAAAGATATTGAAATAACGTGTATGAAGCAACTTGTGTTGCATTGCAGATTGTAAGCTTACTCTTTATACTGTTACAAAGATTCCCTCTTCTAGATCAATGTAAATCTAACACTGACACAGATGTAGATGTAAGCTGCAGAAATGGTTATTCCAAACTGTTATACTGCCGTAAACTTTTACAGCCCAGACTCGGTAGTAAGTTAAGAGCATGCTGTATTATATTCAATCATTAGCCAACAAACTCTAACTGTTTTCCACTTACGCAGACAGAACATTAAAATCAACACACCTCTACTCTGATGTAAGCAAACAAATGCTTCATATATTCACCAACAATGACACAAAGGAAATACTGCATATATTCACCAACAATGACACAAAGGAAATACTGCATATATTCACCAACAATGACACAAAGGAAATACTGCATATATTCACCAACAATGACCAAATTCTTCACCACTTGCAGCTTGAAAATCCCCATATAACCTTAGTTGTTGGTGAAACCGTTCCAAAAACAACAACAAACTGATATACAGCCAAACCTGTGTTAGTGGTCACCTCCATTAAGCAGCCAATCAGTATTAATCAGCCAGTTTCCAGATTCCCAATATGTTGTTTTCTTATACATTTGGCCTGTATTAAGCAGTCAACTGTGCTAAGTGGCCACTTTCTGTGATTCTATTGACTGGCTGCTTAACACAGGTTTGACTGTATATATATATCTATATATATTCTTTAAACTCCTTATTACCAGGCAAGTGGTGTGACCAGCTCTGAACTGATCATCCGAAAGAGTCACGAGCTTGTGGAGACAGCGGTGATGACAAAAACATCGCCGCCACAATCGCAGAAAATGGGGAAGAAATTATCGGTGTTGTCCATCAAGCAGAAAGTTCCGCACTCTCCCAGTCTCAAACGTAGGAAAACTACATCCGGAGAGAAAGGTACAGCAATATAGACCATATGTACATCAATATAGACCATATGTACAGCAATATAGACCATATGTACATCAATATAGACCATATGTACAGCAATATAGACCATATGTACAGCAATATAGACCATATGTACAGCAATATAGACCATATGTACAGCAATATAGACCATATGTACAGCAATATAGACCATATGTACAGCAATATAGACCATATGTACATCAATATAGACCATATGTACAGCAATATAGACCATATGTACATCAATATAGACCATATGTACAGCAATATAGACCATATGTACAGCAATATAGACCATATGTACATCAATATAGACCATATGTACAGCAATATAGACCATATGTACAGCAATATAGACCATATGTACAGCAATATAGACCATATGTACAGCAATATAGACCATATGTACAGCAATATAGACCATATGTACAGCAATATAGACCATATGTACAGCGATATAGACCATATGTACAGCAATATAGACCATATGTACAGCATTATAGACCATATGTACAGCATTATAGACCATATGTACATCAATATAGACCATATGTACAGCAATATAGACCATATGTACATCAATATAGACCATATGTACAGCAATATAGACCATATGTACATCAACATAGACCATATGTACAGCAATACAGACCATATGTACAGCAATATAGACCATATGTACAGCAATATAGACCATATGTACAGCAATATAGACCATATGTACAGCAATATAGACCATATGTACATCAATATAGACCATATGTACAGCAATATAGACCATATGTACAGCAATATAGACCATATGTACAGCAATATAGACCATATGTACAGCAATACAGACCATATGTACAGCAATATAGACCATATGTACAGCAATATAGACCATATGTACAGCAATATAGACCATATGTACATCAATATAGACCATATGTACAGCAATACAGATCATATGTACAGCAATATAGACCATATGTACAGCAATATAGATCATATGTACAGCAATACAGACCATATGTACAGCAATACAGACCATATGTACAGCAATATAGACCATATGTACAGCAATATAGATCATATGTACAGCAATACAGACCATATGTACAGCAATATAGACCATATGTACAGCAATATAGACCATATGTACAGCAATATAGACCATATGTACAGCAATATAGACCATATGTACAGCAATACAGACCATATGTACAGCAATACAGACCATATGTACAGCAATATAGACCATATGTACATCAATATAGACCATATGTACAGCATTATAGACCATATGTACAGCGATATAGACCATATGTACAGCAATATAGACCATATGTACATCAATATAGACCACATGTACAGCAATATAGACCATATGTACAGCAATATAGACCATATGTACAGCAATACAGACCATATGTACAGCACTATAGACCATATGTACATCAATATAGACCATATGTACAGCAATATAGACCATATGTACAGCATTATAGACCATATGTACAGCAATATAGACCATATGTACAGCATTATAGACCATATGTACAGCGATATAGACCATATGTACAGCAATATAGACCATATGTACAGCAATATAGACCATATGTACAGCAATATAGACCATATGTACAGCATTATAGACCATATGTACAGCAATATAGACCATATGTACAGCAATATAGACCATATGTACAGCATTATAGACCATATGTACATCAATATAGACCATATGTACAGCAATACAGACCATATGTACAGCAATATAGACCATATGTACAGCAATATAGACCATATGTACATCAATATAGACCATATGTACAGCAATACAGACCATATGTACAGCAATATAGACCATATGTACAGCAATATAGACCATATGTACAGCAATATAGACCATATGTACAGCAATATGGACCATATGTACAGCAATATAGACCATATGTACAGCAATATAGACCATATGTACAGCAATATAGGACCATATTTAAACCAATGAGTGTGCGAGACGTGACAATGAGTGTGCGTGACGTGACAATGAGTGTGCATGACATGACAATGAGTGTGCGTGACGTGACAATGAGTGTGCGTGATGTGACAATGAGTGTGCATGACGTGACAATGAGTGTGCGTGACGTGACAATGAGTGTGTATGACATGACAATGAGTGTGCGTGACGTGACAATGAGTGTGCGTGATGTGACAATGTGTGACGTGACAATGAGTGTGCGTGACGTGACAATGAGTGTGCGTGACGTGACAATGAGTGTGCGTGACGTGACAATGAGTGTGCGTGACGTGACAATGAGTGTGCGAGACATGACAATGAGTGTGTGAGACGTGACAATGAGTGTGCGTGACGTGACAATGAGTGTGCGAGACGTGACAATGAGTGTGCGTGACATGACAATGAGTGTGCGTGACGTGACAATGAGTGTGTGTGTGAGTGACAATGAGTGTGTGTGACATGACAATGAGTGTGCATGACGTGACAATGAGTGTGCATGACGTGACAATGAGTGTGCGTGACGTGACAATGAGTGTGCGAGACGTGACAATGAGTGTGCGTGACGTGACAATGAGTGTGCATGACATGACAATGAGTGTGCGTGACGTGACAATGAGTGTGCGTGATGTGACAATGAGTGTGTGTGACGTGACAATGAGTGTGCATGACGTGACAATAAGTGTGCATGATGTGACAATGAGTGTGTGTGATGTGACAATGAGTGTGTGTGATGTGACAATGAGTGTGCATGACGTGACAATGAGTGTGCGTGATGTGACAATGAGTGTGCGTGATGTGACAATGAGTGTGCGTGACGTGACAATGAGTGTGCATGACGTGACAATGAATGTGCGTGTGCGTGACATGACAATGAGTGTGCGTGACAACGTATGTTGAAACAGCTGTTGATCATGTTTGTTCTGATTTCCGATAGAGAGTGATCGATGCATTCCTACTTTCATTTTCTTGAGTTGCCAATAAAATAGACTGTTTAGTGACTGAAAATAATCTTTAAAGCCATCAACAAGATTTATGCTAATCTTGAAAAATAATGCTCGGTAAAACATTAAAGGCTGTGAAAGAATTTCGAAAATCGCCCTGATGATAGGTTGTTTAATATCAAATAGAAAATGGATACTGGTAACTAATGATTTTTTGAATATATCATATCACATAACTTATTATTCAGCGTAATGCAGCCATCACATATTTTCCTATATGTCCATGCTTATATGCGTCATGACATTGACAACTTGTAATACACATTCGACATATCTACATGTTTGTGTTCATGATTTATTTGTTTAATCAACTGCTTAGATCAATAAAATGCTAAATATGCACTAGCAGGTTTTACAGTGAATAAAAATATTGTGTCCATTATTTGCGTGATGCTCAATTATCAGGGACTATTTACTACTGTGTACGGATGCGTACAGATGCGTTACTGTGATAAGGCTAAAAAACATACTGGCAAACAGAAACTTATTTTTTCTTCAAATTTATGGTTGTTGTTACCATGGTAATGTGATTAATAGGATCTCACACTCGTGGTGATTTCATGCCATAGTTCATGGAACGAGTTTTGGAATTTTGCTATTAAGCGAGCTGTTTAATCCTATATTTATACTCATTGGTTTTGATGTATCATCAGATGAGTCGGGGAAGCCCAAGACGTGGAAAGGCAAGTTAGGCAAGAGTTTCAAGAAGCAGTTTGGGTCCAGCCCCTCGAGTTCAGACAGAATTACACCCGTGCCGGAGTACGTAGGAATGTTTGGATCAACGCTTGACGATTGTACGCCTTCTCCCAACAACGAGGTAACCCAAGATTGTTCTGGGGTTTTTTTTGTGTGCGTGTTTAATGTTGTGCATATTTAAAATGTTACTTTTTTACAAGTGGAGCGTCTGTTGTGTAATGGGTGTGATCGAGAGGTTGTGAGTTGGAACCCCGCCAGAACTCTGTAGGTGTTGGTATCCTTAAGCAAAGATTCTTAAATTCCACATTGCCTCCTCTCTCTCATTCATGGCGATGGATCCCACCATTGGGACTGAGGTCTAAAGAGCGAATAAACTAATGTTGTAAGAACTTGTTTCGCAATTGAGCTAAGACAAATTTGTATAAATCTACAAGTGCTTGTCTTATTATAAAATCTAGTGCTTACTAGGCAAGACCAAATTTCTTTTCTTCATCTTCGCCGGCATGTAATATGTACTCTCCAGCCAATTTCCATGACGACAGTACAACTGATGCACTGGGGTCTCTATGGGTGAGGGTTACGGTAGTTGAAACAAAATCACCTATGAAAGTTCGAATCCTACCTGGGTGTCAAATTGTTTCATGAAGGAAGTTAATCACTTGGCTTTCGGACGGTCATTGGTTCTACCCATGCAATACTGATCGGAGGGGCACCTGTTGTCTTCCCCCGCCGATAATAGCCGGCGAGACGCCGTATGACGTAAGCTGTTGGTGCCACTTTAACCCATTCACCAAGTAACTGACATGGACTGGTCCATGATATTTTTAGACCAATAAATTAATAACAAAATTACATTTGGATCAGTTCATTTATCAAAATGGGTATTTTTTTCCCTAAAAATAGTTATATTACTTGAAAAAAGTGCAGATCCTGATGAGACGGCTCGTCACGAGCCGTCTCATCTGGATCTACACTTTTTTGTAAGCCTATTTAGAGGTCTGTGGTGTTGAAAGGGTTAAACCCCAAAACAAACAACTGGTCGATAGCAATGCATAATTATATAGTATTGTGTAGAGCCGTTGTGGTGCACCAGTAATACATATAGGTTGCGTAGAGCCGTCGTGGTGTACCAGTAATACATATAGGTTGTGTAGAGCTGTCGTGGTGTACCAGTAATACATATAGGTTGCGTAGAGCCGTCGTGGTGTACCAGTAATACATATAGGTTGTGTAGAGCCGTCGTGGTGTACCAGTAATACATATAGGTTGTGTAGAGCCGTCGTGGTGTACCAGTAATACATATAGGTTGTGTAGAGCCGTCGTGGTGTACCAGTAATACATATAGGTTGTGTAGAGCCGTCGTGGTGTACCAGTAATACATATAGGTTGTGTAGAGCCGTCGTGGTGTACCAGTAATACATATAGGTTGTGTAGAGCCGTCGTGGTGTACCAGTAATACATATAGGTTGTGTAGAGCCGTCGTGGTGTACCAGTAATACATATAGGTTGTGTAGAGCCGTCGTGGTGTACCAGTAATACATATAGGTTGTGTAGAGCCGTCGTGGTGTACCAGTAATACATATAGGTTGTGTAGAGCCGTCGTGGTGTACCAGTAATACATATAGGTTGTGTAGAGCCGTCGTGGTGTACCAGTAATACATATAGGTTGCGTAGAGCCGTCGTGGTGTACCAGTAATACATATAGGTTGTGTAGAGCCGTCGTGGTGTACCAGTATTACATATAGGTTGTGTAGAGCCGTCGTGGTGTACCAGTAATACATATAGGTTGTGTAGAGCCGTCGTGGTGTACCAGTAATACATATAGGTTGTGTAGAGCCGTCGTGGTGTACCAGTAATATCAGGGCCCGCGCTGGCAATAGCCAGAGTAACCATTGGCTAAAATATGGCAAAATTGGCTAATAAAATCTGTTTGGCTAAAATGATAAAAACGACAAAAATCTGTAAAATATTCGAAAATTGGAAATTGTGATCAAAGAAATAATAGATATTTACCACATGCCATGGCATTTATTATATTTAATATTCCAATTTTAAACCTGACAGCTAATCAGAGTAATCCCATCAAAACAGGATGTTTATTTGGCATAGAGCAATGGTATTGGCAATATAAGTGACAGGTGTTAATTGATCTCGAGCAGCAGTGCCCTGTCAATCAAATAAATCTTGTTTACACCATTAACCCAAAAGATCAAATGTCTTATGTGATGTAATAAAATGTGCACAGTTGACATGCAGCACTAGTCTAACTGTCTAACCCTGGGAATGCATTTTAAAATGATTCTGAAAATGAAAGTTGACGCAACTTGTCAAGTAATGTATCACTGCAAATGTAACTCTTACCCCAGTTGTAGTTTATGGGCATACATCATTTAGGTGATTACAATTGCATGACACATTAAAATATATTATAATAAATATACTATAATAACTCTGTTTGGGAAAAATGACGTGCGTCGGAATTGGCTAAAGGAAGCACAGATTTGGCTAAAAATAATTGGCTACAAAAAAATAAGAGCCAGAGCAGGCCCAGAATATATATAGGTTATGCTTTGTAACAGAAGGGTTGTGAGTTTGAATCCTTTTTTTTATATTAGGTAATGGAACAAGCAGAGCAATCCAGTCAGTCAGACTGGGTATTTTGATCCTGTGTACTTCCGAACTCTAGATAGATGTTTCCCCATTTCTACTTCACTCCTAAGTCCATAGCACATTATGCAACAAAACTGTGCCACAGCATTCCGCAAGGAATTTATGTGACCCTTTCAGCCCACGTAATGCCTCTTTTGTTGCCGACCTCCAGGGGACACTTGTTTGTTGCATATTTATTTCTTGTAAATATTATTTTCATCTATCGGGCGAATTTTGGGGAAAATGGGATATACAGCTACATTATAATAATGGATTCTATTTTACAGTTTGTGCCACTCGTAGTGGACCTGTGTATACAGATAGTAGAGGCCAAAGGTCTGGAAATGACAGGAGTTTACCGTATCCCTGGCAACAAGGCCGCCGTCACGCTCCTGCAGGAGGAGTTCAACAAGGTAGGTTTCAACACTATCACCGGACTACAGTCAAACCTGCCATAAATACCACATACCACCAAGGTAGGTTTCAACACTATCACCGGACTACAGTCAAACCTGCCATAAATACCACATACCACCAAGGTAGGTTTCAACACTATCACCGGACTACAGTCAAACCTGCCATAAATACCACATACCAACAAGGTAGGTTTCAACACTAACACCGGACTACAGTCAAACCTTAAACCATAAATACCACCTACCTCTCATTGGAGACTATATGTGATGTAATATACAGACAAATGATTCTGGTGAGCTTATTTACTAACATCATCCGTGCGCACCTACATCCTGGTGTTCTCTGTGACTGTGTGGTTGCAGTTGTTGACTTCAGGTCACTGGTCCCTTTGTGCTGTATGTTCGAACTCCATCAGGGTTGTCGGATTCTTTCATAGCAGGAAGCTATACAGATGAGTTGTGGAAGGTCAGTGGCTCTACCCGGGTGCCTGCTCGAAGGAGAATTTGGGGTCTTCCTCCATCATCCCGAAGCTGGAGAGTTGCTACTTAACCTCCCATTTTGGTGCAATTCTAGAGAATAGCACTCGGAGAGATGGAACCCCCCCCCCAGCACAGGTATATGACGCACAAACAAATGCTCGATTGCCCCATGACCTTCATTTGACCTTGAAACGTCAAGGTCATGGGTTATTTGAAAGGTGATATGACGTTTCCTAAAGGTGTTATATTGAAACTAGATGTCCATCTTGCTTTGTTTTTGAGTTACAAGCAGCATGCATAGTTTACTATAGAAGTAGATGGGAGTGGACACTTCGCTGACTGCCCTAATCACAGATTATGACCGATTTCTCCCAAAATAGGATCACTTACTCCTAGACCAACTCTTCACAGACAGATGCAGCCACAAACAAGAACCCCTGTTCCTAGGACAGGGCTTAAACAACAAAAACTAATATACAGTCAACCCTGTCTTAAACAGCCAGCCAAGGGAATCACAGAAAGTGGCTGCTTAATAGAGGTCAATTGTATAGTAAAACAACATATTGGGAGTCTGAAATTGTGCTGCTTAGCACAGGTTGGCTGCTTAATGGAGGTGACATCTAGCACACTGTACTTAATTACTTACATTATATATTCCAGGGCATAGAATATATGAACCTTGAACATGAGAAATGGATGGATGTAAATGTGATCAGCAGTCTTCTCAAGTCGTTCTTCAGACTGCTGCCAGAACCCCTCATACCCGATGGTAAGTTTGCAGTTCTCCAGACTGCTGCCCGAACCCCTCATACCCGATGATAAGTTTACAGTTCTCCAGACTGCTGCCCGAACCCCTCATACCCGATGGTAAGTTTACAGTTTTCCAGACTGCTGCCCGAACCCCTCATACCCGATGGTAAGTTTACAGTTCTCCAGACTGCTGCCCGAACCCCTCATACCCGATGGTAAGTTTACAGTTCTCCAGACTGCTGCCCGAACCCCTCATACCCGATGGTAAGTTTACAGTTCTCCAGACTGCTGCTCGAACCCCTCATACCCGATGGTAAGTTTACAGTTCTTCAGACTGCTGCCAGAACCCCTCATACCCGATGGTAAGTTTACAGTTCTTCAGACTGCTGCCAGAACCCCTCATACCCGATGGTAAGTTTACAGTTCTCCAGACTGCTGCCCGAACCCCTCATACCCGATGGTAAGTTTACAGTTCTTCAGACGGCTGCCAGAACCCCTCATACCCGATGGTAAGTTTACAGTTCTCCAGACTGCTGCCCGAACCCCTCATACCCGATGGTAAGTTTACAGTTCTTCAGACTGCTGCCAGAACCCCTCATACCCGATGGTAAGTTTACAGTTCTCCAGACTGCTGCTCGAACCCCTCATACCCGATGGTAAGTTTACAGTTCTCCAGACTGCTGCCCGAACTACTCATACCTGATGGTAAGTTTACAGTTCTCCAGACTGCTGCTCGAACCCCTCATACCCGATGGCAAGTTTACAGTTCTCCAGACTGCTGCCCGAACCCCTCATACCCGATGGTAAGTTTACAGTTCTCCAGACTGCTGCTCGAACCCCTCATACCCGATGGTAAGTTTACAGTTCTCCAGACTGCTGCCCGAACCCCTCATACCCGATGGTAAGTTTACAGTTCTCCAGACTGCTGCTCGAACCCCTCATACCCGATGGTAAGTTTACAGTTCTCCAGGCTGCTGCTCGAACCCCTCATACCCAACTGTAAGTTTACATTTCTCCAGACTGCTGCCCGAACCCCTCATACCCGACTGTAAGTTTACAGTTTCCAGACTGCTGCCCGAACCCCTCATACCCGATGGTAAGTTTACAGTTCTTCAGACGGCTGCCAGAACCCCTCATACCCGATGGTAAGTTTACAGTTCTCCAGACTGCTGCCCGAACCCCTCATACCCGATGGTAAGTTTACAGTTCTTCAGACTGCTGCCAGAACCCCTCATAACCGATGGTAAGTTTACAGTTCTCCAGACTGCTGCTCGAACCCCTCATACCCGATGGTAAGTTTACAGTTCTCCAGACTGCTGCTCAAACCCCTCATACCCGATGGTAAGTTTGCAGTTCTCCAGACTGCTGCCCGAACCCCTCATACCTGATGGTAAGTTTACAGTTCTCCAGACTGCTGCCCGAACCCCTCATACCCGATGGTAAGTTTACAGTTCTCCAGACTGCTGCTCGAACCCCTCATACCCAATGGTAAGTTTACAGTTCTCCAGACTGCTGCCCGGACCCCTCATACCCGATGGTAAGTTTACAGTTCTCCAGACTGCTACCCGAACCCTTCATACCCGATGGTAAGTTTACAGTTCTCCAGGCTGCTGCCCGAACCCCTCATACCCGATGGTAAGTTTACAGTTCTCCAGACTGCTGCTCGAACCCCTCATACCCGATGGTAAGTTTACAGTTCTCCAGGCTGCTGCTCGAACCCCTCATACCCAACTGTAAGTTTACAGTTCTCCAGACTGCTGCCCGAACCCCTCATACCCGACTAAGTTTACAGTTTCCAGACTGCTGCCCGAACCCCTCATACCCGATGGTAAGTTAACAGTTCTCCAGACTGCTGCTCGAACCCCTCATACCCGATGGTAAGTTTACAGTTCTCCAGACTGCTGCCCGAACCCCTCATACCCGATGGTAAGTTTACAGTTCTCCAGACTGCTGCCCGAACCCCTCATACCCGATGGTAAGTTTACAGTTCTCCAGACTGCTGCCCGAACCCCTCATACCCAACTGTAAGTTTACAGTTCTCCAGACTGCTGCCCGAACCCCTCATACCCGATGGTAAGTTTACAGTTCTCCAGACTGTTGCTCGGACCCCTCATACCCGATGGTAAGTTTACAGTTCTCCAGACTGCTGCCCGAACCCCTCATACCCGATGGTAAGTTTACAGTTCTCCAGACTGCTGCCCGAACCCCTCATACCCGATGGTAAGTTTACAGTTCTCCAGGCTGCTGCCCGAACCCCTCATACCCGATGGTAAGTTTACAGTTCTCCAGACTGCTGCCCGAACCCCTCATACCCGATGGTAAGTTTACAGTTCATGGCTACATACATATGAATTATTTCTGTTGAGGCCAAACAACAAAGTAGTTTTTTGATTTGGGTAACAAATGGTATGTCAGGATTATTTTTATGATTTCGTTTTCTTTTCACTTTTTGGTGGTTAGGCTGGGGGTGGTAATATTGATACCGAAGCCAAGTTCTTTAATACGTTTTCTTTTTTATCTCTCCCTCCCTCTCTGACCACTCTCCCTCCCTCATCATTGCAATCTGCTCACCTCTGTTTTGAAGCCACATACATTTGATACCTACGGTCTGTACATCTCTTCCACTCTCTATCCCTCCCTTCCGGCATGTCGCATCTCAATCTGTTCATCTTGGACATCGTGGAAGTCATTGTAGCGCGTTCGCTTCAGGTGCAAAAGGCCCGGAATTCTCACCCCGCTGTGGCCATTATGATTGTACCCTTAGGCAAGGCATTTAAATTCCACATTGCCTCTTCTCTCTCCTTCATGGCGATGGTTTCCATCAGGAATGAGGTCTCGAGAGCGATTAACATAAGTTGTACCGGTAAGAACTTGTTTCGCAATCTAACTTACATAAATTTGTATAAACTAATCTGTTCATCTCTCTTCTATTGAAGCGATACACACTTGATGAATATGTTTCGCACATTACAGAGTTGTACCAGCCGTTCATTGATGCCAACCGTATCGATGACCCGGAGCGACGAATGTTAAAATTGAAACGTCTGATTCACGAGCTTCCAGAGCACCACTTCGAGACGTTTAAACATTTAGCTAGACATCTCAACAAGGTTGCCCTGTATGGTGATATCAACAGGGTAAGTCTCCGAACACTTTGCATGCTGGGAAAAAATGTTGTTTATTCGTCACATTTCTTCTTCCAATAATGTACAGGGCCCACACTGGAGCATTGTTGTACATGATGACTTTAGAAGGTCTTAGTGAGGCGCAAACAGGTATGTGTTAAAAATAAAACGTAGTACAGTGTTGTATTTGCAATTGTTGAGCCAAAGCCCCCTTGAAGCCCTCCTTGGTGGAAGCTATGGCTAGGTGATCAGCTGGTTCCACAGGCGTGTGTCCGTGCGGAAGTAGTCAAAATCCTAATCGGGCACTAGAATCATCTCCACTGACGACGACTCTAGTGTACTACCTGAACAAATGGTGACAATGTTTGTTTGTGTGTTCGGGTTTTACGCCTTCATCAGCACCATTTTGGGCTATATCGCCGGTGAGCAGTGTACCTAACAACACCTTTCCTGGGCAGGCTCCAGCGGTTAACCAGTACTTGGGTGCACCAACCTCCGTAAGAAACTGCCAACTTTTTCATATGAACAGACACGGCCTGAGCGGGGCTCGAACCCGTGACCATCAGTGGTGATAGGCTACAGTGGTATACACGTCAGCGACCATAACCATTTGACCACTTAGGCGGTCCAGATGGTGACAAATAAGTAAAATACGAAATATCAGCAGACGACAATTATTGTTGCCCGCCTTGTCATGGTTAATTCTTCTTTATTTGTGAGATGTTAATCACTTAATCACATCATCAATGTGGGTTTGCTCAGCTATACCTGCAGAGTATGTCTATTGTAAATCGAAACAATGTTTGCACTAATTTTTTCTTACCTGGCATGGTCAAGTGGTTACGGTCGCTGACTTCGAATCATTTGCTCCTCACTGCTGTAGGTTCGAATTTCACGGAGGTATATTTTCAAGCGGTTCTATCCGGGTGCCCGTTTGTGCCTTAAATACTGCCCACAGAGGTGCCGGGGTCTTCCTCCACCATTAAGAGCTGGACAGTCATATGGCTTAAACTGTTGGTGCAACTTTACACCTAAAAAACAAACAAAATAAATTCTTACCTGAAGGTTAATCACGGAATGCTCCATTTGTTCATTCGGATCTGTTCATTTGTCACCAAGAGTAGGAAGCTGCCAACGTTTTCTCAAATTCAAGCTCAAGTTATATGATTGGTCAACTCTGAGATTTTCTCTTGGGCTCAACCAATCAGAAAGCTTGAGACCGAGTTTGAAATTGAGTTCAGGTCAGAATAGTAATCTGTGGATTAGTCCCAACATGTGGTAGTTGTTACAACATTTATTATATATCTGATGCCGGAATGTCCGGGGAGCCATGGACTCAGGCTAACTGTTGATATACTTATCGGCTGACACATTAGCAGACGTCACGCTTTACGATGCATTGGACATTTTCATTTTGAAATGGTGACTAATAAAACTTTTTTTGTTTCCAGATGGAGGCCAAAAATCTTGCCATAGTGTTTGGTCCAACTTTGATACGGAAAGCTGATGACAACATGGTGGACATGTTTACAGACATGCCTGATCACTGCAAGATCATAGAGAGTATAATACTGCATGTACGTAACAAAGTCCTGTAGCATGCACCAAATATCTACAATCCAAGTCCTGTAGCTCACACCAAATATCTACAATCCAAGCCCTGTAGCTCGCACCAAATATCTACAATCCAAGTCCTGTAGCACGCACCAAATATCTACAATCCAAGCCCTGTAGCTCGCACCAAATATCTACAATCCAAGTCCTGTAGCTCGCACCAAATATCTACAATCCAAGTCCTGTAGCACGCAGCAAATATCTACAATCCAAGTCCTGTAGCATGCACCAAATATCTACAATCTAAGTCCTGTAGCACGCACCAAATATCTACAATCTAAGTCCTGTAGCACGCACCAAATATCTACAATCCAAGTCCTGTAGCACACACCAAATATCTACAATCTAAGTCCTGTAGCACGCACCAAATATCTACAATCCAAGTCCTGTAGCACACACCAAATATCTACAATCTAAGTCCTGTAGCACGCACCAAATATCTACAATCGAAGCCCTGTAGCTCGCACCAAATATCTACAATCCAAGTATATACATGTAGCCCGCACCAAATATCTACAATCCAAGTCCTGTAGCTCTCACCAAATATCTACAATCCATGTATATACCTTTAGCTCGCACCAAATATCTACAATCCAAGTATATACCTTTAGCTCGCACCAAATATCTACAATCCATGTATATACCTTTAGCTCGCACCAAATATCTACAATCCAAGTATATATCTGTAGCTCGCACCAAATATCTATAATCCAAGTATATACCTGTACCTTGCACCAAATATCTACAATCCATGTATATACCTTTAGCTCGCACCAAATATCTACAATCCAAGTATATACCTTTAGCTCGCACCAAATATCTACAATCCAAGTATATATCTGTAGCTCGCACCAAATATCTACAATCCAAGTCCTGTAGCTTGCATCAAATATCTACAATCTAAGTCCTGTAGCTTGCACCAAATATCTACAATCTAAGTCCTGTAGCACGCACCAAATATCTACAATCCAAGTCCTGTAGCTCGCACCAAATATCTACAATCCAAGTCCTGTAGCTTGCATCAAATATCTACAATCTAAGTCCTGTAGCTTGCACCAAATATCTACAATCTAAGTCCTGTAGCACGCACCAAATATCTACAATCCAAGTCCTGTAGCTCGCACCAAATATCTACAATCCAAGTCCTGTAGCTTGCATCAAATATCTACAATCTAAGTCCTGTAGCTTGCACCAAATATCTACAATCTAAGTCCTGTAGCACGCACCAAATATCTACAATCCAAGTCCTGTAGCTCGCACCAAATATCTACAATCCAAGTCCTGTAGCTTGCATCAAATATCTACAATCTAAGTCCTGTAGCTTGCACCAAATATCTACAATCTAAGTCCTGTAGCACGCACCAAATATCTACAATCCAAGTCCTGTAGCTCGCACCAAATATCTACAATCCAAGTCCTGTAGCTCGCACCAAATATCTACAATCCAAGTATATATCTGTAGCTCGCACCAAATATCTACAATCCAAGTCCTGTAGCTCGCACCAAATATCTACAATCCATGTATATACCTTTAGCTCGCACCAAATATCTACAATCCAAGTATATATCTGTAGCTCGCACCAAATATCTACAATCCAAGTCCTGTAGCTTGCATCAAATATCTACAATCTAAGTCCTGTAGCACGCACCAAATATCTACAATCCAAGTCCTGTAGCTCGCACCAAATATCTACAATCCATGTATATACCTTTAGCTCGCACCAAATATCTACAATCCAAGTATATATCTGTAGCTCGCACCAAATATCTACAATCCAAGTCCTGTAGCTCGCACCAAATATCTACAATCCAAGTCCTGTAGCTTGCACCAAATATCTACAATCCATGTATATACCTGTAGCTCGCACCAAATATCTACAATCCATGTCCTGTAGCTCGCACCAAATATCTACAATCCAAGTATATACCTGTAGCTCGCACCAAATATCTACAATCCAAGTATATACCTGTAGCTCGCACCAAATATCTACAATCCAAGTATATACCTGTAGCTCGCACCAAATATCTACAATCCAAGTATATACCTGTAGCTCACACCAAATATCTACAATCCATGTATATACCTGTAGCTCACACCAAATATCTACAGTCCAAGTATATACCTGTAGCTGCACCAATATCTACAATCCAAGTATATACCTGTAGCTCGCACCAAATATCTACAATCCAAGTTTCCTGTAGCTTGCACCAAATATCTACAATCCATGTATATATCTGTAGCCCACCAAATATCTACAATCGAAGCCCTGTAGCTCGCACCTAATATCTACAATCCAAGTATATACCTGTAGCTCGCACCAAATATCTACAATCCAAGTATATACCTGTAGCTCGCACCAAATATCTACAATCCAAGTATATACCTGTAGCTTGCACCAAATATCTACAATCCAAGTCCTGTAGCTCGCACCAAATATCTACAATCCAAGTATATACCTGTAGCTCACACCAAATATCTACAATCCAAGCCCTGTAGCTGCACCAAATATCTACAATCCAAGTATATACCTGTAGCTCGCACCAAATATCTACAATCCAAGTATATACCTGTACCTTGCACCAAATATCTACAATCCATGTATATACCTGTAGCTCGCACCAAATATCTACAATCCAAGTCGTAGCGCACCAATATCTACAATCAGTCCTGTAGCCCACCAAATATCTACAATCCAAGTCCTGTAGCACGCACCAAATATCTACAATCCAAGTCCTGTAGCACGCACCAAATATCTACAATCTAAGTCCTGTAGCTCGCCCAAATATCTACAACAAGTCCTGTAGCACGCACCAAATATCTACAATCCAAGTTTTGTGTTGTTTTGTCCTGTAGCTGCACCAAATATCTACAATCCAAGTATATACCTGTAGCTTGCACCAAATATCTACAATCCAAGCCTGTAGCTGTGTGTTTTGTATATACCTTAGCTCGCACCAAATATCTACAATCCAAGTATTCTGTAGCTTTTTGTTGTTTGTGTCGCACCAAATATCTACAATCCAAGTATATACCTGTAGCTTGCACCAAATATCTACAATCCAAGTATATATCTGTAGCTCGCACCAAATATCTACAATCCAAGTCCTGTAGCTCGCACCAAATATCTACAATCCATGTATATACCTGTAGCTCGCACCAAATATCTACAATCCAAGTATATACCTGTAGCTCGCACCAAATATCTACAATCCAAGCCCTGTAGCTCGCACCAAATATCTACAATCCAAGTCCTGTAGCTCGCACCAAATATCTACAATCCAGCCTTAGCCGCACCAAATATCTACAATCCAAGTATATACCTGTACCTTGCACCAAATATCTACAATCCATGTATATACCTGTAGCTCGCACCAAATATCTACAATCCAAGTCCTGTAGCACGCACCAAATATCTACAATCCATGTATATACCTGTAGCTCACACCAAATATCTACAATCCAAGTCCTGTAGCACGCACCAAATATCTACAATCCAAGTCCTGTAGCACGCACCAAATATCTACAATCTAAGTCCTGTAGCTCGCGCCAAATATCTACAAACCAAGTCCTGTAGCACGCACCAAATATCTACAATCCAAGTATATACCTGTAGCTTGCACCAAATATCTACAATCCAAGTCCTGTAGCTTGCACCAAATATCTACAATCCAAGTATATACCTGTAGCTTGCACCAAATATCTACAATCCAAGCCCTGTAGCTGGCACCAAATATCAACAATCCAAGTCCTGTAGCTCGCACCAAATATCTACAATTCATGTATATACCTTTAGCTCGCACCAAATATCTACAATCCAAGTATATATCTGTAGCTCGCACCAAATATCTACAATCCAAGTCCTGTAGCTCGCACCAAATATCTACAATCCATGTATATACCTTTAGCTCGCACCAAATATCTACAATCCAAGTATATATCTGTAGCTCGCACCAAATATCTACAATCCAAGTCCTGTAGCTTGCGCCAAATATCTACAAACCAAGTCCTGTAGCACGCACCAAATATCTACAATCCAAGTATATACCTGTAGCTTGCACCAAATATCTACAATCCAAGTATATATCTGTAGCTCGCACCAAATATCTACAATCCAAGTCCTGTAGCTCGCACCAAATATCTACAATCCATGTATATACCTTTAGCTCGCACCAAATATCTACAATCCAAGTATATATCTGTAGCTCGCACCAAATATCTACAATCCAAGTCCTGTAGCACGCACCAAATATCTACAATCCAAGTCCTGTAGCTCGCACCAAATATCTACAATCCATGTATATACCTTTAGCTCGCACCAAATATCTACAATCCAAGTATATATCTGTAGCTCGCACCAAATATCTACAATCCAAGTCCTGTAGCTCGCACCAAATATCTACAATCCATGTATATACCTGTAGCTCGCACCAAATATCTACAATCCATGTATATACCTGTAGCTCGCACCAAATATCTACAATCCATGTATATACCTGTAGCTCGCACCAAATATCTACAATCCATGTATATACCTGTAGCTTGCACCAAATATCTACAATCCAAGTCCTGTAGTTCGCACCAAATATCTACAATCCAAGTCCTGTAACTCGCACCAAATATCTACAATCCATGTATATACCTGTAGCTCGCACCAAATATCTACAATCCATGTATATACCTGTAGCCCGCACCAAATATCTACAATCCAAGTATATACCTGTAGCCCACACCAAATATCTACAATCCAAGTATATACCTGTACCTCGCACCAAATATCTACAATCCAAGTATATACCTGTAGCTTGCACCAAATATCTACAATCCAAGTATATACCTGTAGCTCGCACCAAATATCTACAATCCAAGTATATACCTGTAGCTTGCACCAAATATCTACAATCCAAGTATATACCTGTACCTCGCACCAAATATCTACAATCCAAGTATATACCTGTACTTCGCACCAAATATCTACAATCCAAGTATATACCTGTAGCCCGCACCAAATATCTACAATCCAAGTATATACCTGTACCTCGCACCAAATATCTACAATCCAAGTATATACCTGTAGCTCGCACCAAATATCTACAATCCAAGCCCTGTAGCTCTGCACCAAATATCTACAATCCATGTATAAACCTTTAGCTCGCACCAAATATCTACAATCCATGTATATACCTGTAGCCCGCACCAAATATCTACAATCCAAGTATATACCTGTAGCCCACACCAAATATCTACAATCCAAGTATATACCTGTACCTCGCACCAAATATCTACAATCCAAGTATATACCTGTAGCTTGCACCAAATATCTACAATCCAAGTATATACCTGTAGCTCGCACCAAATATCTACAATCCAAGTATATACCTGTAGCTTGCACCAAATATCTACAATCCAAGTATATACCTGTACCTCGCACCAAATATCTACAATCCAAGTATATACCTGTACTTCGCACCAAATATCTACAATCCAAGTATATACCTGTAGCCCGCACCAAATATCTACAATCCAAGTATATACCTGTACCTCGCACCAAATATCTACAATCCAAGTATATACCTGTAGCTCGCACCAAATATCTACAATCCAAGCCCTGTAGCTCTGCACCAAATATCTACAATCCATGTATAAACCTTTAGCTCGCACCAAATATCTACAATCCATGTATATACCTTTAGCTCGCACCAAATATCTACAATCCAAGTATATACCTGTACCTCGCACCAAATATCTACAATCCAAGTATATACCTGTAGCTTGCACCAAATATCTACAATCCAAGTATATACCTGTAGCTCGCACCAAATATCTACAATCCAAGTATATACCTGTAGCTTGCACCAAATATCTACAATCCAAGTATATACCTGTACCTCGCACCAAATATCTACAATCCAAGTATATACCTGTACTTCGCACCAAATATCTACAATCCAAGTATATACCTGTAGCCCGCACCAAATATCTACAATCCAAGTATATACCTGTACCTCGCACCAAATATCTACAATCCAAGTATATACCTGTAGCTCGCACCAAATATCTACAATCCAAGCCCTGTAGCTCTGCACCAAATATCTACAATCCATGTATAAACCTTTAGCTCGCACCAAATATCTACAATCCATGTATATACCTTTAGCTCGCACCAAATATCTACAATCCAAGTATATATCTGTAGCTCGCACCAAATATCTACAATCCAAGTCCTGTAGCTTTCATCAAATATCTACAATCCATGTATATACCTTTAGCTCGCACCAAATATCTACAATCCAAGTATATACCTTTAGCTCGCACCAAATATCTACAATCCAAGTATATATCTGTAGCTCGCACCAAATATCTACAATCCAAGTCCTGTAGCTTGCATCAAATATCTACAATCTAAGTCCTGTAGCTTGCACCAAATATCTACAATCTAAGTCCTGTAGCACGCACCAAATATCTACAATCCAAGTCCTGTAGCTCGCACCAAATATCTACAATCCAAGTCCTGTAGCTTGCACCAAATATCTACAATCTAAGTCCTGTAGCTTGCACCAAATATCTACAATCTAAGTCCTGTAGCACGCACCAAATATCTACAATCCAAGTCCTGTAGCTCGCACCAAATATCTACAATCCAAGTATATACCTGTAGCTCGCACCAAATATCTACAATCCAAGTATATACCTGTAGCTCGCACCAAATATCTACAATCCAAGTCCTGTAGCTCGCACCAAATATCTACAATCCAAGTATATACCTGTAGCTCGCACCAAATATCTACAATCCAAGTCCTGTAGCTCGCACCAAATATCTACAATCCAAGTATATACCTGTAGCTCGCACCAAATATCTACAATCCAAGTCCTGTAGCTTGCACCAAATATCTACAATCCAAGTATATACCTGTAGCTCGCACCAAATATCTACAATCCAAGTATATACCTGTACCTCGCACCAAATATCTACAATCCAAGTATATACCTGTAGCTCGCACCAAATATCTACAATCCAAGTATATACCTGTAGCTCGCACCAAATATCTACAATCCAAGCCCTGTAGCACGCACCAAATATCTACAATCCAAGGTATATCACTTGCACCAAATATCTACAATCCAAGTATATATCTGTAGCTCGCACCAAATCTACAATCCAAGTATATACCTGTACCTCGCACCAAATATCTACAGTCCAAGTATATACCTGTAGCTCGCACCAAATATCTACAATCCAAGCCCTGTAGCACGCACCAAATATCTACAATCCAAGTCCTGTAGCTTGCACCAAATATCTACAATCCATGTCCTGTAGCACGCACCAAATATCTACAATCCAAGTCCTGTAGCACGCACCAAATATCTACAATCTAAGTCCTGTAGCACGCACCAAATATCTACAATCCAAGTATATACCTGTAGCTCGCACCAAATATCTACAATCCAAGTATATACCTGTAGCTCGCACCAAATATCTACAATCCAAGTATATACCTGTAGCTCGCACCAAATATCTACAATCCAAGTCCTGTACCTCGCACCAAATATCTACAATCCAAGTCCTGTTGCTTGCACCAAATATCTACAATCCAGGTATATACCTGTAGCTCGCACCAAATATCTACAATCCAAGTATATACCTGTAGCTCGCACCAAATATCTACAATCCAAGTATATACCTGTAGCTCGCACCAAATATCTACAATCCAAGCCCTGTAGCACGCACCAAATATCTACAATCCAAGTTATATCACTTGCACCAAATATCTACAATCCAAGTATATATCTGTAGCTCGCACCAAATCTACAATCCAAGTATATACCTGTAGCTCGCACCAAATATCTACAATCCAAGTATATACCTGTAGCTCGCACCAAATATCTACAATCCAAGCCCTGTAGCACGCACCAAATATCTACAATCCAAGTCCTGTAGCTCGCACCAAATATCTACAATCCAAGCCCTGTAGCACGCACCAAATATCTACAATCCAAGTATATACCTGTAGCTCGCACCAAATATCTACAATCCAAATATCTACAATCCAAGTATATACCTGTAGCTCGCACCAAATATCTACAATCCAAGTATATACCTGTAGCTCGCACCAAATATCTACAATCCAAGTATATACCTGTAGCTCGCACCAAATATCTACAATCCAAGCCCTGTAGCTCGCACCAAATATCTACAATCCAGGTATATACCTGTAGCTCGCACCAAATATCTACAATCCAAGCCCTGTAGCTCGCACCAAATATCTACAATCCAAGTATATACCTGTAGCTCGCACCAAATATCTACAATCCAAGTATATACCTGTAGCTCGCACCAAATATCTACAATCCAAGTATATACCTGTAGCACGCACCAAATATCTACAATCCAAGTGTATACCTGTAGCTCGCACCAAATATCTACAATCCATGTATATACCTGTAGCTCGCACCAAATATCTACAATCCAAGTATATACCTGTAGCTGGCACCAAATATCTACAATCCAAGTATATACCTGTAGCTCGCACCAAATATCTACAATCCAAGTATATACCTGTAGCTTGCACCAAATATCTACAATCCATGTACTGTAGCCCGCACCAAATATCTACAATCGAAGCCCTGTAGCTCGCACCTAATATCTACAATCCAAGTATATACCTGTAGCTCGCACCAAATATCTACAATCCAAGTATATACCTGTAGCTCGCACCAAATATCTACAATCCAAGTATATACCTGTAGCTCGCACCAAATATCTACAATCCAAGTCCTGTACCTCGCACCAAATATCTACAATCCAAGTCCTGTTGCTTGCACCAAATATCTACAATCCAGGTATATACCTGTAGCTCGCACCAAATATCTACAATCCAAGCCCTGTAGCTCGCACCAAATATCTACAATCCAAGTATATACCTGTAGCTCGCACCAAATATCTACAATCCAAGTATATACCTGTAGCTCGCACCAAATATCTACAATCCAAGTATATACCTGTAGCACGCACCAAATATCTACAATCCAAGTGTATACCTGTAGCTCACACCAAATATCTACAATCCATGTATATACCTGTAGCTCACACCAAATATCTACAATCCAAGTATATACCTGTAGCTTGCACCAAATATCTACAATCCATGTATATATCTGTAGCCCACACCAAATATCTACAATCGAAGCCCTGTAGCTCGCACCTAATATCTACAATCCAAGTATATACCTGTAGCTCGCACCAAATATTTACAATCCAAGTATATACCTGTAGCTCGCACCAAATATCTACAATCCAAGTATATACCTGTAGCTTGCACCAAATATCTACAATCCAAGTCCTGTAGCTCGCACCAAATATCTACAATCCAAGTATATACCTGTAGCTCACACCAAATATCTACAATCCAAGCCCTGTAGCCATGCACCAAATATCTACAATCCAAGTATATACCTGTAGCTCGCACCAAATATCTACCAGGATATTATCCACCACCGGAATATCGGAGAGGGATATTGATTTGGCATCATCTGTGCATTGGTCTGGAACCGGTTCTTAGTAACCAGTGGGTGGAATTTTATTAAACTTAAAAGAAATATGTATCACCATAGTTTGATGGTGCACATGCACTTTTCGTCAGGATCGTCAGTTATTGCCCTTTAATTGACTAAAAATCCACAAATTTGTCCGTCCAGAGTGTCCGTGGTGTGCGGTATGAATCGAATATGCTAGTTTGTTTCAATGTATGATCGTTGTGACCTAATGAACAATGAAAGCATTAATATCATTAATATCATCAGTGTTAATGATAACTTTCTATGTTCATGAGTGAAATATAATTCGTTTGTTCTCATAGTCGAACAAATTTTCTTTTTATTTTAGGCTTTATGATTTATGCTACCATTGGTTAAATGGAGCTAGAACGTTGGATAAATGATATCCCGCACTGTTTGAAGCCAACACGTGAACTATATTTTAAACTGAAATGGCTGGGAACCATAAATGTAAAGCAGTGAAAGTAAAATGTGTAATCCCACTGCCTTCATCTGTGGAGGATAAAAGTGAACCGTATTTACAGTACATGTATATAGAAGCAACATTTTGGAGCAAGCGCTGTATTTATTGTATTTTTGTGTTGACTAACATTTTCAGTGTGAATGGTTCTTCGGTTCGTGGGAAAATGACAACTATGTACCGACGGACGATGATGCGACGGAGTGTACTTCCATCATTTCTGCCCTCACTTCTAGTAGCAGAGATGATATTGGTATGTATTTTACTATCAGACTTGTGTGTGATGTTAGGTTGCCATATACAAGTCAGCATTGTTAAATACTGGTATCCTCTTAGACACACTGATGTATGATGTTAGATTGCCATATACAAGTCTGCATTGTTAAATACTGGTATCTTCTTAGACACACTGATGTATGATGTTAGGTTGCCATATACAAGTCTGCATTGTTAAATACTGGTATCCTCTTAGACACACTGATGTATGATGTTAGGTTGCCATATACAAGTCTGCATTGTTAAATACTGGTATCCTCTTAGACACACTGATGTATGATGTTAGGTTGCCATATACAAGTCAGCATTGTTAAATACTGGTTCCTCTTTATTATGTTTCCTGTTTGTGGAGAGTCCCACTTGTTATGCTCTGTTCAACCAATCAGAATGCTAGAGACAGACTTTGAGACCTGAGATTTCTTTATAAACTCTTGAAGCACTATGTTTGGTTGATTTTGACATTGGTTTCAGCTCAACCAATCAGAAAGCTTGAGACAGACTTTGTGACCTGAGAATAGTTTGTTAACCTCTGATCGGCAACTCTATAACTATTATTTCAGATGTAGATCCAAAAGAGATTGTGACCAGCATAGTGGAAGCGGCCAACAGGAAGTTACGTGGCGAACATACACCAACCATAGAGAAGCGAAGTGTCTCGGTATCCGAGCCGCCAATAAATTTCAATGAGCGCAATATCGACCAGGAGATACTTCTGCGAACTAGAAAGATAGACAACACTTCTCGAAGCAGCCCCAATCTGGCAGCGATGCAACGTTCCATGGACGTTTTGATAACATCTTCGTCGGATATTTCGACGGACAGACGTTTAGCAAAATCGCAGGAATTCAGTGAACGTGAATTTTCCGACTTTGACTACATGGATTCAGAGAAGGAAAATTCGAACGCTTATCTAAATCCGACGACCAGATATTTTTCTGATGACTCATTGCTAGACAAAAATGACGAGTTGGAATTATCGCACAGTACTCAAAGTGGGAGTTATAGTCGTCTGAGTAGAGAAACTATCGACAGTTTGAGGCGTATCGAGATGGAAGCCCGGGCCTTGCGGGAACGTGAGGAGCGGAGACAGAGAGATTTGGAAAAGAGAAAATTAGAAAAACAAAGGATTGAGCAGGATATTCTGCAGACTCAACAAGAACTAGAGATAGAAGACAGACATAGTGTGGAAGATTTATTAAACGCTCCGGATTACTCCAAATTTGGTGTTAAGCAAGATTATGCACAAAAACGTAAAATAGATTCAAGTGTTTACAGAAATACTCGTACAGGAGATAGAAACCAACCAAGTGGGAACCGATATTTACGGGAATCTCCTAACGGTGGTAAATATTTCGTAATAAAGGGGAATTCCCCATCTTCGTACGCAAGGTCATCCCGGCCTCCGAGACAAACTAGTGTAGAATCTTTGGTCTTGCAATCGAAACGGACTGGCTCATTAGAAAATATGTCCGATGGACATGCTCAGAATAGGAGCCACGGAAGGCCTTTAGCGCATGTTCGAGCGAGGAAAGGAGAGGATCGATCGAAACGCGATTCTTCAGAAATTAAGAGGCGGAGTAATGGATTTTCAAGAACTAATTCAATGAGACGAGGGTCATTAGATTCTTTAATCGATCTTATAGAGAAAAGAGACAGTAGAATGTCGTGGGCATCGACAGATTCTGAGGAGGGTCTCGATCTGTTAACAACACTTACCTCAACGTTTGATCAGAAACTACAAACTTTATCAAGCCCTAAACTAACCCTGCCCCTTACCTTAACACAGCCCCTTGCCATAGCTCCACTCCCTCCAAGGAGAATGCCTTACAGCTCCAGTAACTCGTGTCTAAGCACAAACACTATTGTCGTAGATTCTGGCGACGCACCGAGCCCATCACAAACGGCGCAACATCGCTTACCTCCACAAATTCCGTTATCCTCGATGATGAACAGAGGAAATAGCTCGTCAGATCTTCCCTCGAAACAGTATCGAGATCCGAGCTTGCATAGAACTCCGCCCAAGCCCGATACAAAGATCGGTCTTGCCACACGTTTTGAACGGTCTACAGCGAACAATGTGTTGTACGAGGGGCATAGCGAGCCAAATTTAAACATGCTTCCTCGAAGCGGTAGCAATTATGGTGTGAATATGAATTTACAAAGCGATGTGACTTATTCAGTTGATAGTGCTATTCTAAGCTCAAGTAACAGATCTGTGGAGAGAATCGATGACGATTCTCGAGTTTCCTCGGTTATGGTCGTTATTTCGAGCCCACCGATAATGTCGGCGGACAGTAGACAGAGTGGTGGGTTTTCGGCACCACACTATGTTACGAAACCTGTAATGTCAACGTCACAGTCAAGTAACCAGTCGATGTGGGAAACATATGTGCCAAATACCTCGACTAGAACTGAGTATAGGCCCATATCAAAGTCAGAGAAAACGGAAGTGAACGTGAAACTGTCTCAAAATGCTGTAGATAAAAACAAGATGTTTAGTTGTGTTGGTGATTCAGACATTCCCACAAGTGCGAAGTCACGATCGGCTTCTCCTCCGCTCACAAATCGTAAACGAAGCGAGAAAAGGAAGCGCCGACGACACACAGTATGTGGTACAAGTGACAGCGAACACTTGAAAGCGATAATGGACACACTGCCAAAAGAAGAGCAGAGGATGTCTGCATGGGAGCAGTTACGACCAAACCTGGGACATAATAGCAGTATTGGACCATATACAAGCATGCGGACGTGGTTACGAAACGAACGTCTCCGCGGTAGCTCACCAGATCTCTACTTGTCGCGTAGAGATCGAAATAACGCCAACAGAAATTAATTATCATCAGTTATATTATCATCAGTTATATACCTTCATATTTCGTTGTGTAATACCGATATTTGGTAACCGTATTAACTAAGACATGTAGAGTGGTTGTATTGTACGGTTTGTTTTACGGGATTACGGTTGCAATTATTGTTTTAGCAGATTGATGTATCCAGTTTTTAACACTATTTGCCTTTACTATACGAGACCCATACAGGAATGAGATTTAAACTAACATTAATATATTATCTGTTTTTAAGGAGATACGTTTTAACTTTTAAGCATCATTCGTAACATACTCTATCTCCACTTGATTACAAGACCTAGGGGCATAGTATTTATAAAGTGCGAGGTATGTCGTTTTGAGGGGGGATGATCTTCCTCGGGAGGAGTCAATTTTATAAATGGGGCACCAGCACACCGTAATCATGGCAACGTGGTTGGTACATGTTTTATACGGCAAGCACAGAATATAGCTAGTAGCTGTACGTGATGCCCCCTCCATCTCCATTCTTTCACAATAGCCTCTCAATATCGTTCTGAAAATTGTAAATAATTCATATTTGTCGAGGAAACGGATGAAATCTATTGAGAACGTATCCCATAATTCCTGATTAACCGCGATGAAAAACACAAAAGAACAAATTCCGTTTCAAAATATGTTTTATATTACATACATTGGTTTTTAATTCTTTCCGTTTTTATTCAGAAATGTTATAATGACACCATTTCATTTTAACAAATCTTATACCAGTAATCTTACTGTACCAGGTATTTATACTTTCTTATGATGATAATGTGAAATAAGTGTTGTATTTTATTTAAAGACAAATTCCAACAAAACCACATGTTATGAACCCCACCCACCCAATTTCACCATCTTCATGTATTTTATAGAAAATATTAAAACACAGCAATTTAGCATTAACATTTTACTGTGTGGACAATCAAACTGTTGTGTTGTTTACATTTGTACAGGTTGTAAATTATTCATCATTATCCTCATCATTGTTCACTCAGTCGTTTACTCGCAGTATGTAATTTTTATTGAAAACTTGTGTCAGATTGTTCACTTATCCGTCGTCCATTTTAATCCTTGCTGAATCTTCAAAATGGATTGGTCCATATTAACCATTCTGTTGTTGAATTTTCATAATGGAATCGCCCATTATTTGCTGGATTTTCAGAATGGAATGATCTATATTTAGTTTGGCAGTTGGAGTTCAAATCAGACTGTAACCGTTACGATTGTACATTTTTAGACAAAACTTAAATTCCACACCCTTTAGACAACACTCAAATTCCACATTTCCTCATGGCGACGAATTCCATCGAGAACGATTTAACTAATGTTGCAAGAACTTGTTTCCAATTGAACTAAAATAAATTTGTAAAACATCCCGCAACATGTATATATTAGCTCCAAAAGACATGCTTGGGGGGAAGAAATAAAATATGAAATTCGACCCCCCCCCCAACGATAATCCTGGATCCACTCGTGTATTACATAATAAAGTTACTTTGACCTTGATTCATACACCATTTCTTATCTTCCCTGGAAAGCTACCTCTATGCCACTGGAAAGTTGCCTCAATGTCCATGGAAAGTTCCATCTACATGTATACCCCCCATGCCCCTGGAAAGTTGCCTCTATGCCCCTGCAGGGATCATTCTAGAGGGCGATGTGGGCGAAATTGTCGCCCTAGGGACCCTGACTTTGCCCTCTTGGGGGCCCCACTGCTCTCTAAAAATTTGTCTGGTAAGATACACTGGCCCATTATAAAGCACTCCTTCTATTCAAATGTTGTATTTAATGGTTGTACTGTGCATTTTAACCCTATTTTGCAGAAGTATATTAAAGAACACCATTTAACGAAGCGATCACGCGCTTTCTCACTTCTCCCAAAAATTCTGACCTAGAATGGACCCTGCCCCTGGAAAGTTGCCTCCATGTATTGGTGATAAGAAAATGCTCGTTCGTTCTACCCTTGCTGTATTACCTTTTCGTCACGTCGGAATCGGGGATTTTCCGATTCTGTACCATTTATTTTTTCGAAATGTAGCAAGGCTAGTTTTCACAGCGTTGTTAATGTTTTACGAGGTCAGAAGGAGTTTTTATTTAATCCAGGTTATCAAAACATTATACACCTAAATTGTATACATGTATAACGAGTTGCCTTCAAATGAGCATTATAACACCCGGCGGTTAGCATTATACGTTTTCTTCCAGATTCTTGTATATTTTATCTTGTTCATTGGCTGTCTTGTATGCATCATTTCCTCTTAACCCATTCAACACCAAGTAACTCACATGGACTGGTCCATGATATTCATAAACCAATAAATGAATCAGAAAATCACATTTGGACAAGTTCATTTATCAAAATGGGTAATTATGTCTAAAAATAGTCATATCACTGGCAAAAAGTGCAGATCCTGATGAGACGGCTCGTCACGAGCCGGCTCATCTGGATCTACACTTTTTTGTAAGCCTATTTAGAGGTATGTGGTGTTGAAAGGGTTAACTGGGCCAAATCAAAGAACAAACTTGTCAACATTGTTAGCATGTTCCCGTCCAAAATTGATCAAGCTTGGATTCAATATAATGTTGGTTCCCTGCATCCTCCCATCCATAGCAACGATATGATACAGGGTCCGAGGTTATAAAACCGGCTGGTTCAGCCTAACGTAAATCTCAAGACTCGAACAATTGGATTTCTTGAGATCCGAGAATTTTTATAACCTTGGAGCCAGTGCTTCCGAGTTCACCTATCTTAATCATTGGTTAATTTAACCCTTTCAACCCCACAGGCCTCTAAATAGGCTTATGAAAAGTGTAGATCCAGATGAGCCGGCTCGTAACGAGCCGTCTCATCAGGATCTGCACTTTTTTGCCAGTAATAATTATTACTATTTTTAGATAAAATTACCCATTTTGATAAATGAACTGGTCCAAAGGTAATTTTCTTATTAATTTATTGGTCTGAAAATATCACGCACCAGTCCATGTCAGTTACTTTGGGTTGAATGGGTTAAATAGAATATCACTGGGATTGTTTACGGGTTGTATCCAATTAGGCATTTCTGTTTGTTTAACTCCGAATGGGTCAAGCAATGTGTGTGGTATTGGTAAAGGCGTCGAGAGGTGTTTCTAGGTGGCTTTCAATGCTAGGTCATAATCAAAGAAAACGTGTGCGAGCTAAAATAAACAGCGCATTAATCTGGAGCATGGTACCGAGTTTAGGGACTGAATGTTCAACCTAGATACATATTGTCTTTTATTCCTGTATGTATTATGACCTCCAATTGTCAGTGTAAATAATGTGTTTATAGTATTAAAATAGGTGATTTTCTCATCTGTACTGTATTCCTACATACGTTATTTGTATGTTGCAATATAGTACACATGTATGTGCAGAGAATGATAGATTGGTATCAAATCCATTGTTTGGCAGTTCTTTTATTGGTTATAGTGAAACAGTAGGGGTATTAATGCATTGTAGTTTGGGGTGGTTGGGGGGGTACCTCTGTGGCCGAGTGGTTACAATCGTCGACTTCAAATCACTTGCCCCTGATCACTGTAGGTTCGAATCCCACTGGGGGTGTCTAACTCTTTCATGAGGAAATAACCCAGCTGGCCAGTGGTTCTACCTGGGTGATTCTCCCCCTGGTGTGCTTGCAATACTGCTCAGAGGGGCACCCAAGGTCTTCCTCCACCAATAATAGCTGGAAGCATAAATCGACAGTCGCCATTATAAACCAAAATTCACCAACATTTAGCCATTAAATAAATATACGACTCATTTCATCAAAATTGATCCCCATTCGTTGAAGGGGTGGGGACTTGGATATCATTAAGTATAGCTTTGTGTGTGATCTTCAGAGTGCAGTTGGATTTCCATTATATCGCAAGTGTAAAGTAACTGCCAGAAGATGGGTTTTCTGCCGAGTCTGCAGTTTTATTGGTACAGGAAAATTTGTGTTTTAAGTATTGTTATAAATTATGAATGTATGATCGTTGTTGTACTGTTCTAGTGATTCTGAGAGCCTCACAGCTGCAATATTTTTAATTTTTATATTCAAATTTTTAATTTATTATAATATAACAAAATATTCCCGCTGCTGTAATATCTTGATTATTATATTTATCTGGTAAATTGGAGAAATATTTGCAGGTGATTTTTTGTTTTGTTTGCTTGGTCCGGACCACAAATACATGTTTCAAATTTGCAGTAGTTCTCCAAAAATATGCTAACAATTTGGATATGCACTGTAGTCACTTATGAGCCAAGAATAACGTCGATAAGTGTCTGAATAAGGGAAATATACTGTATATACAAAACAAATAATGATCAATTACATGCATGCTGGTAGGCACCAGATAATTATATGTGGACTGTTCTGAAATGAGTTATCCATAAACAGTACAGTTACCTAAATAAAACGGTATTGGTAACTGCATTTCCATTTAAATACATCACAAATTTTGACAATATTTTTCATTATGCAAATATTTCCCAATTTACAGTAGTCGTCTCCATGCTGATCAGTTTATAAAGGGAAAATTCTTCTGTTTATAAAGTGGAACAACACGCACATTTAAATGCAGCATTAACCCTTTCAACACCACAGACCTCTAAATAGGCTTACAGAACGTTTAGATCCTGACGAGCTGTGTAGATATGAAGTCAGATATGAATATCATGCACCAGTCAACGTCAGGTACTTGGGTGTTGAATGAATATCATGCACTAGTCCATGTCAGCTACTTGGTGTTGAATGAATATCATGCACCAGTCCATGTCAGCTACTTGGTGTTGAATGAATATCATGCACCAGTCCACGTCAGCTACTTGGGTGTTGAATGAATATCATGCACCAGTCTATGTCAGCTACTTGGTGTTGAATGGGTTACGGACCAGTCCATGTCAGCTACTTGGTGTTGAATGAATATCATGCACCAGTCTACGTCAGCTACTTGGGTGTTGAATGAATATCATGCACCAGTCTATGTCAGCTACTTGGTGTTGAATGAATATCATGCACCAGTCTACGTCAGCTACTTGGGTGTTGAATGAATATCATGCACCAGTCTATGTCAGCTACTTGGGTGTTGAATGAATATCATGCACCAGTCTATGTCAGCTACTTGGGTGTTGAATGAATATCTGCACCAGTCTATGTCAGCTACTTGGGTGTTGAATGAATATCATGCACCAGTCTACGTCAGCTACTTGGGTGTTGAATGAATATCATGCACCAGTCTATGTCAGCTACTTGGGTGTTGAATGAATATCATGCACCAGTCTACGTCAGCTACTTGGGTGTTGAATGAATATCATGCACCAGTCTATGTCAGCTACTTGGGTGTTGAATGAATATCATGCACCAGTCTACGTCAGCTACTTGGGTGTTGAATGGGTTACGGACCAGTCCATGTCAGCTACTGGGTGTTGAATGAATATCATGCACCAGTCCACGTCAGCTACTTGGTGTTGAATGAATATCATGCACCAGTCCACGTCAGCTACTTGGTGTTGAATGAATATCATGCACCAGTCCACGTCAGCTACTTGGGTGTTGTTGTTGAATGGGTTATGGATTACTGGCAGTGTATAGATTTCTTTCAACGATTGTTGGAGTAGTTTGTGAAGGCACAGTACGTAGGAATACGATGTTACAGACTATTATTAGAAGTAGTACTGGATGTACTAATAAACTGTGGATTAAAAAACTTACAACTGTTATATATGATGTAATGTTTTTGTATTTAATTGTCCTGATAGAAGCTTGCATGGGCAAGATATAGCTACCACTATCCTATTGTCCGGATGGAAGCTTGCGGTGCAAGATATAGCTACCACTATTTATCCTATTGTCCAGATGGAAGAGGGCGGTACAAGATATAGCTACCACTATTTATCCTATTGTCCGGATGGAAGCCTGCGGTGCAAGATATAGCTACCACTATTTATCCGGATGGAAGCTTGCGGTGCAAGATATAGCTACCACTATCCTATTGTCCGGATGGAAGAGTGCGGTACAAGATATAGCTACCACTATTTATCCTATTGTCCGGATGGAAGCTTGCGGTGCAAGATATAGCTACCACTATTTATCCGGATGGAAGCTTGCGGTGCAAGATATAGCTACCACTATTTATCCTATTGTCTGGATGGAAGCTTGCAGTGCAAGATATAGCTACCACTATTTTTTTAGGTAGAAGTGGGGCCCCCAGAGGGCGAAGTCAGGGTGCCTAGGGCGACAATTTCACCCTCTAGAATGATCCCTGTTATCCTGATGGAAGCTTGCAGTGCAAGGATTAAATAATTAGGAACAAAAATGTTTCAATCCTTTTTAATATCTTCATCCATTTTCAATATTTCTTTGAAACTGGGGGGGCGTCATACAATTCCTTGAAGCAACAATGTGGTTATTGTATTGGACCAGCGGTCGTCGCTGCAGATCCAACTGTAGGGAATCTGGGTAATGGAAGGTAGGTGGTTTTACCCAGGTATATAAACTAGGGATGGCAACGAATATTCGAATATTCGTTCGAACGCCCGAATGTTAAAATCGTATTCGAATATTAAAAAAATAAAATTCTAATTGGTAATAAAATGCAGTTAAATCATATAACTGTTTGTTTAAATTTCAATCAATTAAGATTCAAACAGAAAAGAATGACCCAATGCAGGCCCGAAGGTGCGAAAAGTTATCAAGAGTTGGGTCCAAATAACAAAGGCAGGTGATGATAAGTTGCTCATACTTACAGGTGCAACTAATTTATTAATGCAGTCTATTTGACGGACACAAACTGAGAAGCATTTGTTTTACAGATACTAATTGTAGCCCGTGAAAACATACAAAGAGTTTAATGATTCACACTAAAACACGACGGTCCCTTGTCGGAACGTTTGTTGTCAACACATGTGCATGTAATTAAAGTTTATTAAACTTATTACTGTAGGCAAGCTTCAAAAGACGTTACCCGACATCAATTGCAGTTTGTAAACACGCAGGTATTCGAATACCAAAATCACCATTCGTTGCCATCCCTAATATAAACACATGTTGTATAAACTCGACATTTCGCAATCAAGCTAAAATAAATTTATATAATTAATGGTTACCGTCTTATATATATACATGTATAGGCGAGCTGGAGAAAATATACAAAAGCAGAAACTTGAAAGACGAGCGTAATAAATTTATCAGACAACAACCTGATAAAAAAAGAAATTTTAGCGAGAAAACTACAGAATATTCATATTTTATCACACACCATCTGTGAAGGTATAACGTTGCGACACTATGACGTTACAGTTTATTAGGCAGACAGTGTTTTAAATGAAGGATAAATGTCAGTCATGAATAAACATTGCTTCAAATGTACATTGAAATAATTGTACTAGAATAATAAAGATTTGCCATGATAGCCATATATCACTCACGTGCCTCCATTTTTGAACCCCGGGGTCACCATTTTAATAATCTTGAAAGAGCATTGTACATCAATCATTCCTACCAAGTTTCGTCGAAATCTAGGACGGTGGTTCATGAGAAATATGTTAAGATTTGTGCTTTATTTTAGCAACTTTGGAAATGCCTTGTCTAATGACGATATAGGTAGAGTTTCTTGACCAGTGGCCGAGACTTCTTCTCACAAACCAAATAACAGTTTGGCCATCTTGAATGACGTAATCATCCGATTTCAATATAGAACGATCGCCTTGTCGATACCATCTATTTGATTTCAATATAGAACGATCGCCTTGTCGATACCATCTATTTGATTTCGATACAGAGCGATCGCCTTGTCGATACCATCTATTTGATTTCGATATAGACCGATCGCCTTGTTGATACCATCGATTTGATTTCAATATAGAGCGATAGCCTTGTCGATACCATCTATTTGATTTCAATATAGAACGATCACCTTGTCGATACCATCTATTTGATTTCGATATAGAGCGATCGCCTTGTCGATACCATCTATTTGATTTCGATATAGAGTGATTGCCTTGTCGATACCATCTATTTGATTTCAATATAGAGCGATAGCCTTGTCGATACCATCTATTTGATTTCGATATAGAGTGATCGCCTTGTCGATACCATCTATTTGATTTCGATATAGAGTGATTGCCTTGTCGATACCATCTATTTGATTTCGATACAGAGCGATCGCCTTGTCGATACCATCTATTTGATTTCGATATAGACCGATCGCCTTGTTGATACCATCGATTTGATTTCAATATAGAGCGATAGCCTTGTCGATACCATCTATTTGATTTCAATATAGAACGATCACCTTGTCGATACCATCTATTTGATTTCGATATAGAGCGATCGCCTTGTCGATACCATCTATTTGATTTCGATATAGAGTGATTGCCTTGTCGATAACATCTATTTGATTTCAATATAGAGCGATAGCCTTGTCGATACCATCTATTTGATTTCAATATAGAGCGATAGCCTTGTCGATACCATCTATTTGATTTCAATATAGAGCGATCGCCTTGTCGATACCATCTATTTGATTTCGATATAGAGCGATCGCCTTGTCGATACCATCTATTTGATGTGTCATAATTCATATTCCATCCATATTCACTCAAAAATAAAACAACCCTCTGGGCCATGCCCATTTTTGATCCCGGGATAACCATTTGACTGTCATTTTAACAATTTTGTAATCCCCCACCTTCGGTGGTGGGGAAGGGATTGTTGGGGCTCCAGCATTCTGTTGTATTTTAAAGGACCCTATTTGATGAATTAATGATTAAATTGTGCTTAGGATATTTCACTCTCTACTGATTGTTGTGTGCGACATATACGTAGGTAACTCTACGGCCTAGTGGTTAAAGTTTCCTGTCGAGCAGTAGGTCGAAGGTTCGAACCTCATCGGGGGTTTATTCAGATATGGCTAGTTGTTGAACCACCAACTAGTTAAAATTTATAATGGTTATTGATTGCCTACCAGCCTGGCCTGCAAGGATAGGACTCGGGGAAATATTGATTGCCTACCAGCCTGGCCTGCAAGGATAGGACCCAGTGAAATATTGATTGCCTACCAGCCTGGCCTGCAAGGATAGGACCAAGGGAAATATTGATTGCCTACCAGCCTGGCCTGCAAGGATAGGACTCAGGGAAATATTGATGTTCATAAGAGGTGGCACATAAGTAAGAAATGACTGGTCCTTTCATTAGGGGCGACACTATAATAAACGCTTTACACACTTTAAAATATAGGTATAACGTCTTCACCTACAAAACAACGGCACCTGTCTGAGTATCATCCAGTAAAACATACTACCAAATAAAAAAATTAATTTGGTACATTTATGTACATGTGGTACTCTACCTTTACAGAGGGAGGAATAACCGAATGTAAGCTATCTATAACTTATGTCTTAAGTCGGCTCGGGGATAAGAAAATATGTCACATCTGCATCTACAAAACACTGGCAGCTGTCTAACTCGGAATCATTAAACACAAGAACAAAAGTCACCCTTCCACTTTTGTTAAGGTCTACTTCTTTTGGGTGAATACCAGGGTTCCCTCTGTCTGAATTTTGGCCTCCGCCACTTCTGTCGCCAATTGAACAAAACTGGAGCCAATTTGATAAATATGTGCCAAACATTTTCGCCATTACACAACATTTAGCGCCATTGGCGACCGACGGTGGGAACACTGAATATATGACATATCTGTATGTACTAACACAAAAGGTATTCATCATCCATAGTCTAACGATGTCTGTTCCGTCGTAATGGAGGAAGATCATTTGTCGGTAGTTTAGTGTTCATTGCCTGGACAGGTATCGATGCCCGTTTGTCATGACTACTCGCCGAGGGGACCGTTTCAGGAGCCGCGTTTGGCGGAATAGATTGATAATTATGCTTGTAATATTGAGCACTATACTGACTAGGTGTGTTCCCATTGCCTGTTGAAGCCACAGGATTAGTTACTGCTGAAGCTTGATAAGTCAAACTGCTTGCAGCAACCGGATTGGCCGAACTGCTGGTTTGACTCGAGTACAGATTAGCGTACGACACAGCCTGTGTAGAATTAGTCAAGTGTTTCGACTGACTCTGTACATTAATTGTTGTGCTACTCGCATTAACGCCGACTGCTGTAGACGAAGCTTTAATCTTCTCCTTCAGAATTTCAGTTTGTTTCCTGATAGATTCTAACAAAAATTTCTGTGGCTGGTCGATATTCAAGGTGTTAAATAAAGAATTATTCTGACTGTGTGTCTTTGCAGCAGATACACCCGCTGCCACCGATACACCCGCTGCCGGTGCTGCTTCTGTTTTCTGCTGCTGCTGCTGCTGCGAGTATGCAGGATACAACACATTTCCCAAACTCTGTGTGGTCGCAGAATAATTGTACTGTGGCGGGTTTGTGCTCTGTGCATTACGCTGTGAAGTTCGGAGGAATGCGGGAACGTTGCTAGACGAAGTACTCGTCCCTAGGCCTGGAAGTGTGGGATCTGCCACTTTCTTTTCTAACAACGGCCCCCCTGTATACTCTGCTATTGCAGATGGCTGTAATGAACAAACATGTTAACGTAAAATCTATGAAAGTAAATATCAATGAATTTCTAGATTCCGCCTACATTTTTATGAAATCAAGGATGGCGATTTGGAAAGCTTGTATGTGTAGTGGGTGATTACGAATCGAGTATGATTCAGGTTATATGCATCAGGTTATGTATGTGGTAAACTAGATAGATAAAATATATATATAACCACGGATCATTCTAGAGGGCTATGTGGGCGAAAATTGTCGCCCCAAGGACCCTGACTTCACCCTCTGGGGGCCCCCACTTCTCCGTGCTAAGTGTAACAGTCCACAGTTATGGACGAATACCATGGTGTACACCATGATGGATCGTATATTTTCTGAGTCTTGGTGTTGATACTATCTCTTGGAGAGATAAACGTAAGAGTGTGTGTTATTCATGTAATTATGAAGTAACGTAAGCAAGAAACAAATGTTAATCTGTATCCAGCAATATATAACATTGATAGGGGACACAAAAGGTGTATATATGGAGTTACTGATAGGGTACACAAAAGGTGTATCTATGGAGTTACTGATAGGGGACACAAAAGGTGTATATATGGAGTTATTGATAGGGTACACAAAAGGTGTATATATGGAGTTACTGATAGGGTACACAAAAGGTGTATCTATGGAGTTACTGATAGGGGACACAAAAGGTGTATATATGGAGTTACTGATAGGGTACACAAAAGGTGTATATATGGAGCTACTGATAGGGTACACAAAAGGTGTATCTATGGAGTTACTGATAGGGGACACAAAAGGTGTATATATGGAGTTACTGATAGGGTACACAAAAGGTGTATATATGGAGTTATTGATAGGGGACACAAAAGGTGTATATATGGAGTTATTGATAGGGGACACAAAAGGTGTATATATGGAGTTATTGATAGGGGACACAAAAGGTGTATCTATGGAGTTACTGATAGGGGACACAAAAGGTGTATATATGGAGTTACTGATAGGGTACACAAAAGGTGTATCTATGGAGTTACTGATAGGGGACACAAACGGTATATGGAGTTACTGATAGGGGACACAAAAGGTGTATATATGGAGTTACTGATAGGGGCCACAAAAGGTGTATATATGGAGTTACTGATAGGGTACACAAAAGGTGTATCTATGGAGTTACTGATAGGGGACACAAAAGGTGTATATATGGAGTTACTGATAGGGGACACAAAAGGTGTATATATGGAGTTACTGATAGGGGACACAAAAGGTGTATATATGGAGTTATTGATAGGGTACACAAAAGGTGTATATATGGAGTTACTGATAGGGTACACAAAAGGTGTATCTATGGAGTTACTGATAGGGGACACAAAAGGTGTATATATGGAGTTACTGATAGGGTACACAAAAGGTGTATCTATGGAGTTACTGATAGGGGACACAAACGGTATATGGAGTTACTGATAGGGGACACAAAAGGTGTATATATGGAGTTACTGATAGGGGCCACAAAAGGTGTATATATGGAGTTACTGATAGGGTACACAAAAGGTGTATCTATGGAGTTACTGATAGGGGACACAAAAGGTGTATATATGGAGTTACTGATAGGGGACACAAAAGGTGTATATATGGAGTTACTGATAGGGGACACAAAAGGTGTATATATGGAGTTACTGATAGGGGACACAAAAGGTGTATATATGGAGTTACTGATAGGGGACACAAAAGGTGTATCTATGGAGTTACTGATAGGGGACACAAAAGGTGTATATATGGAGTTACTGATAGGGTACACAAAAGGTGTATCTATGGAGTTACTGATAGGGGACACAAACGGTATATGGAGTTACTGATAGGGACACAAAGGTGTATATATGGAGTTACTGATAGGGGACACAAAAGGTGTATATATGGAGTTACTGATAGGGGACACAAAAGGTGTATATATGGAGTTACTGATAGGGGACACAAAAGGTGTATATATGGAGTTACTGATAGGGGACACAAAAGGTGTATATATGGAGTTACTGATAGGGTACACAAAAGGTGTATCTATGGAGTTACTGATAGGGGACACAAAAGGTGTATATATGGAGTTACTGATAGGGGACACAAAAGGTGTATATATGGAGTTACTGATAGGGGACACAAAAGGTGTATATATGGAGTTACTGATAGGGGCCACAAAAGGTGTATATATGGAGTTACTGATAGGGTACACAAAAGGTGTATCTATGGAGTTACTGATAGGGGACACAAAAGGTGTATATATGGAGTTACTGATAGGGGCCACAAAAGGTGTATATATGGAGTTATTGATAGGGTACACAAAAGGTGTATATATGGAGTTATTGATAGGGTACACAAAAGGTGTATCTATGGAGTTACTGATAGGGGACACAAAAGGTGTATCTATGGAGTTATTGATAGGGGACACAAAAGGTGTATATATGGAGTTACTGATAGGGGCCACAAAAGGTGTATCTATGGAGTTATTGATAGGGGACACAAAAGGTGTATATATGGAGTTACTGATAGGGGCCACAAAAGGTGTATCTATGGAGTTACTGATAGGGGCCACAAAAGGTGTATCTATGGAGTTACTGATAGGGTACACAAAAGGTGTATATATGGAGTTACTGATAGGGGCCACAAAAGGTGTATCTATGGAGTTACTGATAGGGTACACAAAAGGTGTATATATGGAGTTACTGATAGGGGCCACAAAAGGTGTATCTATGGAGTTACTGATAGGGTACACAAAAGGTGTATATATGGAGTTACTGATAGGGTACACAAAAGTAGTTATACAAAATGTAGGATTTTCAGAATTTGACAGAAAATTTGGGATACAAGACGATAGTGTTACCTTGCTAGGAACAATTTGGAGTCGGTGTTTCAGCAGAGCCAGTGTGAGGCCATTGGTGATCTGGAGAGACATCGATGCATTGTCACCAGTCGTTATAATCGACGACGACTGTCCATGGAATAAGAAAAAAGAATAAACTTTATTGTATTTCACGACGATAGTGAAACAAGCCCCAACAACTTAACTTCTCATTCTCGTTGGCACGGATGAAAGCGTATCTGTGGTCATTTGTGCGACAGGAAACAGGAGTAACTGGAGAAAACCCACCTATTTGCTCTGGGGTCCACCACCGTACCACCTCACATACGTCGTGGTCCGAGGGTTGCATTTGTGAGAAGCAAGCGTGCTAATCACTGTGCTAAACGGCCTAGAATAAATTCTCTGGCATCATAGAAGGACAGCTCGTCACAGTCATGCACAGTATTATAGAAGATATTACAGAACAAGTGTAGGTATTCGGAGCAAATAAATACAAATACATTGCAATTATATAGCGCAAAAATTAAAAATTAGTCTATTGCGCTTCACAATTACAGATGCAATTTTAAACATTTACACATGACAATAATATATGGAAATATAAATAAAAATGTATACATATATAGATATAACTAAGATTCTAGTAATTGGATAAGAACATATTATATCATAATATCTACACCATTACAGTATAAGTGAGTGATTGGATTAGCGATAAAAGTGGCAATATGAACAATAGACCCAAACACTGCCGAAAGAATGACAACCGTGCCTGAGCAGGCAGAATTGAAAAGACTTGCATCAACAACTATGTCCTATGGCGGCTCTCCAGCTATGAATGGCAAAGCCAGACAGCAGGTGCCCTTCCGAGCAATATTTGAGGCACGGACGAGCACCCGAGTCTGTCTCCATTTTCACTATACACATGATAAATTTATAAACATACCCAATGTGGTCCTAGGGCTTGAGCAAGATGGAGATTTTGGAGAATAGTCTCTCTCAGCTGCCGAACTTCTCACTGCAGGGCAGGAGGTAGGGGGAAATTTATGAGAAATAGTCTCCCTGAGCTCCCTCACTTCTCCCTGCAGGGCAGGAGGTAGGGGGCAATTAATGAGAACTAGTCTGTCTGAGCTCCCTCACTTCTCCCTGCAGGGCAGGAAGTAGGGGGCAATTTATGAGAACTAGTCTCCCTGAGCTCCCTCACTTCTCCTTGCAGGGCAGGTGGTAGGGGGGAATTTATGAGAAATAGTCTCCCTGAGCTCCCTCACTTCTCCCTGCAGGGCAGGAGGTAGGGGCAATTAATGAGAACTAGTCTCTCTGAGCTCCCTCACTTCTCCCTGCAGGGCAGGAGGTAGGGGCAATTAATGAGAACTAGTCTCTCTGAGCTCCCTCACTTCTCCCTGCAGGGCAGGAGGTAGGGGGCAATTAATGAGAACTAGTCTCTCTGAGTTCCCTCACTTCTCCCTACAATGAGCTCAGGGAAAAGATCTTCCTATATACAATGTATAAGTAGTAGACACTTTGCCAAGTCAACAGTAACCTTCTCACTTGTACACCTTAAGCAAATACAAACGTCACTTAATCACAATTGAACGAAGAAATCTTACCAAAGTGGACATGAGTTCTCCGATGTTGACATCAGGATTTTTAGCTGCCTCCTACAACAGGGAAAGAAGTTGTTTTAAAGCATACAAATTAAGCGTATTTATTATTACAATGATTGCGAAACAAGCTTCAACAACTTATATTAATCACTCTCGTTGGCGTGGATGAAAGCGTATATCATTTGTGTGGGAGAAAACCGTAGTACCCAGAGGATCAAACCCAGGTTGCATTAGTGAGAAGTGAACATGCTAACAACTGCCCAGTTAGTACTGCATACATCAAGGTTTTATAATATTGGATTGTAAGAACACGTGTGTCAGTTGATAATACTGACATTATGTTCTTAGTGGAATATGAAACGATGACAACTGGTGCTATGGCAATCACTATTATAACATATGGATATGTTTCTACTACAACACACATGTATATTATGTATCTAGAACGATGACAACTGGTGCTATGGCAATCACTATTATAACATATGGATATGTTTCTACTACAACACACATGTATATTATGTATCTATAACGATGACAACTGGTGCTATGGCAATCACTATTATAACATATGGATATGTTTCTACTACAACACACATGTATATTATGTATCTAGAACGATGACAACTGGTGCTATGGCAATCACTATTATAACATATGGATATGTTTCTACTACAACACACATGTATATTATGTATCTATAACGATTCATTTACAAAGGTCATCAATCGTGCCTAGTTGGATAATTAATTTTATCTAGGGATGGCAACGAACATTCGACTATTCGCTTGAACGTCTGAATATCCGAATACTATTCCAGTATTCGAATATTCGGGAAAAATATATAATATTTGCAAAATGATATAAACTGTCATAAATCCGATACGTTGCTTTCTTTTACAATTTGAAGCCATCATAAAACCTTCCAATACAAAAGAAATATGCCCCAGGATGTTTGAATAAACAATGTTGTGGTCGCATCCATGGCATGTGTTAATTGACACTCTGCCATGTAATTGGATAATTACAGTAGGTGCTAAGGTGTTTAATTATGATGTCAAAACGAGAAAAATCCTTTGAAATATTACAGACAAGCTGCAACATCCACCCCGTGTTTCTTAAATTTATAATTAACTGCTCAATATTACCCAAAAGTACTATATAAAATACGATCTTTATAATGTTGTCCTCAAAAAAATGCCGCCCACTCAGTCATACGTTTGAAAGACTACAATCGCGCAGGGAATAAGAAAACTGCTAGGTGCAAATTGGATTTAACAGATTTGGGTACAAGATCAATCTGAATAATCATTTGAAAAACAAACACACTTCAACGGAAAGTAGTTCAAGTGACATCGGCTTCATTTGTGAAAACACCCATAAATGTACAGTGGCCGATAACAATAACTGAATTAATCGTCGTCATATTTGCATGGCCTTACAGGAAGAAGATGACATTTAGTAATTTAAAAGTAGCTTAATTTGGCATTTCTTTTAAGAGTTTGAGTGCTTTTGAGTTTTTAATAGAATTAAACCGGATATTCGAATATTCGAATACCTTACTGACCGGATATTTGGATAGTGAAATCGCTATTCATTGCCATCCCTAATTTTATCACATAACTTTGCTTGTATTCAGTGTAATACAGCCAGGACATAAATTCTTATATGTCAACACGCTTAATAACACCTGGAAGGATTCTGATTGGTTGTGGCATGACAATGACAGCTTGCAATACACATTTGACATATATACATGTTGGTTGTGTTCATGCTTTATTTGTTAGATGCTCCAATCTGGAGCGGTGCGCGGGACACCACAACACCAGGAGATGTGGTTCTAATCAATTTAAATGTGTTAACTGTGGTGCCCCCCACTCGACCAGGTACAGGGGGTGTGTGGCCTATTTCCGGGCCACATGCATCACTGTAGTGGCCAGGAAGGAGTCACTCCCCTGGCATCTGGCCGAGAGGAGGGTGCAGCAGGAGTGTGAGCAGACTCCGAACAAGGGGTCAGGCTCGAGCCCCACACCGCGGACCCCTGCCCGGGAGGGGGGTGCAGTGGGCGATCCCGTTCTGTCTAGGCCGGGTCCGAGTGCTGCACCGGTTGCTGAGGGGATTGCCCCACTCAGCGATGGGTGCGGCACTACACCCCCCCTGTCGCCTGTCAGACCTCCCCACTCTCCGGATGGAGAGGGCTGGCACTTGGTAGGGGTGGGGGGAAGACCCGTTAGGGAGAAAACGTTTTCTCCTCTGGTTTCCCCTGCAGCTGGGTGGGATGGCGCGGCGGCGCCGCTCCCCGGTGGGGGTCAGGGTGTGGGTAACTCGAGTCCCATATTCAAATCATCAACGCCTAGGGATGCCTCCCATGCCTCTCCTGCCACCAAGGAGCTGCAGTCGCTGACTGGGGTGACAGAAATGTCAGACTCGGTCAGTGACAGTAGCAGCTTTGACGTGACCGAGGAGGCATCGGTGGTATTCATTCACCCCTCCATATTGTATTCCACCTCTAACGAGGTACTGAGTTACTGTAAACTCTCATTGGAGGGAGTGCTTGCGATCGATGAGACCCCAATCAAGTCTGACTCACACGAACCGTCTCCGCAGGTTTGCCCTCAAGCCCCGCGCCTGGTCGACAGCCAACAACAAACCTCACCCCCCACCTCCCAATCAAACGAAAAAATGTCCATTAAACTAGAGGGGGCTAAACATTCTAAAGAAGTTTCATTAGAAGAGCTTGCAGAAATTATGCGCTCAATTATTTCCAATAAAGGAAGACCTTCGGATAATCGTATCCTTCCTTTTCTTCTGTCTCAACTTTCTATACAACTGTCCTTGGATGTCGGCTGTGCGCAGGGAGGGGGGCCACCCAACAAAAACGTCCCTCGTACCGGTGCGAAAACTCGGAGACTGGCCCCTACTACTCCAGGTAAACTAAAAATTGTGAGGCAGACCAGGAGAATTATCTCCCAGTCTCCTCATAGACAAACATCGATTGAGGCTAGGCGTCGGCTTGTCCAACTCGGCTATGTGTAGAAACCTGAACATAATCTCATTTAATGCATCTGGACTAACCGCAGATAAACTTTCCGAAATTAAACACTTTATTGATCAAAATTCAAGTACTAACATAATCTGTATCCAGGAAACTAAATTTAAAGAGAATTTTATTCGTTCTATTCCTGGATACGCCCATGAAAATAAATATTACTCCTTACAAGGAGGTGCTGGAAGCATGATAACCTATTTTAAAAACAACTTAAATTATGAAACTATTAATATAGACAACCCCAAGGATACAAAAGGGAATACTCTATTAGAACTACAACTATTCAGAGTACATTTAGAAAGATCTTCCTTCTATTTGGTCAATCTTTACTCAAGAGGTATCAATTTGGAATCCCTTAAAACCATTAGCTCCTTCTTAGATAAAAGTAACCTTAAATCGTGTGTCATAACCGGTGACTTCAACGCTCATCACGAGATTTGGGGTTCCCGGTACACGAACCGTCAAGGAAGGGAAGTTTGGCAGTGGATAGATGAGAACAATCTAATATTGCTAAATGATGGGTCAAGTACACGAATAAATAAAGCGTATGGTACCTACTCTTCAATAGACCTTACTATCGCTTCCCCTAACCTCTCGGTCATTGCAGAATGGGGAGTGTACTCAGACAATTGGGGCTCTGATCACTTCCCACAAATCATTACTATTGGACTAAATAACTCTGAGCCTCAAAAAGAACAGTCCAATACTATTTTCAACTATGATAAGGCAGACTGGGCCAAATTTAACCAGTTATGTAGGGAGATCACCCTTGAGGAAGTCTACTCTTTAGATATAAATGCCTTCACAGAAAACTTAAAGATCGGGTTTCTACACGCAGCTGAACAGGCTGTCCCTGTCTCCTCTGGTAAGTCATTAAAACACAAAAAGGTTCCGTGGTGGAATGATGCCTGCAATAATGCGGTAAAGGGCCGTAAAACAGCACTCAATCAGGTCAAACGAAATACCTGCCCAGTCAACCTAGATAATTTAAAAATGGCGGAAAAACTAGCCAAAACGACAATTTTAAATGCTAAAACAGCAAACTGGCAGGAATTCTGTGAATCAGTTATGTTTGATAATAAAAGCTCTAAATTCTTCTGGCAAAAGATTCACAGAATAAAAGGGAAAAAATCAAGCCCTATACCTTTAATTAAAGTAGGAGACTCAATAGCTAAAACTCCCTTTGAAAAGGCTCAAATGCTGGTAAAACACTATTCCAAAGTCTCTAGTGACTCAAGTGTTCTACCAGAAACTCTAAAATTTCAACAAAACTTTGAGGAACAAAATAATCAAATTCTACAAGAGCCGGGGGAACAAAATATTCCTTTAAACTTACCGTTTACTCTTTCGGAACTCAAGAAATGCATAGATAGCAGGAGTAATTCCTCCGCGGGGCCGGATAAAATTTCTTACCGGATGTTCAAGCATATGCCAGACTCGGCTTTGAAAATCTGGTTGAACTTGTTCAACCAGGTGTGGAGAGATGGGGTCTATCCATTAGTCTGGAAGGAAGCTTATGTTATTCCTATCCCAAAACCAGGAAAAGACAAAATTGATCCAAAATCTTATAGACCTATTAGCCTTACATCTCACTCAGGGAAATTGCTTGAGGGGATGGTTAAGGAACGTTTAGAACACTTTATAGAAACCAAAAAGATTATCAGTCCCTTTCAGTCTGGCTTTAGAAAGGGTAGGAGCACTTTAGACCAACTTGCTCGGTTCCAACACGATGTGCTCGCAGCTAAAAACCGACATCAATCAGTGCTGGCAATCTTTCTAGATCTTCAGGCCGCTTTCGACTTAACATGGCACTTTGGGGTTCTTCACAAACTAAGGGAACATGGAATAACAGGATCTTGCTTCCAGTATCTCAGAGCTTTTCTGCAAGACAGGAAAATTCAGGTTCGGGTTGACGGAACTCTCTCTGAGAAAGAAACTCTCTCCAGAGGCACCCCCCAGGGCGCGATTCTATCCCCGTTATTATTCTCCATCATAATAAACGGGTTACCCGACACCCTTCAGGGGACGGGGATGGTCATCAGCCAGTTTGCTGATGACTCAGGCACCTGGAAAACGGGATCCAACCCTGTTAAACTAGCCAAGGATGCACAGGCTGGATTGGATTCTCTCTGGGGATGGGCAAAAAACTGGGGCTTCAAAATCTCAGAAACAAAAACAGTAGGAATCTTATTTGGAAATTTACAACAGCACAGTTTGAACGTAAATTTAGGCGGCACACAAATTAAATTTGAAAAAGTTGTGCGTTTTTTAGGCATGCTTTTGGACCGTAAGCTCTCATTCGCACAACACATTAAAGATCTAGTCACAAGGTGCCAAAAAGACATTCAGGTTATGCGTATGCTAAGTGGCACAGATTTTGGTTCAGACACAAAAAGCCTCTTGCTACTGTATATGTCTTTAATACGTTCAAAAATAGATTATGGTGCACAAATCTATTCTAGTGCATGCCCCACTCATCTCAAATCCCTAGACAGGTTACAGAATTCCGCCCTGAGACTAGCTCTGAGAGCCCTTCCCAAAACCCCGAGTTATATGCTTGAAATTGAGTCAGGGATTGAGCCTTTGGAGATCCGACGACGGGCTCAATGCGTTAAATATTGGGCCAGGGCCCAAACAAGAAAAGATGATAACCCCGTGAACGCGATCTTCGGGACCGGATACTACCGCAAGGCCCGATACAGTGATACACCACTCCCTTTCGGAGCCTATGTCCAGGAACTTGTGGCTGGGTTCGGTCTCGAGGGTGTCCAAGTGGCAGACTTCAGGCCTGACTCGATACCGCCCTGGACACAGTCAGATCCAGTGATAGATATATTTTTATCAGAAAAAGTGAAGAAAACCGATCCAGTCCACCTTGCTAGAGTGGAAGTCCAATGCCACATAGAGGAAAATTACAGTCAACACCTAAAAATATATACAGATGGATCAAAATGCCCTGACTCTGGCAAGGTAGCTGCAGCCGTAGTCATCCCATCCCTACAATGTGAATATGTAGAAAGGTTAACCGATAAGGCATCCATCTATACGGCTGAGCTAATTGCAATTAAGAAAGCAATGTGCTGGATAATAGATAATAATTCACCAAAAAATGTGATATTATCTGACTCACTCTCATCACTGGTCTCCTTACAATCAAGGAATAGTAAGTCTAGACCAGATCTAATTACTGATATAGTCAAATTATACAACGAGGGCTTGAACCAAAACCTCAAGGTTACCATAGCATGGTGTCCAGCACATATTGGTATCACTGGAAACGAGCTGGCGGACAGGGCTGCCAAGTCTGGCCTGGAGCACACTAATGTGGAGAATAGTGTAAGGCTCGCACCCACGGAGATCTACTCCATTGTTAATGCCCAAACGAAGGTACGTTGGGGCCGGTCACTCCTGGATAGGCCTTTCAAACATACATACAAAAGGAGCTCCGTGGGGTTCAGCCGTCCGGTGCAATACTCTAGGTCTTCAAGAATAGATGAGTGCATCACTCGGCTGAGACTTGGGACAAACCTGTTACCAGGAAACCTGGGACAATATATACTTAAGCTAGATCCGGTTTGTCCCAAGTGCGATGTCAGATACACTACTGAACATTTTCTGCCGGGCTGTCTTGCGGGCGGCAGTTGCCGGGGTCGATAAAACTTTCTCAATTGAGAAAATACTCGACCCTAGCAAGGCTGTCCGCACCTCAGTATTTAAAGCTCTGGAAACGTACATCCTAGACTGTCAGATGTCCGACAAAATTTAGAGGACATTTGCAGTTATTAAGCTCAGACAAGGATCCCATATCTCTCCAGGTTGTTTGTGGATAAATTTACCCTTCTGTAGTGCTGATATTGGCCCAACCGGAGCCCCTTTCGAAAAGCAATTCCATTGCAGGCTTCTCACCTGAGATGAGTAATTTCCGACCCCAGATGAAAGAGTTTACTTAAATTTCATCTTAGGGGCTCCGTACGGGCCAACACGAGCACAAAACCTGCTTTCGTATCCCAATATACTTAACTCGATCGCTTTTACAGATCGATGTACAAATCACTGAGTATCTTCTAATTATTCATCTACCCAGATGAAACTTGGTACAATCTACCAACTCAATGTCTAATGGACACAACCTATTAATATACATATTACCAGTGTCTAATGTACACTAAGCAACCAAAAAACACCACGTCACATCTATGTATGGTGTTATAAAATATATACAATATTATATCAGTGTATAATATACAATTGTTGACTTTCTGAGTTAACATCACTTGCAACTCAGTATTGTAAGTTTCATAAACACCGGTGGTTTAAACATCACAATAACTTCATTTCTACATCATTGGAATAAGTAAACCAATGTGGGACAATCCACAACAACCTGGAAAATCCAAATCCATACAAACCGTCTCTACCTCCCAACCTAAACTATTAAGACTGATTTCTGGCTATGCCCCTGTCAAACCAATAGCTCATAAATAGCTATTACTTTGCTATATACAACCTATATCATCTAAATTAGTGACCCTCCTGTTTTACTAATTCTTTTTTTTACCTTATAGCTAAGCTTACCTTAGCTATCCATAATCGCCTTTACCCCCTGTGATCATTTACATAGAAAACAATAGTATTTAGCAAATCATTATTTGAAAATCCCCAAGCGATTAAGCTTGTAAACATGTATATGGGAACATACTTGTCTGAGAAATTTAAAATTTAAAATTTAAATTGGGACCCAGAGCCCCTGGTCCAAATTACCCGGATTGGTAGTATGACTGCGCGCAGAGCAACTAGCGTGCTCAGTCCGGCCGGGTAAAGCCCATACTGCCGGTGTTTTGTGACTAAGAAACTCTAAAACTAAATAAAGCTAGTTTAAATTGTATTGGTAGTGATCTACAAGATCACTTCAATACAATGGTAAATTCTGGAAATTTTCATCTAAATTTTTTCTTGTAACAAGGATTAATAAATCCTATATATTTATAACTTTCTAGTAACTTCATATTGTTGTTTATCCAGGGTGGACGTCGACATTTTCTTTGATCCACCAGTGTTCGGGTTGGGGCCCTTATGCTATGTCATAAGCGAAATGCTTAATTTGTACAATTTTGGCCGGTTTTTGGTCAATTTCAAAGTCAAAATAAAAATTCAAGGATCTATATTCATAATCTACATGTAAAGTTCTATTTCGAACTCTAATTACATCAATATCACACCCTTAGTACAATATATACAAAAAAAATTATCTGAAAATTTTAAATATGTTTAGCTGGAGCGGATTACCATCCTGGTATAGTCTCAACAACTACATATTCATCTAAAACCTAAATATTCTTGTACATGAGTATACTTCATTAGATACTCAAGTTCCTAAGTTAAGGTCATGTAATTATCTACTTCATTCATCTTGTTAGGACACTCAACTTGACCAGGTGGTTGAATTGAGGCCCTAACTTTCCTACAGTACGACAGAAATGTCTAATTTTTGTAAATTCGGGCCAAAAATTACCAAATTTCTGGTGGTTGTAATTTAATTTTTTAAAGACTTCTCTATATCACTAGTAACATTAACATGTTATTGACTTGGACAGAACTATTATTCTGACCAGGCCCTGTCAGTATTCACCTAGAGGCCCTCCTCCTATGGCACAAGGAAATATCCTAAACCACAAATTTTCCATAGTAATTTGGTAAATTCCACTACCATACATGGATATTACTATTTTCATACACCTTGGTATATTGAACCTACTATCCTGTAGACTATCTACCACATAGTTGTTATATCAACACAGTATTTGGAAAAAATGCCATCTGAAGTGTCAATATGCAGTTGGACATTTCTATTTACCGACTCTGTGCAGCCATACGGCAAAATTGTGTAATTTCTATCAATGATCTAATGATCATCTGATTAAATTATCTAGAGATTTTAGTGTTCTTTATTAAAGTCAACATTATGTTAACAAAGCTTGATCAACTTCAAGAAGTAATCTTCAGTAATTCTAAAACTGAAGCTCAAATGCTACGACACTAGTCATTAGCCCAAATGTCTAATTTCTGTAAATTCGGGCCAAAAATTACCAAATTTCTGGTGGTTGTAATTTAATTTTTTAAAGACTTCTCTATATCACTAGTAACATTAACATGTTATTGACTTGGACAGAACTATTATTCTGACCAGGCCCTGTCAGTATTCACCTAGAGGCCCTCCTCCTATGGCACAAGGAAATATCCTAAACCACAAATTTTCCATAATAATTTGGTAAATTCCACTACCATACATGGATATTACTATTTTCATACACCTTGGTATATTGAACCTACTATCCTGTAGACTATCTACCACATAGTTGTTATATCAACACAGTATTTGGAAAAAATGCCATCTGAAGTGTCAATATGCAGTTGGACATTTCTATTTACAGATATTTCTATGTGCAGCCATATGGCAAAACTGTGTAATTTCTATCAATGATCTAATGATCATCTGATTAAATTATCTAGAGTTTTTAGTGTTCTTTATTAAAGTCAACATTATGTTAACAAAGTTTGATCAACTTCAAGAAGTAATTCTCAGCAATTCTACAACTGAAGCTCAAATGCTATGACACTAGTCATTAGCCCAAATTTACGTCTTTTCTAACAATTCTTCATTACTCTTAATAACACTCAAATAGGTATTAGACTGTAAAACTTAACCTATAAATATACATAAGTTATGAATAAGCTTAACAACAAACTTAAAACAAACAAGGACACCCTACAACATCCTCAACTTTAATTAAGGTCATCAGACACCCTCAAGTCGCATGAGTAACCTGGCCAGCTGAGTAGTTATATGAGCAATTACTGCGTGCGTTCGGTCGTTCTCCGAAATCACCAAGTAAACAACGGAACCGGTACTCCTGTCATGAAATCTTCGTCTCGCGAGCGATCGCTAATTTTTATTAGTTTGGCATTCCCCTGTGTGACTAAGTTTTATTGTAAATAGCCAAGATCTGATAGTTTTTTATACTTAAAATGTAATTTTAAAAGGCCCTACGAAGGTGACCGTTGTTTGTACGGAAGTGTATTTTACCACATTATTTTTAAACGTTGTCACTCAGGGGTTAAGCCGCCTTTTTTAGATGTAATTTTTATGATCCCAGTACACGGGGGTATATAGGGGGGGTATTATTTGTTTGGTACACATATCACACATTGTACAACCTACTATGGAATTAGTTTTATGTAAATATTTTTAGGGGCAACCCATGATAGTTTAGTTTGGTGATACTTATATATGTTAAAAAAGTTGACCAAACATCATAGTAGGCTGATACCTCTAACGGTTTAGTCGTTTGTGATATGTGAAGTTCTCTATCCTGTTGACATTTTCCATAACTATGGAAGCTATTTTACTACCAGTTATATATCTGTATTACTGGTAGTAACTATATGTACTTGGGATCAATCAACTAAATGTCTTAGTACAGATACATATTAAGATAGTCCATGAATTTTAATCTTCGTAGCTACCTCGATACTGTTTGAATGCTACTTAGAATCAAATATTTGTACGGTTTTTATCTCACCAAGGACATACGGTATAAATCGGCTATAGAACGGACTAACAAACGATTTACTAACCAACTTATGTCTAAATCTTCTTAGAATTAGTAATTGCACCGGGTAATTTTTTCACCCGGTCTACCTCCGACCCCCGTTGGTACACAATAGTGTGCGAGCTGGAGTGGGAGATACGAAAACCGAACACACTCTGAGATTAATGCAACCGACTTAGCCTTCTAAACATCATAGTATTGTAATTTTAATTGTTTATTAACTATTTTTAGACCTCTTTAATCACCTTAGATAATTTAGTCGCCCAAATGCATTTATGCGGTGGCGACTTTAAATAAACTTATATAGATAGATAGCTTTATTTGTTGAAAATCATCTGTTTAGATTAATAAAATGCTCAATATGCATTAGTGGTATACAGTGATTAAAACTATTGTGTCAATTATTTGCATGAAGTTGTTGGATTATCATGGACCATTTACTACGACGTACTGATGCAGCTTAATGCAATAAGGCTAAAAAATATACTGGCCATATAGAAACATTTTTTTCCTTCAAATGTATGGTTGTTGTTACCATGGTAATGTGATAAAAAGAATCTTACACTCGTGGTGATTTCATATCATATTTTCTGAAACTCATTTTGGAATTCGCTGTTAAACTCGCCAAAATTCCAAAACATGTATAATAAAATATGGTATGAAATCACATTTCATGTAAGATCCTATATATATATACAAGATTGAAAACTGTTTCTCATGTGTTAGCGAACTCATTGAGTAGATCTTGTAAGTGTAAAGTGGCATCAGTTAATTGCACTAAGTGATCAATAATTACCACAAGTGCTAGACATATGTTGTAAACATATCAGTTTTACTTTGAGGACTCAAGAGGACTTGTATAAACTATAAATTAGTTGTGAGAACAGAGTGTGTGTTTACGTTTATTTATCGGCGCTATCGACGCCTCCTGAAGAGATTAGTCATTTTAGATTTTTGGAGGATAGTGCAATGATACAGACAGAGACCCATTCCAGAGTCTCCTCTGGTTCTTTTACGTGCACAGTGTACAGCACCGACACAAGACCTTGGTTTAAAGTCCCATCTGAAAGAATGTTAAGAACAGATTACCTGTATTGCTATTTTAACTGTTTTAGGCAACATCAATTGGATGATATTAAAATGGCCGCATAACTGTATCACATGGATCATTTCTTTAAGATATAAAGTAGGTGAACAAATCTCTTGTAGAGCTACTACTGCTTTAAGACATAAAGTAGGTGAACAAACCTCTCGTAGAGCTACTGCTGCTTTAAGACATAAAGTAGGTGAACAAACCTCTCGTAGAGCTACTGCTGCTTTAAGACATAAAGTAGGTGAACAAACCTCTCGTAGAGCTACTGCTGCTTTAAGATATAAAGTAGGTGAACAAACCTCTCGTAGAGCTACTGCTGCTTTAAGATATAAAGTAGGTGAACAAACCTCTCGTAGAGCTACTGCTGCTTTAAGATATAAAGTAGGTGAACAAACCTCTCGTAGAGCTACTGCTGCTTTAAGATATAAAGTAGGTGAACAAACCTCTCGTAGAGCTACTGCTGCTTTAAGATATAAAGTAGGTGAACAAACCTCTCGTAGAGCTACTGCTGCTTTAAGATATAAAGTAGGTGAACAAACCTCTCGTAGAGCTACTGCTGCTTTAAGACATAAAGTAGGTGAACAAACCTCTCGTAGAGCTACTGCTGCTTTAAGACATAAAGTAGGTGAACAAACCTCTCGTAGAGCTACTGCTGCTTTAAGATATAAAGTAGGTGAACAAACCTCTCGTAGAGCTATTGCTGCTTTAAGATATAAAGTAGGTGAACAAACCTCTCGTAGAGCTACTGCTGCTTTAAGATATAAAGTAGGTGAACAAACCTCTCGTAGAGCTACTGCTGCTTTAAGATATAAAGTAGGTGAACAAACCTCTCGTAGAGCTACTGCTGCTTTAAGATATAAAGTAGGTGAACAAACCTCTCGTAGAGCTATTGCTGCTTTAAGACATAAAGTAGGTGAACAAACCTCTTGTAGAGCTACTGCTGCTTTAAGATATAAAGTAGGTGAACAAACCTCTTGTAGAGCTACTGCTGCTTTAAGATATAAAGTAGGTGAACAAACCTCTCGTAGAGCTACTGCTGCTTTAAGATATAAAGTAGGTGAACAAACCTCTCGTAGAGCTACTGCTGCTTTAAGATATAAAGTAGGTGAACAAACCTCTCGTAGAGCTACTGCTGCTTTAAGATATAAAGTAGGTGAACAAACCTCTCGTAGAGCTACTGCTGCTTCAAGATATAAAGGAGGTGAACAAACCTCTCATAGAGCTACTGCTGCAGAACAAACCTCTCGTAGAGCTACTGCTGCTTTAAGACATAAAGTAGGTGAACAAACCTCTCGTAGAGCTACTGCTGCTTTAAGATATAAAGTAGGTGAACAAACCTCTCGTAAAGCTACTGCTGCTTTGATTTGTTTGTCAGCCATGTCGGGATCACTGCTCATGTGAAACGCTAATCTATAATAGGTTATTTAATAAACACATTAGTTTAAGTCACAATTTTTATGTCAAAGTCAATTAATGTTGATCTAAATCAGAGAGTGAATCATGAATGTGACTATAAAGTTTGATGACTGCACACACAAAACAGGTCATTGAGTGGAAATAATCTATAAAAACAAATGTCTCTGTGACCTTGACCTTTAGCCCCTGACCCCAAAATCACTTGAGTTCAATTACTGGAGATGACAAATTTGCCTTCAAGACTGGAAACTCATTGAAACAGGTTTTCAATGTACGTTCCCAGTGGCAATGAAAAAATGACGTTAATTAACTAGGGGTCACCTCCGGACCATGTTCAAAGTCTAACTTGACTTAAGCAGCCAGCCAAGAGAATCACAAAAAGTGTCTGATTAGCACAGGTGGCTGTTTAATAGAGGACAAATGTATAATAAAACAACATATTGGGAATCTGGAAACATGCAGCTTAACACAGAATGGCTGCTTAATGGAGGTGACCGCTAACACAGGTTTGACTACCCCTATATTGTTGGATACAAGATTGAACATCAAGAGTTCAGAAATCTGCAACCTTTTTCTGAATTTGAGGCCCCTGTGAACTTGACCTTTCGATACCTTGAACCTAAATAAATAGGGGACATGTCCTGATCTCGGCATGCATGTACAATCGATTGTGAAACATGTTCCTACAATATTAGTTAAACCACCTAAGGACTGTACAGTTAGGGTTTCTTGACCACTGGCTGGTTCGTCAGAAGATGTTTGAGATCTCTAATTAATAAAAGTATGACCGTTTGCCATTTCGACAGCCATCTTTGATGACATAATCACCAGTCGATACCTTAGAATTGAATTATGACCCGACCACATTCACTCAAAAATAATATGTGACCCCTACCATATTAGACAACCGGGGCCACAGTTTTGGTCCCGGGGTCACCATTTTAACAACTTTGAAAGAATATTTAACCCATTGATCATTCCTACAAAGATTTGTCACAATCCTGTCTGTGCTTCGCAAGATTTTTTAAGAATTTGTGCTATTCTTAGACGGCATTGTTTTGTTTCCATGCATGAAAATAATCTCTATAATAATTGCCGTCACCTTTATTTATAAAGCTTAAATCCTTTTTTTTTCTTCATTTTTTGAAAAGAGTTTTCCGGTACAATTAAAAAAGTGCGTCTTATACATAGACGATTACGGTACATCAACAGCTGAACAAAATCTCCGGAGTCTTACTTGTCCTGTATTGCCTCTATTTGCGTCTTAATTCTCTTTGGCTTAGTCTCCATCATGGATGTTCGAGGAATAGTCTCTGTCACGGGGGTTTGCGGGCTAGTCTCCATCACTAGGGTTTGAGGGCTAGTCTCCGTAATAGGGGTTCGTGAATTAGTCTCTGTCATAAGAGCTCGTCGTCTAGCCAACAGGTCTTGCAACCTTTTCTCCTCATCAGTACTTAGACTTGGACTGCTGCTCGTAGCAGTTTCCCTGAAATTACAAGAAATATTTTATAAATTCTCTCAGCAACGTTACAACCCAAATATGCAGGACCAGGGATGCAAGGCAAGCATTCGTCACTCTGAAACCAATTTCAGGACCAATCATGTGGAAGTAGTGATAGCGCAGTGGTAGCGAGTTCGATTCAGGTTTGAGAGGCTCCAAGTTGTAGCCGTCACGATTGTGTCCTTTGGCAAACCACTTAAATTCTACATTGCCTCCTCTCTCCCTCATGGTGATTTGAAATTATCAGGAATGAGGTCTCGAGAGCAATTAAACTTACTTATAAGAACTTGTTTCGCAATCAAGCTAAAACAAATGTGTATAAACTAGGGATGGCAACCAATAGCGATTCCACTATCCGAATATTCGGTCAGGAAGGTATTCGAATATTCGGTAGACTTTTATTAAAAACTCAAAATCACTTTTTTTTTTTTTGTGTTAAGCTACTTTTAAATTACTAAACGTCATCTTCTTCCTGTAAGGCCATGCAAATATGACGACGATTAATTCAGTTATTGTTATCGGCCACTGTACATTAATGGGTGTTTTCACAAATGAAGCCGATGTCACTTGAACTACTTTCCGTTGAAGTGTGTTTGTTTTTCAAATGATTATTCAGATTGATCTTGTACCCAAATCTGTTAAATCCAATTTGCACCTAGCAGTTTTCTTATTCCCTGCGCGATTGTAGTCTTTCAAACGTATGACTGAGTGGGCGGCATTTTTTTGAGGACAACATTATAAAGATCGTATTTTATATAGTACTTTTGGGTAATATTGAGCAGTTAATTATAAATTTAAGAAACACGGGGTGGATGTTGCAGCTTGTCTGTAATATTTCAAAGGAATTTTCTCGTTTTGACATCATAATTAAACACCTTAGCACCTACTGTAATTATCCAATTACATGGCAGAGTGTCAATTAACACATGCCATGGATGCGACCACAACATTGTTTATTCAAACATCCTGGGGCATATTTCTTTTGTATTGGAAGGTTTTATGATGGCTTCAAATTGTAAAAGAAAGCAACGTATCGGATTTATGACAGTTTATATCATTTTTGCAAATATTATATTTTTTCCCGAATATTCGAATACTGGAATAGTATTCGGATATTCGGACGTTTGAGCGAATATTCGAATTGCCATACCTAGTATAAACCAAGACCATTCATCTCCAAACCAAACTCGGAGTGTTTGAATCAAACGCAAAGACAGTACTGCTATATGGATCGGAAACCTGGAGTGCGCCTAGACAACAAGATACAAATTTCCAACCAGGAACTATGGCGGTGAACCAAGCAGGTCCCCATCACAAACAAGAGGGCATACACTGAGAAGAGACCAGTGCAATATAGCCCGCAATTCCTTGGACTGGAATCCTGAGGGAACTCTAACAGAGGTCGACAGGTCATTTAAATAAAAATGTTGGGTTGTACATGGCAATGCTAACTAGAAACCTAACCTTTCAGAAAACCTCTTCATTCGTAGAAAATCAACGTCTGATTCTTGTAGACGTTTTCGTCTTTCTAAGATGTCGCTGAAACGATCACGTTCCAGATCGTCAAGGCACCGGCGACGCTCCACAATATCGTCAACACGTTGCCTTTCAGAATAAGGGTCATCAAGAGTTTTTCTCTCTTCGTACATTCTTCTAAAACATGAACAGTGAAAGATGATTTTTATGATTTATACGGCTATTGTTAAGGATACACAGCGCTTGCTTCAATTTCAGAAACTGTTTATCAGCTGAAATTATTTCTGGGGGAATAGTCTGTGTGAGAAATATGCTGCAGTGCTATTGAATGCTCCTGGGGGAATAGTCTGTGTGAGAAATATGCTGCAGTGCTATTGAATGCTCCTGGGGGAATAGTCTGTGTGAGAAATATGCTGCAGTGCTATTGAATGCTCCTGGGGGAATAGTCTGTGTGAGAAATATGCTGCAGTGCTATTGAATGCTCCTGGGGGAATAGTCTGTGTGAGAAATATGCTGCAGTGCTATTGAATGCTCCAGGGGGAATAGTCTGTGTGAGAAATATGCTGCAGTGCTATTGAATGCTCCAGGGGGAATAGTCTGTGTGAGAAATATGCTGCAGTGCTATTGAATGCTCCAGGGGGAATAGTCTGTGTGAGAAATATGCTGCAGTGCTATTGAATGCTCCTGGGGGAATAGTCTGTGTGAGAAATATGCTGCAGTGCTATTGAATGCTC
>CM026394.1:28489769-28514049 GCA_014843695.1 Archivesica marissinica
TCAGGTCACCTTTTTATGTAATTCTTCATTGTCCAAATCCATGCAAGAATCCAGTTTAGTTTAATTTAGTAAAAGAAGCATAGATAGGAACATTATGACAGCAAACCGCCTATCAATGGGAATAGTCTTGTCGCGAAAAATGCCTGCGTGCTGTCGGTCTTTCTCCAAGTAAGCATGAACAACAGAACCGGATTACTGCCATACAAGTTTTTTCATTCGACAAGGATCTACGGTTATTATTTGTTTGGCTATTCCCTGTGTGACTGTCTTTTTAATGTAAATACTTGAGTATATTTCAAACATTATTACAATTTTACTGGCTCTACTAAGGAGACCGTTAGAATTGCTACGAAAGTGTTTTTGAACGTACTAATCATAAATGTTGTCACACAGGGGTATAGTTGTTATTTTATAACAATTAATGATCCCAGTACACGGGGGAATATAAAACATGGGGGGTGGGAATATGAGGGAGGGAACACAAAATCACATCCTCAGTAACCTACTATGTTTCAAGTGAAAATGAACTTTCACTTATTGCAGCTTACTGCAAAGAAATATGGGCTTAGTTATATATTTATGTTTTTAGGGGTAACCCATATTAGTTTGATCTTTCTTAAAATGTTAAAAAAGATGTCCAAACGACATAGTGGGCCGAGGACACAAATGTAATATATAAACACAATTTGAATTATAATTTCCCATGTATATGGGAGATTTGTTATTACCGGCTATATATCTATATATGTACTCGGGGGATAAGTTATGAACTATCATAGTACAGATACATATTAAGACAGTCCACTTGCTCGTAATCTTCTTAGTACACATATTTTAAACTTTGTAGTCTTAACTAAAAGTATTTTAGTCCATAACTCTGTAATTTTAATGCATAATGTTGGATGCTGGATCCATGGATATGGGTGCAAGACTTTATTGTCTTGTGACATGTAGATCACAGTATTACAGTATAACGCGATATTGCACATGTAACAAGGTATTCTCGTTGTATTATAAATGGTAAACATATTTTTATATATATATATATATATATATGCAATCTTAGACATCTTAGAAGTATATGTGCACCGGGTATTGTATTCACCCGGTCTACCCCTGACTGTCGCTGACACAAATTCCTGTGTGAGTGACAGTTGGCGATATGAAAACCAAACACACACTGAGATTACAACAGCCCTCATAGCCCACTTTAAAACATCTAGTTATAATAATTGCGATAGGCAAAACCATCACTTAGATGATGGGCATTTTAATTATATTAGAAAACTCGCCCAAATGCATTTATGCGGTGGTGACTTTAAATAAACTTATTAGTCAGACATATTAATTAAATTTATTAAAGAAATATACATACATTTCTGCTGAATAAGCATCCAACTAGCATTTTAACTTGATGTGTGTGTGCGTTTTACGTTTATTTATTCTCGCTACAAGTTGCCCATATGAGCGACGCCACCTGAAGAGATAAGTCATTTTTGGATAGTGCAATGATACCGACAGAGACCCATTCCAGAATCTCCTCTGGTTCTTTTACGTGCACGGTGTAAAGCACCGACACGAGACCTCGGTTTAAAGTCCCATCTGAAAGACTGTTAATTTTATTATGTCAGACGGGGGATCGAACCTGCGATCCCTGGATTACCAGTCCAATAGTTAACCACTGGACTACAGTCCACCTGTCACCCTAAATCATAGGGTAATCATTAATCCATGGCATCGAAAAGTGACCCTACCCTCTCTCTCATACATGTACAGTCTACACATATAGGGGTCATTATTCTATGGCATCGAAAAGTGACCTGCCCTCACTTGTTCAGTGTATACATAGGGGGTGGGGGTCATTGTTATTATTTGTTGTATGCTTGTCTGTGTAAATATTATGCATAGACATTATGTGAACCTCCTAGTTATACAGCACCCACCATATCATCGTTAGAAATTGATAGAGACAAATTATCTGTGTACTTATATTTTCATATTCAATATATTTATGTTATTCTGTACATCATTGATTCAAAATTGCTAGGCCTTAAACAGTGTTAATTAATATTTAATTATAATAAATTTAATATTTTCCCACTATATATTGCCATTCGCAAGGGGAGTAATTGTTCCGCAATGGGGTCAATATTCCATGACCGACTAATAACCCGAGAGACATTATTTTGAGGAGGGTCAATATTCTATACACCAGGTTCAATACTCGGTCAGGCCACATATGTAGTGTCGTCGAGGTAGGGGTCTCACACACATTGCTTAGTACTGTTAACCGCTTAGGTCGGCTAAGCCTGCCTAGTCAGGTCGGCTAAGCCTGCCTAGTCAGGTCAGCTAAGCGTGTCCAGGAAAACAAGCGTAGTTCCTCGCAAGGGGTTTGACATTATTGGCAGATATTAAGTCAATAAGGTGTACATGTATTTAGCTTAATAAATAGTTAAACACAAGCTGCCTCGTTCTTATATTGTTGTTATATACTTTTTTCCGGTGTCTTTCGGTATGGAGAACAGTCTATTTCTACAACAAATATAAGTGGCATACTTTCCGTCCTCGTTCGATATTTCGGATAAATGTGAAAATATATGTGATTTTTAACGTTTCTATTCGTTAGATTATTGCTCGATCAAGCTACATGTCTACGTCCCCGCGAGGGGTTCGACAGTAAAGGAAGATAGATAGCTATTATAACTTGTTCTGGACTGTTCTCCAACCTGTTCTAGGGACCGTGTCATTTGATCATCTTTGTAAACAAAATTAATATATTATTTGTACAAAACAAAACTGAAAATGACATAATGTGTGTTAATTGTCACATTAATTTGGGATAAAACTTTACCTGTACAAAGCTCATGTAGATTTGGGTTCAATTGGGTTGAAAAATGAGCCAGTGTGTGGTTTCGGAGTTTCGAAACATTTACAGTCAAATTACAACTGATAACACAGTGACAACCGTTACAAACAAGTCACTAACATCATTACTGAATAATGGAATGGGATAACTGCTTCAATTAATAAAATCAAAAAAATCAAACAGTAGATTTCTAATATAATTATTTACCTCATTTAGCTAGATGTCAATAAAGTAGGCTGTTCCATCAATTGACCGCGTGTATTCGTATCCGGTAAGCAAGGATAAAGCATACACCGGAGTAATCTATATAGAAATTGGAAAATCCCCTTCACAGACACACTTTATAAATATCTATAGGTTCATACATGTCACATAATACTGATAATTAGCACAACTATTGAAAATAAAGCGAATGTCTCTCATTCCTCACGGCCACTAAGATGTACCATTATATATCATTATGCGCATGCGCAACTTTCAGTTCTTACGGGGATGTCAATTCTGTTAAGACACCGGCTCCCATCCCATCTCTCCTATTAAAGCAGTGTTTGGGGTATATTTACCCAGTTTGCTGATGACTCAGGCACCTGGAAAACGGGATTCAACCCTGTTAAACTAGCCAAGGATGCACAGGCTGGATTGGATTCTCTCTGGGGATGGGCAAAAAACTGGGGCTTCAAAATCTCAGAAACAAAAACAGTAGGAATCTTATTTGGAAATTTACAACAGCACAGTTTGAACGTAAATTTAGGCGGCACACAAATTAAATTTGAAAAAGTTGTGCGTTTTTTAGGCATGCTTTTGGACCGTAAGCTCTCATTCGCACAACACATCAAAGATCTAGTCACAAGGTGCCAAAAAGACATTCAGGTTATGCGTATGCTAAGTGGCACAGATTTTGGTTCAGACAAAAAAAGCCTCTTGCTACTGTATATGTCTTTAATACGTTCAAAAATAGATTATGGTGCACAAATCTATTCTAGTGCATGCCCCACTCATCTCAAATCCCTAGACAGGTTACAGAATTCCGCCCTGAGACTAGCTCTGAGAGCCCTTCCCAAAACCCCGAGTTATATGCTTGAAATTGAGTCAGGGATTGAGCCTTTGGAGATCCGACGACGGGCTCAATGCGTTAAATATTGGGCCAGGGCCCAAACAAGAAAAGATGATAACCCCATGAAAGCGATCTTCGGGACCGGATACTACCGCAAGGCCCGATACAGTGACACACCACTCCCTTTCGGAGCCTATGTCCAGGAACTTGTGGCTGGGTTCGGTCTCGAGGGTGTCCAAGTGGCAGACTTCAGGCCTGACTCGATACCGCCCTGGACACAGTCAGATCCAGTGATAGATATATTTTTATCAGAAAAAGTGAAGAAAACCGATCCAGTCCACCTTGCTAGAGTGGAAGTCCAATGCCACATAGAGGAAAATTACAGTCAACACCTAAAAATATATACAGATGGATCAAAATGCCCTGACTCTGGCAAGGTAGCTGCAGCCGTAGTCATCCCATGCCTACAATGTGAATATGTAGAAAGGTTAACCGATAAGGCATCCATCTATACGGCTGAGCTAATTGCAATTAAGAAAGCAATGTGCTGGATAATAGATAATAATTCACCGAAAATGTGATATTATCTGACTCACTCTCATCACTGGTCTCCTTACAATCAAGGAATAGTAAGTCTAGACCAGATCTAATTACTGATATAGTCAAGTTATACAACGAGGGCTTGAACCAAAACCTCAAGGTTACCATAGCATGGTGTCCAGCACATATTGGTATCACTGGAAACGAGCTGGCGGACAGGGCTGCCAAGTCTGGCCTGGAGCACACTAATGTGGAGAATAGTGTAAGGCTCACACCCACGGAGATCTACTCCATTGTTAATGCCCAAACGAAGGTACGTTGGGGCCGGTCACTCCTGGATAGGCCTTTCAAACATACATACAAAAGGAGCTCCGTGGGGTTCAGCCGTCCGGTGCAATACTCTAGGTCTTCAAGAATAGATAAGTGCATCACTCGGCTGAGACTTGGGACAAACCTGTTACCAGGAAACCTGGGACAATATATACTTAAGCTAGATCCGGTTTGTCCCAAGTGCGATGTCAGATACACTACTGAACATTTTCTGCTGGACTGTTGCGATCTTGAGACCCATCGGGCTGTCTTGCGGGCGGCAGTTGCCGGGGTCGATAAAACTTTCTCAATTGAGAAAATACTCGACCCTAGCAAGGCTGTCCGCACCTCAGTATTTAAAGCTCTGGAAACGTACATCCTAGACTGTCAGATGTCCGACAAAATTTAGAGGACATTTGCAGTTATTAAGCTCAGACAAGGATCCCATATCTCTCCAGGTTGTTTGTGGATAAATTTACCCTTCTGTAGTGCTGATATTGGCCCAACCGGAGCCCCTTTCGAAAAGCAATTCCATTGCAGGCTTCTCACCTGAGATGAGTAATTTCCGACCCCAGATGAAAGAGTTTACTTAAATTTCATCTTAGGGGCTCCGTACGGGCCAACACGAGCACAAAACCTGCTTTCGTATCCCAATATACTTAACTCGATCGCTTTTACAGATCGATGTACAAATCACTGAGTATCTTCTAATTATTCATCTACTCAGATGAAACTTGGTACAATCTACCAACTCAATGTCTAATGGACACAACCTATTAATATACATATTACCAGTGTCTAATGTACACTAAGCAACCAAAAAACACCACGTCACATCTATGTATGGTGTTATAAAATATATACAATATTATATCAGTGTATAATATACAATTGTTGACTTTCTGAGTTAACATCACTTGCAACTCAGTATTGTAAGTTTCATAAACACCGGTGGTTTAAACATCACAATAACTTCATTTCTACATCATTGGAATAAGTAAACCAATGTGGGACAATCCACAACAACCTGGAAAATCCAAATCCATACAAACCGTCTCTACCTCCCAACCTAAACTATTAAGACTGATTTCTGGCTATGCCCCTGTCAAACCAATAGCTCATAAATAGCTATTACTTTGCTATATACAACCTATATCATCTAAATTAGTGACCCTCCTGTTTTACTAATTCTTTTTTTACCTTATAGCTAAGCTTACCTTAGCTATCCATAATCGCCTTTCCCCCCTGTGACCATTTACATAGAAAACAATAGTATTTAGCAAATTAGTATTTGAAAATCCCCAAGCGATTAAGCTTGTAAACATGTATATGGGAACATACTTGTCTGAGAAATTTAAATTGGGACCCAGAGCCCCTGGTCCAAAGTACCCGGATTGGTAGTATGACTGCGCGCACAACAACCAGTGTACTCAGTCCGGCCGGGTAAAGCCCATACTGCCGGTGTTTTGTGACTAAGAAACTCTAAAACTAAATAAAGCTAGTTTAAATTGTAGTGGTAGTGATCTATAAGATCACTTCAATACAATGGTAAATTCTGGAAATTTTCATCTAAATTTTTTTGTAACAAGGATTGATAAATCCTATATATTTATAACTTTCTAGTAACTTCATATTGTTGTTTATCCAGGGTGGACGTCGACATTTTCTTTGATCCACCAGTGTTCGGGTTGGGGCCCTTATGCTATGTCATAAGCGAAATGCTTAATTTGTACAATTTTGGCCGGTTTTTGGTCAATTTCAAAATAAAAATAAAAATTCAAGGATCTATATTCATAATCTACATGTAAAGTTCTATTTCGAACTCTAAGTACATCAATATCACACCCTTAGTACAATATATACAAAAAAAATTATCTGAAAATTTTAAATATGTTTAGCTGGAGCGGATTACCATCCTGGTATAGTCTCAACAACTACATATTCATCTAAAACCTAAATATTCTTGTACATGAGTATGCTTCATTAGATACTCAAGTTCCTAAGTTAAGGTCATGTAATTATCTACTTCATTCATCTTGTTAGGACACTCAACTTGACCAGGTGGTTGAATTGAGGCCCTAACTTTCCTACAGTACGACAGAAATGTCTAATTTCTGTAAATTCGGGCCAAAAATTACCAAATTTCTGGTGGTTGTAATTTAATTTTTTAAAGACTTCTCTATATCACTAGTAACATTAACATGTTATTGACTTGGACAGAACTATTATTCTGACCAGGCCCTGTCAGTATTCACCTAGAGGCCCTCCTCCTATGGCACAAGGAAATATCCTAAACCACAAATTTTCCATAGTAATTTGGTAAATTCCACTACCATACATGGATATTACTATTTTCATACACCTTGGTATATTGAACCTACTATCCTGTAGACTATCTACCACATAGTTGTTATATCAACACAGTATTTGGAAAAAATGCCATCTGAAGTGTCAATATGCAGTTGGACATTTCTATTTACCGACTCTGTGCAGCCATACGGCAAAATTGTGTAATTTCTATCAATGATCTAATGATCATCTGATTAAATTATCTAGAGATTTTAGTGTTTTTTATTAAAGTCAACATTATGTTAACAAAGCTTGATCAACTTCAAGAAGTAATCTTCAGTAATTCTAAAACTGAAGCTCAAATGCTACGACACTAGTCATTAGCCCAAATGTCTAATTTCTGTAAATTCGGGCCAAAAATTACCAAATTTCTGGTGGTTGTAATTTAATTTTTTAAAGACTTCTCTACATTACTAGTAACATTAACATGTTATTGACTTGGACAGAACTATTATTCTGACCACGCCCTGTCAGTATTCACCTTGAGGCCCTTCTCCTATGGCACAAGGAAATATCCAAAATCACAAATTTTCCATAGTAATTTGGTAAATTCCACTACCATACATGGATATTACTATTTTCATACACCTTGGTACACTGAACCTACTATCCTGTAGACTATCTACCACATAGTTGTTATATCAACACAGTATTTGGAAAAAATGCCATCTGAAGTTTCAATATGCAGTTGGACATTTCTATTTACAGATATTTCTATCTGCAGCCATATGGCAAAATTGTGTAATTTCTATCAATGATCTAATGATCATCTGATTAAATTATCTAGAGTTTTTAGTGTTCTTTATTAAAGTCAACATTATGTTAACAAAGATTGATCAACTTCAAGAAGTAATTCTCAGCAATTCTACAACTGAAGCTCAAATGCTATGACACTAGTCATTAGCCCAAATTTACGTCTTTTCTAACAATTCTTCATTACTCTTAATAACACTTCAATAGGTATTAGACTGTAAAACTTAACCTATAAATATACATAAGTTATGAATAAGCTTAACAACAAACTTAAAACAAACAAGGACACCCTACAACATCCTCAACTTTAATTAAGGTCATCAGACACCCTCAAGTCGCATGAGTAACCTGGCCGGCTGAGTAGTTATATGAGCAATTACTGCGTGCGGTCGGTCGTTCTCCGAAATCACCAAGTAAACAACGGAACCGGTACTCCTGTCATGAAATCTTCGTCTCGCGAGCGATCGCTAATTTTTTATTAGTTTGGCATTCCCCTGTGTGACTAAGTTTTATTGTAAATAGCCAAGATCTGATAGTTTTTTATACTTAAAATTTAATTTTAAAAGGCCCTACGAAGGTGACCGTTGTTTGTACGGAAGTGTATTTTACCACATTATTTTTAAACGTTGTCACTCAGGGGTTAAGCCGCCTTTTTTAGATGTAATTTTTATGATCCCAGTACACGGGGGTATATAGGGAGGGTATTATTTGTTTGGTACACATATCACACATTGTACAACCTACTATGGAATTAGTTTTATGTAAATATTTTTAGGGGCAACCCATGATAGTTTAGTTTGGTGATACTTATATATGTTAAAAAAGTTGACCAAACATCATAGTAGGCTGATACCTCTAACGGTTTAGTCGTTTGTGATATGTGAAGTTCTCTATCCTGTTGACATTTTCCATAACTATAGAAGCTATTTTACTACCAGTTATATATCTGTATTACTGGTAGTAACTATATGTACTTGGGATCAATCAACTAAATGTCTTAGTACAGATACATATTAAGATAGTCCATGAATTTTAATCTTCGTAGCTACCTCGATACTGTTTGAATGCTACTTAGAATCAAATATTTGTACGGTTTTTATCTCACCAAGGACATACGGTATAAATCGGCTATAGAACGGACTAACAAACGATTTACTAACCAACTTATGTCTAAATCTTCTTAGAATTAGTAATTGCACCGGGTAATTTCTTCACCCGGTCTACCTCCGACCCCCGTTGGTACACAATAGTGTGCGAGCGGGAGTGGGAGATACGAAAACCGAACACACTCTGAGATTAATGCAACCGACTTAGCCTTCTAAACATCATATATAGTATTGTAATTTTAATTGTTTATTAACTATTTTTAGACCTCTTTAATCACCTTAGATAATTTAGTCGCCCAAATGCATTTATGCGGTGGCGACTTTAAATAAACTTATATAGATAGTATTTACCCACACCTAAATAAAAACGCATGGCTCTATTTTGAACAGCATTTATACAAGAGTACTGTTTCACACCCCATATACATGTATATAACTAAGCACAGGCCATACCATAGAATTATACAGCTTAGTGAAAACATTATATGGTAGACCACCTGCCAATTTACATTTTGCAATTAATAGACCTAGTGTACGGCTTGCACTCCTTGCTACATGTTTCGCTGTTAACTCGTAATCAAGGTATTCAGTCTATAACATGCCAAGGTAGGTGTACTTATCAACTATTTTTAAAGTGTTATCTCCACATTTAAACACAAAATCTGTCTTGGGCACAGATGGTTTTCTAAAATGTACAACATTACTCTTATCAATATTAACTGTCATATCATTTCGGTTACACCAATCATTTGATGCATTTAGTAGACATTGTAAATCATACTCTGTTTCAGCCAGTAATACTAAATCATCAGCATATAATAAAATAGAGACAATTTCATCATTACAGAGACCACCCTTACCCACTGACCTTATATAAATTGCTGTCATTAATATACAGATTAAATAGCAGTGGAGAAAGTATACATCCTTGACGGAGACCACATTTAACTTCAAACCAATCAGTATGGTAGCTATTGACACGGACACATGAAGCAACGGATGAGTAGATTGATTTTACAGACTGAAACAACTTTCCGGAAATACCGATTTCAGATAATCGAAGCCACAATTTAGATCTATTAATACTATCATATGCCTTCCGGAGTCAATAAAAGCACATAATGTGGATTTATTAAGTTTCTTTCTGGAATCTATTAGGCTAGTTAAAGACTCAATATGGTCGACAGTGCTACGTTTCTTCCGAACACCATTCTGCTCATCAGATATCTTGTTATTATCTTCTGCCCATCTTGTTAATCGATCATTTATAATAGAACAGTACATCATATACCTGGTAGAAGCTAATGATATACCTCTGTAGGACAGTGGGTCTCGAGGATCCTTTGTGGATGATTTAGGAACCAGGTTAATAATACGTCTATTCCATACAGGGGGCATGGTACTGGTATTAAACATACATTGAAAAGTGCATGCAAGAACAAAACAGATGCATCATTTTTCAGTACCTCTGATGGAATATTATCATACCCGCAGGCCTTACCACGATTAGTACCATCGACTGCTTTCTTTACTTCAAGAATAGAAATATTACTATTAAATGATTATGTGACATACAAATTATCGGTCAAATGATCATCACTGTTTATATTATCACAATTTCCAGGATTAAACAGGTTACTAAAATCAGATTTCCACTTCATTAATACCTCGTTGGTGTTAGTTGTGGTAGGCTGTCCTCTAAAACAATTTCCATAGGTATACCTTTATTTTTACTCTTGACACCAATTTTACCAATAGACTTCCAGAATCTAGTTTGATCAATGTTACATTCCTCTGCAAGTTCTGACTGAATAGAATACCAATAAGTACGCTTACTTTTTTGAGATTCTCGGTCAAACATTTTCCGGATAGAAACAAAAACGGCTTTCAATCTTAATTTCTCATTTCCGTCACCAGATTTAACTCAGTTTTGTTCAGCTATACAAAGTTGCGACCATAGTTCTGTAAGTCTATTATTCCACCATGGCTTGCCTGGGCGATGCTTTTAATACAGCTATAACCAGAGCTAATGGTTTTAAAAGGTATACTATTGTACATGTTATTCTGAACAAAATTAACCATTCACTATATATATTATCTACATCTGTTTGTGTTTGAGAACTTTGTTCAAGTTTTGAAATACCATCCTGTATATTTTGAAAAATACCTGGGCTTGACATAAATGTATCTGGGATTTTGAACAAGTCAAATTTATCAAACGAGTATACCGGCTCCACTGTTGAACAGTTGTTATTCTTATATATATATGTATATTAAGATTCCATCTCAGCAGTGAATGATCCGGTACACCTGATGTTGCAAAACTTCCCAAGTTGCAAATGTCACTTATCAAATTGCTGGTTCGAATAACCTTAAATTCAGAAAACAAAGACAAATCGTCATGGCTAGATATACAGTAGTCTACTAGTATGTAACAAAGAAACAGTTAGGTTATCAAAACACTTAGTGACCAATTCACAGTATACGATAATTGCATACAGTGTTACTTTTTGTTACGAGTGCCTCAGATCACAGGAACTTGAAATGTTATCCATAAGTCGCCAAAGGTCTCGTACCTCTATCCTAGGACACCCCCTCTAAGCCAAAGGTCTCGTACCTCTATCCTGTGAGGGGGTGTCCTAGGATAGAGGTACGAGACCTTTGGCGGATTATGGATAACATTTCAAGTTCCTGTGACACCCCCTCTATTAAAATTTAATTTAATAGGGGGGGTGTCCTAGGATAGAGGTACGAGACCTTTGGCGGCTTATGGATAACATTTAAAGTTCCTGTGACACCCCCTCTATTAAAATTAAATTTAATAGAGGGGGTGTCCTATGATAGAGGTACAAGACCTTTGGCGGCTTATGGATAACATTTCAAGTTCCTGTGCTCAGATTGACTTTTTCAAATGAGTTTCACCGTACAATAGAGGCTCTATTAAGCTTATTATTATTCCGTGTGTATTGCGCCCTATAACTTTAAATAACTTGATGCTAATGTGATACTATGACACCTTCCTACTGCGGTAGTTTTGCACTAATCCCTTGCATGATACTTTTAGGATGTTTTGAGATTATCCTCCAATAAAATCAACATTATTAATATATTAAACATTTAAAAGCTCCAATTAGTAAGCACACTTATAACACTACCTTATATGTATATATAAATGGGTAATGTATGTCAGAGATTTACAAATGCAATACAAGATTGATTGGTTAGTATTTAGTATTATTATATTCATTTGTTTGTAGACCATAAACTGTTTATGTTTGTGTCTTAATAAACGATTCTTCTTCTTCCTATACAGTTTTCAACTTCGTTTGTCACCGGGTAGCCTGGTTTCAGTCTGTCGATATTTCACTTTTTTAACTTCTAGCCAAATGACAGTTGATATGTTCAGAAACTCAATACGGCCCAATTAATAGTCTCGGTGTTAAAATATATTTATTTGACTGACCAGGCACAATATTGAGAGATAGGAGAGAGAGAGAGGAGAGAGAGAGAGAGAGAGAGAGAGAGAGAGAGAGGAGAGAGAAGAGAGAGATAGAGAGAGAGAGAGAGAGAGAGAGAGAGCCAAAGAATAAACCGAGAGATAAGAGACATAGATACCGAGAGACGAGAGTAGAGAGATATAATAGAGAGAGAGAGAGCGAGCAGCTATAGCGAGAGCGCTCGATGAGAGTCAGAGAGGATATAGAGGCGATCGCGTCTCTATCTCTCTCTCTCTCTATCTCGCTCTCTCTCTATCTCTCTCTCTATCTCTCCTCTCCTCTTCTCTCTCTCTCTCTCCTCTCTATCTCTTCTATCTCTCTCTCTCCTCGCTCTCTCTCTATCTCTCTCTCGCTACTCTCTCTTCCTCTCGCATCTCTCTCTCTCTCCTCTCTCTCCTCTCTCTCATCTCTCCTCTACTCCTCCTCTCTCTCTTCTCCTCTCTCTCTCTCTCTCTACCTCTCTCTAATACGCTCTCTCTCTCCTCTCTCTTCTCTCTCTCCTCTTCTCTCTCTCTCTCTCTCATCTCTCTCTCTCCTCTCTCTCTCTCTCTCTCTCTTCATCTCTCCTCTCTCTCTCTCGAGACTAGAGAGAGAGAGATGTATTTAATGCACGGATGGCCACCCGAGTAGAACCACCGATATTTCGCACACCAGCTGGTTAGCTTCCTCGTGGGATTTAAACCTACATAGGAGATATGTCTATCACATAGGAGATATGTCTATCACATAGGAGATAGGTCTATCACATAGGAGATATGTCTATCACATAGGAGATATGTCTATCACATAGGAGATAGGTATATCACATAGGAGACAGGTATATCACATAGGAGACAGGCCTATCACATAGGAGATAGCTCTATCACATAGGAGATATGTATATCACATAGGAGACAGGTATATCACATAGGAGACAGGCCTATCACATAGGAGACAGGCCTATCACATAGGAGATAGCTCTATCACATAGGAGATAGGTCTAGCACATAGGAGATAGGTCTATCACATAGGATATAGCTCTATCACATAGGAGATATTTCTATCACATAGGAGATAGCTCTTATCACATAGGATACAGCTCTATCTCATTCATAGTACATTGCAAACATTTTCGATTACATTCATAGTACATTGCAAACATGTTCGATCTTCTCTGGGAATATTAACTTTTCTGTCGCTAAATTATGTGAAGATAACCGGAATGTTGTTAGACTAATTCTATATTTATTTATATTTATGATTTTTAGATAGTTCTCTAGTATGAATTTATGTGTATACACTATAATTGTGTGGATAATCTATTTGATGAGTTATATAGTACCATACTTGTTTATACATATCCAATATTCTAAGTTTGATCATTTGAAAATTAAAATTATAATTGGTTTGATTTAACCATACATCCGACATTCCTATTTCATTCAATATAGTATTTACCTGATATGCCCAGTTATTTCCATTGTATGAGTTATTAATATCAGCATCATATTTTAGAGTATTATACATATATACTTAATTAAGGTGTTATTTTCTAATTTTAATATTTTTAGCCAATGTTTGATGATAGTAAATTTACGTTGTATTTTCATTGGGCGTCATCCTAATTCCCCGTATAATCCATCAAGATTTGTAGATTTTATAACACAGTACTTTTCGCATGAATTTACAATGTACAAGTTCTATATTTGTACAGTCATGATAACTAAATACTTCTGCACTATAGCTTATTACTGAACCTACCATACTGTCAAATAATTTACATTTTTCGGATATAGATAATTGGTTGAATACTAGGAATAAATTGTGTAAAGTGTATAATGATTGCTGCACAAGTTTCTTTTGGGTACGAACCCAATGGCCATTTTTAAACAAATTTATCCATAAATATTTAACGATTTTACTTCTAAAATTGTATTATTAAGAATAAAAGCATGAGATGTATGTCATCCTAGTTCAACTATCATACTATTAGTCTTTTTGGTATTGACTGTTAGACCCCAAGTTGTGCAGTAAGTATATAAATCGCTTAACATAGACTGAAGTACTTCCGGAGTATGTGCACATATTGCAGCATCATCCGCAAATAATAATATATACAATTTCATATCATCTAACGTGAATAAACCGTCGATGTTATTATCTATGTTATTTGCAAGATCATTAACAAAGAACAGAAATAGCAAACTTAAACTCGGATCACCTTGTTTTGCTCAAATATTGGATTCGAAAAATGGAGAAAGATTTTTATTAAGCCTGACAGCCGCCGTAACTGTGCTATACATATTCTTCATAGCATTTACATATTAATTTATTAAATATAAATGATCTTTCAAGTTTGTCGAAACATTTTTTGGAAATCGACAAAGGCTACATAAAGTTTCTTATGAGAATTTAGTGTTTTTGCAATAATAGAATGTAACATGAATATGCAGTCTGCAGTCGAGTTTCCCTTGTGAAATCCATATTGGTTATCTATAATTGTCTTGTGTTTAATAGACAATTTTGTTAAACGGTTTAATAATACATAAGAGTAAATATTTGAAATAATATTTATTAGTGTTATACCTCTATAGTTATTGGGATCCTCAATGTGTCCTCCTTTGAACCCTGGAACTATAATACCAGATCCCCAAGAATTTGGATATTTTCTATTTTGAAAAATTCTATTGAACAGTGCTAAAATTAGAGGCGAGATTTCAGAAATGAGATTTTATATATGTCTGCAATTATAGAATCTAGACCACTGCTTTTATTATTATTTTGAGATTAAACAGCGTACTTTATTTCTAACATTGTGATTTCCTGATCGAGATCATCATCGTGAATGTCAAAGTTTATATTGATATTTTCTTGTGTTTCCTCGTTGCCGGTACTGTATACTGTTTTAAAATGGTTATATAAATCTGTTGTATTTAGATTTACTGCTGTTGCTGGTACTGTATAATGTTTTAAAATGGTTATATAAATCTATTGTATTTAGATTTACTGTTGTTGCTGGTACTGTATAATGTTTTAAAATGGTTATATAAATCTGTTGTATTTAGATTTACTGCTGCTGTTGTCACAAGCCTCTCTTTCTTCCTATGTCTATTTTCCGATATTAATGCTCTAACCAGGGTCTATCCAATCATAGACTCGCTGGAGTTGTCTAGGGGGTTTCTCTACAGTCCTTCAATAATGCTCTAACCAGGGTCTATTCTATCGTAGACTCGCTGGAGTTGTCTAGGGGGTTTCTCTACGGTCCTTCATATATTATAACTCAACACAGTCTTTCATTTTCCTTTGTATAATATCATATACAACAATATTATTTATTTACATGTATCATATATTCGTGACATCTCGTATCTTTTTATTCGCCTCACTATTTCAATGTATTCATAATAGTTCTAGGACTATACTATTTCCTTTCCTTTATCAAACTATTCCAATAGATATATTAGCCAAAACAATCGTTTCTTAAAAGGCCTAATTACCTTCCGTTCACGTATTTAATACGACTTTAATATTTAAGAGTTAATACTTCTTTCAATATTAATTTTTCTAACTATCATAGAAACAGTTTATATTCTAATAGTGAGTTACATATTTCCTTAACGCCTCCATGGCTGGATAAAAATGCATTAATTTCTTCATCATTTCTCATTTCTTAAATAGCAGAATTAACATCTATAACAGACATTACGGCGCCAAACATCTGTGATGTTATACAATATTATTACATGTTTCTCTGTCATCAAGAAAACGGCGATTATCTTACATAACTGACCACCTGCACTCGGTAGTGTCAAACTATAATTTGTTCCCGCGCAAACAGAGAACTGATAATTTAGGCGCGAAAATAATAGCAGACGATTATACATAATACATAATAATCATTAATCTTACATGGTTAACAATGTGTCATATATATATATATAAATAAATAAATGTATTTATATAATACATTTCTATTTATATATGACAATAAGTTATTCGTGCAAAAATATTGTTTGTTTTTTCTATCTTTTGCATGACTCTTTACTTTCTTCCAAAAGTTGCGTGGTTGGGATTTACTTAGGTTTTTTAATGTTTGCTTCTGCTTTATATTATAATTATTTTTTTGAGTTCGTTTTATACGATTATACTGTGCCTTACACTTGATATATTCTTGCCTCAATTGAATATCAACTTTATTTCGAATTTATATTAGGATTAATTTTATTGTTTTTCCAAATACATGTTTTGTACAGTCATATAGAATGTCAGTAAAGGCATCTGATATTAAATCAATATTATCGTTATTGTTGATATCATCGATCAGACAGGAAATATCATCTTTTTTGGTAAACAATGTTTGTTGAAATTCATTTACTTTCGACTCATCCCAGTTTATAAATGTCTCCGTGCCTGTTCTGTTGTTGATTCATCGTAATATTGAATGTCAATCCAGAATGGTCTGAAAACACATTTGTTTGCAATATACAAAAATCAGAAACACAATGAAAATCAATATTTAAAGGCCTGCAGGTTGACCTATATTTGACCTTAAACACACGAGGAATAGCGGTACAAATCTGACGGTCGACGCACTAAACACACGAGGAATAGCGGTACAAATCTGACGGTCGACGCACATCGTATTTGCCACATGCGAGGCCCTGCATGGTATACATCTAATACATGAGCACCACTTATATCTATTATGACCCACGTACATATCAGAGGTTATAAATTGCTGAAATTGAAGTTCTGTATTTTTATAGTACTTACAACTGGTATAAACAATTCAACTCCACTTATGGCCCAAATAAGGCTGGTTGCGCGGGTTAGGCAGCCAGTTCCTGCATTGCTGTACCACACATTCAGGCATCAGTTCCCTCTTATGCCAAGTACAGTCTCCTCTTCTAGCCGCTACTTTTCTCTCTATATATCTGACATCTTTCCATGCGCCACAATTATATAGCATTGCCCAAAACCTCCTGTATAGAAGCTTTCTCTCATGTGAATTTAGATTATGCGGTGGACGATTATTAGCAGGCCACCAAAGTTGTTTGTTCTGTTCATTTATTATGCAAGGGGAACACAAGCACAGTGGACACTCAGCAACACCTTCAGCATGCTGAGGCATAGGGGGAGGTACGTAAGCAGCCTCTGCAACGGGCATGGCGGTGGCTGTTTCTTCTATTTCCATCTCTACGTCCCAGTTCTTATTTTGCAAGAAAGTCAGCAATTCTTTTCTCTGCTCATCAGTTACATACATTGTTATTTTACTCAATGGCATCTTGTAGAAATCGGCAGAATATGTGTAATACTCGTATGTTCAAGAGATTATAATTATAATATTATACATGTACTCATAGCATTCACTGTGATTATTATGTAGCATCAATATCGGTAAACACACACTGACACAGAGAAATATTTAAAATATAACAGAAAACTTGCGAATAATACTGTAGATATATAATTAAATGAAGTATGAAGGTTACCATATAACGAACACATATAGTTTATTCATATAAATACATACATATTATATACATGCATACAAATTATCAGTCTCAGTGATTACGCTACGGCTGATGAGGCACCTACATAACATGTAATCTATGTCCCTGGGCTGATCTGGATTATGTAGTTTGAATACTCATAACTATCAATTTTCTTTACAATCAATAATATACGTTTACTTAAATTGTCAGGGCCTCATTTTGACTAATTCTCAGCTCACAGAGTGATCGTGCATATTAACCGTTAGAAAATACCTACATACGCCAAATTATACTGAATGTACTGCTACATTGTTGATACAAGCCACTAATCACATGGAACAGGTAGTAAAGTATAAATCTTTACAATTGGACGGGGTCAAACTGCAGGCCTTAACAGTAGGTAATCCACAACACTTGACCCATTTAATGAATGGAATGCATACTCTCCTCCTATATCACGGTCGCTATGTAGACGACCGGTCGCTATGATGTAGACGACCGTTACCTATAACACACAAAGTTGATTGGCAGAGCTCAATCAAGCGTCTGTCGTGATTATCGGTCACATGATCTTTCGAAAAACGTGGCGGTATGTTTACAATATTTGACAGTTGGTTGTCATTATCAATATGCATGTCATAATCTAACAAATCAGATGAATTAGAAAGTATGACTATTTAAATCTACAATGACGAAGCATTTTCCTAGTAACTTATATTTTCTAGACCCGATTCTATTTCTTCAAAGAGGTCAAACTTGTTGGTATCAATTACTGTAGCATTATTTGGCGGAATATACGTACAACAAATATAAACATTCTCCTGAAATTCAAATCAATCTTTACATAGTTCGACCAATATAATTCCATTTTGGATTTTTTCTATGATCTTTATACTGTTACTAAGTGATTGTTTATAGTACATACTTATTCCACCGCTATATCATCCTTTACGGATGCTAACAGTTTTATTTCCATGCAAATGTTCACTGTTATAATCACTTATGTCAAGATTAATATATGTATTATTTGAAATCCATGTTTCCGACAAAAATATGAAATCATAATTTTTAATGTTGTCAATGAAATCTGGGTCTAGTATTTTACATGCCAACACATTCACGTTCCATGATAAGATTTTTAAGTCCTTCTCTTGACATATCTATATCTCGGGATTTACACAATCGATCACTTTTCCATCCAGGTATTTCATTGTTAATTTATTGTTCACGTATAACTTCAAAACCACAATTATTTGCACGAAATGTTTATTATTGTTATATATAAATAGTAATGTATTATATAAATACTTTAAACTGTTTCTATATATGGCCAAGTGTTTACCATGTAATATATATATATATTTGTTTTATGCATAATCGTCTGCTATTATTTTCGCGCCTAAAATTATCAGTCTCGCTTCGCGCGGGAAATGACTTAAGATTTTAGGCCTAATCTCAGTTTATCGAGGCCGTGGTTGCAGGTGTCCAGTTATGTAATATAAAGGCGACGAACTGGTTTGATGGTGTAATAGTAGATAACATAACAGATGTTTTAGGAATAACAGATGTTTTAGGAATTGTTATATCATATAGACACTGATTCAATCGTGTATATAAGAAATGGATTTTAGTAACTAAAATCAGAACACTAAAGCCTACCTCCTGGAGAGAGAGTGGCGTGATCTCATTCTATTATATAGAACAGATAAACTGTTTCTATGATACTTAGATATTATGGACATTATAAGAATTATAACTTATAAAGATTTGTCGAATAATTAAATAAAATCGTTCAGCCATAGAAGAAACAGAGAGTTTCGGCGAACCATATCGAAGGTGATTAAAAGTTAATAAATCAGAAACCTTGATTAGATTATAGTGATATTGAGTAATGACGGATTAGAGATACTGGAGTTAAGTATACTGTGTAGCGCATAGTCGGCTCACACAATTGGATTGTTAAATAAGCGTTTAATGATACGATGTATATATATATATATAAATCACTGATTATATATATATATGAAGATCTCTGATGCCAATTTAGACAAGATATTATATAGAAGAAATGTAAGACTGTGTTGAGTTATCATTAATACATATATCGACATAAAAAAAACCCTAGACAACTCCAGCGAGTCTACAATAGGATAGACCCTGGTAAGAGCCGAAGCAACTGAGTCATATACATACAAGAAGAAAAAGGAGAGTTTGCGACAATTGGGACGCTCGTCCGGGATTGGAAATACAATACAATACAAAACATTTTATTGCATGAGATAATAAAATACAATAAAGAAGAAGTGACATATCGTGACATATTGTGAAGGACACTAGAATTTATATATGGAATATTGTGAAGGACACTAGGATTTATACATGAAGAATACAAGGGACTATTAATTAACGTGGGAAAACAGAAGTGCCTGCGAGACAGTGTTAGAATTTGGAAATAAGTGAAAGACGTCAACGAATTATTAAATTAATGAAATGGATTAAATTATTGGAAATGTGCAATCTTTGAATATGTGATAAATTATATATTGGATTAACGGACGAGACAGACTTCGGTAAGTACCAGTTTTCTTTTCATAGAGGCTTAATCTTATCATTAAAATTATATTAGTGATTTACTTCCTTTTATTGAACTCAATTCTATAATACATTTGGAGATACATTCTGGGGATTAAAAATTTTGGGAAATAAAAAAATAAAATGGCTACAACTAGGAGTGCTAATAAGGAAACTTAGGGGCCGGTTCACCCCGACTTGCAGACAACAGGTGATGAGATATGGGACAAATTAATGAGACTTCCCTTCTTTAATCAGGCAAATCTGGAACGTCAGGGTGAGATTTATGAGAAAGAAAGAGAGAGGGAAAGAGAGAGGGAAGAAGTAAAACAAAGAGAAGAAAGAGAGAGGGAAAGAGAGAGAGAAAGAGAGAGAGAAAGAGAGAGGGAAGAAGTAAAACAAAGAGAAGAAAGAGAGAGGGAAAGAGAAGAGAAAGAAAGGGACAGGGAGGACAGAATGCAAAGGGAGAAAATGCAGATGGAGATTCGCCTGAGAGAAATCCAGAGAGATCAGGAATCTCAGCAAAATAACCCCCTCCATACAGATAATAGGCCCTCTAAGACAAACATTTCTGTTCCTATTTGGACCCAGACTATGAGGCCAGATAAATTCTTCGCAACATTTGAGAGACTGTTCGAAGCTAGCCAGGTCGCCAAACAAACATGGGTGGGCCATATTATAGACAAGTTGTCCGACAAGGCCAGAAATATAGATGCCACTCTTCCTGTCCAAGACGCTAATAATTACGATACCCTCAAGGCCGCCATCTTGGATGAATATAGACTCTCACCCACTGTATATAGAAAGAATTTCTTCTCTTGGGTAAAGAAACCTCAGCATACATATTCCGAATTCATTAAGGAATTAAGGGAGCAAATGACTCTATGGACGGAGAACAATGATCCGAGCGAGGTCAACTGGATCGAGCTACTCTTGAGATATAGATTCGATTCCCAGCTAAGTGATGAGCTTAATTTGTTCATTCTGGATAAGAAAGCATCTACTCTCCAGGAATGTATTTCCCTGGCTGATGAATATAACCTCCATCGCAGAGTAGCGCCCAGGACACGGATTAATTCAAATCCGAATGTGAAACCCAGAGATACAGAACACCGACCTCCAGCCCCAAGGCCATATATCCCATCACCCATGTATCGACCCAATATTAGGATAGATAATTCCCAAGCTACCCATAGAACTCCCCGGATAGAAACATATTGTAGTTATTGTAGGCGTTATGGCCACGGACGAATAGAGTGTTGGGCAGATCCCAATTCACCTAGGTACAGGGGTACTAGAAACCTAGCAAACGGACACCAAGTGTCAAACACTACTCATAGTTCAGCCTTTATAACCAATGAGCCAGTGAACTCATGTGAAAATACCGAGATGGTAAATCCATTACTTGCCAAATATACAGGTCAAGCACGCATAAATACTAACACCGCACAAGTGACGTATTTGAGAGATACAGGTGCGACAATCAGTTTATTGTCGGCTACTGATCAAACCGCTGATCATTTAGAATACACAGGTGACCGGGTAACAATCCGCGGTGTCAATTATATCCCTGGTAATTACCCGATAGCAAAGATTAGCGTTGATTGTCCAATCTACCAAGGAACATTGAAGGTGGCTGTATTAAAGCACAGATGCACCGCGGGGGTGGATCTTATAATAGGTAACGACTGTGAAACTGCCCCTGTCACTGATTTGATTACCTGTGGCGTGGTTACACGCTCCAATAAGAAAATGATTCCGTTTGATGAAACTGTCACGTCCAACCCAGACTCAGAAAACACGACCGATACAAATCACAATGTCTTACCTTTTCGGAATACAATTGAGATCAATTCCCCCCCTGAGAAAGCCAGTACAGTTAAACCCCAAAATATTCCCTCTATTGACGATTTGAGTCCTGATAAATTATTGCAAGAACAGAATAATGACCCGACCTTAGCACCCCTCTGGGAAATGGCTCAAGAAGGAACACCTATTCGGCAAGGATATTACATCCAGCTCGAACCCCGACTACTTATGAGGAGAGAACAACCTCAAGACACGTCCAAAGTTCGACCCTGGAAAATATATGATCAGGTGTAGTTCCACGGGGATTCCGTGATCATATAACGGGACTCGCCCATGACAGTTTAAGTACGGGACACCAGGGACCTAGTAAGACCCTGAAGCGCATTAAGCGCCGCTTCTTTTGGCCGGGAATCCGCGCAGATGTTAAACGATTCTGCCATAGCTGTGGGCCGTGCCAGAGAGCGGGTAAGGGACAGAAAGCCACTGTAGCCCCCTTGAAACCCCTGCCCATTATATCCCAACCATTCAAATTTATATCCGCTGATTTCGTTGGACCCATGAAGAAAACTATAAATGGGAACCAGTATATCTTGAATTTTATTGATCATGCCACTAAATATACAGAATCTTTCCCATGCGCCGCAGCGACTGCTGTTAATGCACAAAACGCCCTGATCGAGATAATATCTCGACATGGAAAACCCCAGACCCTGTTGACTGACCGAGGAAGCGCTTTCATAGCTGAAACATTCACACGCTTCCTAGCCGAGCACGATATACGTCACTTAACTAGCACGAGTTACAGGCCTCAAACCAACGGATCAATAGAGAAATATAATGGTACATTGAAAAACATGCTTAGAATCCTTGGGGAGAACTCTTTATCGTCTTGGGATGAGATGCTACCCTGGCTATTATTTGCATATAGAAGTGCAGAGCACTCTAGCACAGGATATTCTCCCTTCTACCTTCTATATGGGCGCGAAACTAGAGATAATCTAGATTCCACTTATGATCTCTGGGCTAGAAATGAGCGGGATGAAGGGATCCCCATAAATAACTATGTACAAGAATTATGTCATAGATTAGCTGAAGCTTTACGTGACGCCAGCGAGAATGCACAACAGGCCGCAGATGGTCGTAAAACAAAGTATGACAGAAGTAAGAAAGCGAAAATGCGTGTATTCCAGCGTGGTGAATTAGTGTTAGTACGATTACCGTTAAAAGGTACTAAGCTGAAAAATGCCCTCCAGGGACCGTATCCGGTACACGAAAAGGTAGCGTCGCATACCTATATTATATACATGCCTGATAAGAGAGTAAAATACCGTGTTATGCATGTAAACCAGTGGAAGCCCTGGACAGGTAGGGAGGAGGGTGCAGCTCTAGCTGATAGTAGTCCGGTGTATGAGTCCCAAGACCCTACCCTATTAGATTACCAAGCCCCTACGGACATTGAGAAAGAATTCGATTCTTGCAGTCCTCTTGAATCTGTACCTAAGAAAGCCTGGCCGGATATTAGTCATTTAAACCCAGACCACAGGGACGATATTAGTCAGTTATTTGACCGTTACCCCCGTCTATTCTCTGGACAACTGGGACGTTTCCACGGTGTTACCCATGATATTGATGTGCAAGGTGCTTCACCCGTAGTCCAGCCTTACTACCGCATGTCTCCAGAAAAGAAACAAATATTAAAAACTGAGCTAGATCAAATGTTGGAGTTAGGAATTATCCGCCCTAGCAGAAGCCAGTGGGCCTCTCCCATAATATTGGTACGCAAATCATACTCAGAATGGCGACCATGTATTGATTATCGGAAAATTAATGACCTGACTCGAGGAGAAGCCTTCCCCATCCCGAGATTAGACGATCTCATTGATCAGGTCGCAGGTTCGAGTCTGATATCCATTCTAGATCTTAATAAAGGATATTGGCAGATTCCGCTAACC
>CM026394.1:28515049-28570074 GCA_014843695.1 Archivesica marissinica
AGACAGACAGACAGACAGACAGACAGACAGACAGACAGACAGACAAGATGAAGCCTTTAATATGACTGTACCATAGTTGGTGTGTATCCTGTCCACAGACAGACAGACAGACAAGACAGACAGACAGACAGACAGACAGACAGACAGACAGACAGGGACAGACAGACAGACAGACAGACAGACAGACAGACAGACAGACAGACAGACAGACAGACAGGACAGACAGACAGACAGACAGACAGACAGACAGACAATCAGACAGACTGACAGACAGACAGACAGACAGCCAGACAGCTAGACATCCAGACAGACATACAGACGGGCATTCAGACAGACCGACCGGCCGACAGACAGACAGACAGACAGACAGACAGACAGACAGACAGACAGACAGACAGACAGACAGACAGACAGACAGACAGACAGACAGACAGACAGACAGACAGACAGACAGACAGACAGACAGACAGACAGACAGACAGACAGACAGACAGACAGACAGACAGACAGACAGACAGACAGACAGACAGACAGACAGACAGACAGACAGACAGACAGACAGACAGACAGACAGACAGACAGACAGACAGACAGACAGACAGACAGACAGACAGACAGACAGACAGACAGACAGACAGACAGACAGACAGACAGACAGACAGACAGACAGACAGACAGACAGACAGACAGACAGACAGACAGACAGACAGACAGACAGACAGACAGACAGACAGACAGACAGACAGACAGACAGACAGACAGACAGACAGACAGACAGACAGACAGACAGACAGACAGACAGACAGACAGACAGACAGACAGACAGACAGACAGACAGACAGACAGACAGACAGACAGACAGACAGACAGACAGACAGACAGTTTATTCAAAACCATTAGGCTAAAAAGCCCATGAGGTCAAAACATATGCATGATAGAGATAGCGAACAGGGAAACTACATTTTGTAGTGACAATCTACACAACACACATAATAAAACAAATCATCGTACAAAACAAAGAGGCGGCCCTGTAATTTTATACCCCAAAATCATTTGAGCTTTATGCAATTTTATTTATTTCATAAATCTATGTCCAGTTCTAAATTTCATCAATGATATGTAATCATGTTTATTTAGAGTTAGAAAATAATTTTCCAGGCCAATTGAGTCTTTGAACAAGTTGTAATTTAAACCTTTTGATGAGTTTTGTAAAGCGTTATGCCAATATTGGTAATATTGATCTGTGTAAATTTGTTTGATTAATGTTTTGATAAAATTACTGCTTATACTTAAGAGGATTATTCCATATATCTGGTCTGTCAGCATTTATGAGTGTATTTTGAATATGTTCTATCCATTTAGATGTGAAATGAGGCAAATTTAGCATGAATTTGTATACTTTGTATGATAGTTTGTTTTGGTCACATGTTGCCAGTCTGTGCCAGTAGTTTATCATTTTGCATTTAATTGTTATGTTTAATCATGGTAATCTTCCTAGTTCTGCCATGAGCATGTAAATAGGTGTACTTTTTAAATTTAGTTATGTACCTTAGGAATTTTAAGTGGATGCGTTCTAGAATGTCTACATTTTCATAGCCAAATATTTCACTTGAGGATGTCAATATAGGTAAAATTGTATTATCAAATAATGTTAGCATTAAATCCATTGTGAGTTGTATGTTATTGATTATTTTATAAAGGTAATGAAGGGCTTTTTCTGCTTGTTGTGCCAGATGCTTTCTTGCCTTAAGGAAGCTGCCATATTTAGAGAAGTAGATACCTAGATATGTGTAAGAGTCAACAGTCTCAATAGGTGTTCCATCTAAGTTAAAGGAATACATGTTAGAGTTTCGACATCCGAATATAACAACTTTTGCTTTTTCAATATTTACTGTTAATTTCCAATTTGTGCAGTATTGTGAGAACTCATCAAGACATTTTTGAAGGGAAATAGGATCCTCAGCCATAATAATTGTATCATCAGCATATAGTAGAATTATGATTTTTAGCATTGGTAATAGTTCTTGTGTTAGACCATTTAAATTTATGCCAGTGTTATTCTTGAATGTTAAGAAGTCTTCCAGATCATTGAGATAGAGGTTAAAGAGCACCGGTGAGAGATTTTCGCCTTGTCTTACACCGATGCTGCAGGTGAATAATTCTGATCTCAGTGGTGGTGTTGGATTTTCAGGTATTGATGTCCTATGAGTTCCATCAACATTAGAGTTTGTTTTTGGAGTGTTGAGTTGCACACATGGTTTAATGTTTTTGTACATATTATTTATTACTACAAATAGTTTGCCTTTTATATTATATGTTAGTAGTTTTTGCCACATCCCTGCTCGACAAATGGTGTCAAACGCTTTACTAAAGTCAATGTATGTGCAAAATAGTTTTTTCCTGTGGTGACTAAGTAGTTCTATTATAGAGTTTAGAGTAAAAATATGATCTAAAGTTGAATAATGTTTCCGAAAGCCTGCCTGGTTCTGTTTAAGTATATTATTATTTACATTGGGACAATTATCTCCCCTTGTCTTAACCCAACTGCATATTGAACATATTCTGAATAATTACCACAATGGCGTACACAAGATTTCACCTTTTGATACATGTCTCTAATGACACTTAACAGTTTACCTTGAATACCAATATTATATAACTTTAACCACAGACCATTTCTATAAATAGAATCAAAACAACGTTTCATATCAACATAGCCGACATATAATCTTTTGTTTTCATTCAGATATTTCTTAACAATAATATAAAAATAGCATCGGTAGTGGAACATCCTTTTCTAAAGCCGAATTGAGAGTCTGATAAAATATTATTATTATCACAAAAGGTAACGATTCGTTTATTTAAAATTGAGGTAAACACCTTGGATAAACAGCTTACTAAAGTAATACCACGATAATTAGTTAACATAGTTGCATCGCCCTTTTTATATAAAGGAACAATAGTGCCCTCCGTCCATTTATCCGGGAAATAACCAGAGTCAAGAATTGCATTAAACACGTCAGATATATGAGAAGACAATATATCAATACTCTCTACTAAATATTCATTTAATATTGCATCACTACCAGCCGACTTTTCACGCTTCAAACATTTCACAGCATCAATAACTTCTTGGGCAGAAATATAATTATCTAGCTCATCAAAATTACAATTTAAATCATTAAAATCCTGTGTATTACAAAAATCTACCGCCTCAGCATTATTACATGGGAACGTGTCTGCGCTCAAACCGGCAAAATAATGTTTAAAGTCCTCGAGCGAAATAGATTTACTAGTATTTGTACATTTCTTTTTTAAAAATTTCCAAAATTGTTTTGGTTTAGCATGTTTTAGCCGCTCTATATCATTAATCTTTTTGGCTTCAAATAATTGACGTTTTCTACGGCATAAGTCCTTATAATCTTTCTTATATTTACAAAACTGCTCCCGACTACACTCAAATTTTAATCTATTAAAAACATTTAGAGCGTCTATATAACGTCGCCTAGCAACCGTACACTCACTATCAAACCACTCGGCATTGTTAACTATAGGTTTGTCACACAAGGAACCAATGCTACTACCGTTATTATAATATACCTTTGAAAATAAAGGGTCCGCAACCTCTCTTATAATTTCAGTGAACTCATTTAATACGTTATTTAGTTAATATTTACTGATTCTCTCGAACGAATGTCAATATTATGTGTAACCCGATTAAATATGGGTAACTTACCAATTATGCCATTGCGGAATGCAGTTTTATTATTACTATTCCAGCAATATTTAATCTCATTACTGGGCTGCGACTGTGCTACACAAATATCACATGCCAATGAAAATAACAAAGGCGCGTGGTCACTATACTAGTTGAATGTATATTTGCTAAATTTGGTCAATAAACTAAAATCACGTTCCCTAGCTAACAGTAAATCAATTACGGATGCACCGTTAGAACTTGCAAATGTATACATACCGCAATCATAATCTTGACCTAATCGACCGTTATAAATACGCATACCTGAATATTTACAAATATCTAATATTTTCATACCAAATGCATTACACACAGAGTCTTGTGAGGTCCGACTGAGGGGCATATCCAGAACATAATCACTATCATCGGTCTGGCAAAAATAAGAATCACACACAACATAATCATGACGTTTTCCAACTCTCCCATTCCAATCACCCGCAATATATATAGAGCCTAGGTCCTCAAAGTCGACAATATCATTTTGAATAATATCAAACAAATTAACTGCTGAAATAGTATATGCTGGCGATTCTTCGCCCCATATATATAAACCGCATACATAAACATCGTTATCAAATTTAAAAAAGTGTTTATCTAGCTTCAACCAGATAATTGTGTCATGATGTGACCGTATGATAGTAATACCAGGTTTAAGGTGCTCTTTATAATAGAGAACGATGCCTCCGCTATGACGCCTGGCGTTCCTATGCTGGAACTTCCTATAAAAATTATGTGTAGTATATCCTGATAAATCAATATTACTGTCCTTATGGGTCCATGATTCGTATAAAAACACAATGTCATTGTCAGAGATCAGTTTCACAAACTCAGTGGATTGCTGCTTTACGCTGGTTAGTCCATTCACATTCCAAGAGGACATCTTAAGTTCACCCTCTCCGAATCCCTAGCCTGCAACGTCATCCTTCACGGGTTTACCATCCACGTAGAGCTGATCGTAAGATAGCCACGCCCTCTTGCCGGCTTTCTTGGCATCCTTGAGAGGTGGTAGCAACTGCCTCCGCTTATCGTTCACCTCCTTCGGAAATTGTTCGTGTACGTAATAAGTCGTACCTTGTAATGTTTTCCACTGCTTTCGTACCATTTCACGATCTTTAAAGAGTGTAAATTTCGCAACGATCTTTCTACACTGGTTCCTATCCGATCTGGCTCCCATACGATGGACCCTCTCCAACTGCATGTTGTCTACGACAGTTTGTGCAATTTTCATCCTACCAGTAAGAAACTCACGTAGTTTCTTCTCACAATCATCGTGTGCCTCTGTCGGGGCCTCACTTATATTACCGAATATTAGATTGTTTCTCATGGATTGTGATTGGAGGTAAACAACTTCATCTTTAAGATAGTCTCTCTCTTTCTCCAACCCAACAACCTTATCATTTACAACGCCTAACGCAAAGTCACTACTCTCTACCTTCTCCTCTACCTGTTGAAGTCTGCTACCCGTACGCTTATCACTATCATAGGTAAAGGTCCACAACTTCCTCATTTCTGTTTCAAATCTGTCGACTTTTTGTTCAAGGCATTCGAGCTTCTTAAGACGAGAGTCCATGTCATCGAGCTTATTGTCTATACTCCTTAAACAATTCATTATATCAGTGTTGGTTGGGTTGAGGCCGACGTTCCGATATCACACATAGACTGTATTTCAGATTCAAATAAACTAAATTCATCATTACTATAAAAACGTGATTGCAGTGGGGGAACATATGTAATACTAAAAAATAAATCATCATTCGTATTGCAGTATAGTTTGCTTAACTTTATCCATAGTACATATTCACCGTCAGTTTCAATTGTTTCTATAAATTTGATCATATCATTGCCAGCAAAGACGCCAAGCCCATCTGATATTCTAGCATATTGTTGTTTCCTTGGTTTGCTTATAAAATCATATTTATGTATGGAAATAATGTCAGTTGTATCAATGTTCGTTTCTGTGAGAAATAATAGGTCATAATTATTTATTAATAAATTTTTCGAGGTCTGGGTATGTGCATCTGCGTTTTAAACCACAAACATTCAGGGTTCCAGATTTTATAATGGTGGGATGAATATTTGGAGTTCTGGTATGTCTATGATCACTGGATATAGACTTTCCCGCGGGATCCTAGCTATGGTTCTGTGCTGTAGCATTTGGCCGTATAAAATATTGATAGAGAGTTTCTAGATTGGTACTTCGATGAACGTATTGTATATCGGTAAAAGGATTATTATTATTATTATTAGAATTTCGGAATGTTCTAGTTATAATATTAGTATATCATAATAATGACGATTACACGCCAGGTGTATTACAAATTATAATTATTTTACAGAAAAACCTAGATTTACTTGGAAATGTACTTGTATTTATCTGTTTCAGAATAGACAATTTTCTATTGTCGATGTAAAGGAATGGGAGAAGATTGGATGAATGTGTTGTGGTTCTGACTTTCGAGGTAACTCGACCTCTGTTATTAATCAGTGAAATTGTTAAAGACGCTAATCCATTATTCACGCGGGATTCCTGGAACCACAAAGTGGATGAGATTGGGAACAACGACACAGCATTTTAGGTTGTATATACGTAAATAGGCAGAAGTGCATCCACGGTCCCAATGTAGTCCCAATGACTAATATAGTTAATTTTTCAGTTTGATAAAAATGCATTTTCATGACAGGCAGTGTATATTGTTTGTGCTCTTTGAGAAATTATGTGACTTGAGAAGACTTCAGACTAGTTGATGTGTAGAAAAGATGTGGTATAAGAATTCAGGCCAACTGAAGGTCGGTATACTGTATTATTTGGCGGAGGAATACAGTGTGTAAACACAGTGACGTTATTCACATGCTAGCACTGGTTATTTGATATTTGAAATATTCGTGGTGTTTCAGGCTGATTTGAATACCTCTTCAGTGGATGTGGATGTGGTATCAGAAGAAATGAAAGATTGGAAATATAAATGAACAGACTGTATGTTTTTACTTTTTACTATGTATTTAATAGGCAAATAATTATTTGTTGTTTTACAACCTTTATAACCTTTATCGGTTATAGTGATCTTTTCTTAAGTTCATGTTAAGTGCTTGGACACACTCCACTAAACGGGCTGCTCTTCTTCACTGGGCACCTTCAATTTGCTATGTCAATGTTTGGGTATGGGGCGACCAGATCTCGGAGCCATATTCAAGCTGGGTTCTCACTAGTGTCTGGTAAGCCATGGCGTTATGGGGTTTAGATTTGACCTGGAGATTTCTACGTAGAAATCATAATGTTTTGTTATAAATTATAATTATCTTGATATTGTTAAACGTTTATGCAAGCGGAAATGTTGTTGCATAAGACATTAAGATTAAATTGATCGGATCAATGGCTAAAATCCGCTGTCTCGTTACTAGATATATATTATCACAAAGACGCAATGGCATGTACATGTGGTATGTACATGTGGTCATTTCTGTGCAGAACGTATGTCTTAACGATACTCGGTACAAACTTATGTGTGCCAATTAGTTGTTCCTATAGTGATGACTTGGAGTGCGTGTTCGGTCATGCGATATGGTGCGGTTGGTCTCCAGTTCTACGCTAGAATTTGATCGTTTCGCAAGCAATTTCGGTATTCAAATTGGAATTTCCATATTGATTAAAATGTTAAAATCGACTTGAATTCAGATTCATTATTGTTAGTTTATACAAATTTATTTTAGCTCGATTGCGAAACAAGTTATTTCAACTTATATAAATCACTATCGAGACCTCATTCCTGATGGAATTCATCGCCACGAGGGAGAGAGAACGTGGAATTTAAATGCATTGCCTAAGGGCACAAGCGTAACGGTTCCAGTGGGGCTCGAACTCCGGACCTTTCGCACCTGAAGCGAACGCGCATCCACTGCACTATCACGACTTCCACTTTCATTATTGTTATAAGTATCATGCAGTATATCGTAAAGCTGAGTACGAATACATACACTCCAAGATAATTATGTTGTTAGTAAAATATATGAAACACCCTGAGGTATATTGGATACAGTTTTCCAAAGTTGTTTACATTATGATTTTGTACCTCTGGTTTTTACCCTGGTCCCGTGTATCTCGGTCTGTGCCGACGCTATGTTTCATGTATTCGACTATCGACGAGTAGAAATTGAATACGTGCTATTACTAATGTGATTACTAAATGACATCGCCAATTTATTTGCCGGATAGATGATATCATGCAATCTAAATGGTGATATCAATATATGTTAATAAAAACATTGTCTCATAATGGCGAGCAATTTTTATTATCTATTTTAGTTTGATTGTGATGAATGCTATTAGCTTATTAAATTGACATTCGAATCGGATACCTGGTACTACATAGTAGTAAGCAATGAGGATATATTTTCTTGCTTAATGACACTTATTCAGGCCATGTGTGTACTATTATGTATGTGCATACAATGTTTCGACGGTGATTCTTATTGCATAAACCACCCCTATATCAGGTTTGAGAAATAGGTATCATTCTCATCGTAATCCGTGACCAGCAAGTTGTAGAAGTTGCCGATCAAGATTGTATACCGTTATTGAAACTATTGTGATAGCCAATAAACGAAGTTAGTTTAAGTCTTACTTGTAGTGACTGTGCAAATGGACAATATAAACACAAACAGTGTCACCAAGAAAAAATATATATATTTCCAAGTAATATGACTTAATGGCTATGGCTCCAAATGGACTGCTAGTCGGTCTCATGTACACCTCCAGGATATATCATTCTGCCGTCGGGGATAGATAACATCGTTGAAGAGAAAATAAACAGTTTAAATAGAATAGACAGAATAGTGTCAGAATTTGGCGTACGAATGAAGCTATCGACTATTGTGGAATGAAAAGAAAATGTGGCATATACACGCTTCAGTAGTTTTCTGTAAAAATAGCAGCATCTTTATTAATTCACAATGTTCATAGTGAATACCGATTATAGTCGTGTACAAATAAGGTGATTATGAAATTCACATGGTATAAATATGAATATTTGGCATCTGTTTCAACTTACCACAGTTTATGGTGAAAGGTCAATTCAAATTGCAACACTTGTCGCGAAACCACGTTATATTTAGCAATTATTAAGTTTGTTTATCTAGAAACTACATTTCAAACATACCATCTTCTTATTTCACAGCAATGCGGCTTTTCACGGGTCCACTTCCGTGTTTATTTTCAATATCGCGCGTACAAACTTTATTGGGAGATTGAAGAGTATTCGGTATGATGGGCTTTGTTTGGCGTCATTTGAATTTTAAGATTTTGCAATAATTCACCTCAACATTTTTCCATTTTAGCTCCATCTGTAGAGTGCAACTTTTTTGTATTACTAATGTGCGTATTAGCTTTCATTCGGTATGAACATATCAACTTTTGCAATTAGTTTGAACCTAATATCTATATTGACTGGAGTATATATGTTGGTAGTGCAGTCAAAGATTTGAAAATATTTCTTTTGTACATGTAACATGTGGCTTCAGTGGTCCAGTGGTAGAGCGTTGGATTTGGAATTCAAGATACCTTGTGCTTGTATTAGCTGAATATCTTGGTTACTCAATAGCTGTTAAATATGTAGCCCAATCAGCAACTAGAGCTCTGGGCTTACTCAATTCGAAATCCAAACCCATGGGTGTATTGCAACTTGATGTGCTTACACGATTTGATGATGATATGGGTTAGCTATTCGTAAGCTCCGGTGCAGTTATATGGGATACGTCCAAGTTCTCGCGCATCACCGCCGTGCAAAATCGTGCATGTTGGTCTTTCCTCGGCGTTGGACAATATACCCCGAATTGTCAATGTTGTCATTGGAGATATGGGATGGACAGTGGAGGAAGATAAGCAGTAGAAATCAGTTGCTAGCCATTGCTTTAGACTAAGCAATATGGAGTGATGACAAATAGTCAGATACTTCAGGTGTAAGTTGCATTAGCGGAAGAAATATAACCTCTTCAAGAGAGAACAGATAATACAAAACCAAGCATTATGTAAAAGCATGTAAACCTCAAAGTAACGACTGCAGTGCCTTAGCGAAGTGTAGGTGTAGGTCGCCCCACTCAATCTCGAAAATGTAGTATATCTGTGGTATAATGTAATCGTGACATATTTAATTGTTGTTCAGTTGTTTGTCGGTTATATTTGCAGTACTGTCCTCATTGAGATGGAGGGTAAATATGACATTTGTAGAACGTCCCTCATAAAGTTGTACCAAATTATGTCACATATTTTAAAAATTACCCGTTGATCTAAATAAAATCAGTCTCTTGCGCAAATTAAAAAACGTTCTATTTTCACTGCAAACACAATATTTGTTTTCATTTCTAGATACAGCGACAAAATTGTTCAGTTCAAGTTTAAGTGAGAGGATTACATGCTTTCTCAACGCAAATAATACGCTATGTGAAGAGCATAATAGAACTGCTGCCATGCCTAAATCATATTTATAAACTGATTACGATCATTCGAAATCGGAAACACCAAAGTAAATCGACATTTTTAAGCTTTATCGACTTCAGTAAAGCATTCGATTCCGTGAATAGGGATTCTTTTTGGTATAAACTTCTGAACATTGGAATATCTAGTAAACTGTATAATATAGTTGAAAAGCTATACGAGAACGTCGAGGCATGCGTCCGTGTGTATAACTTGTTGACATACTGGTTTTCCGTTGATTCGGGAGTTCGTCAAGGCGACAATTTAGCCTCAATCCAATTCGCAATATTTGTTAATGACGTCACTAATGACATAAACCACATCGGTATTGGCTAAATGGAGATATAGTATTCTTCTTTATGCCGATGACATTGTCTTGATAGCAGAAACAGCTGAAGAGCTCCAAACAATGTTAAACTCGTTACACTATTGGACAATACGCTGTCCGAGATTAAACATGAATGTTGACAAGACGAAAATAATGCACTGTCGTAAGCAATCTACCTCACAGATAGTTCTTAAACTTGGAGAAAATGTGATTATGTATCGACATATAGGTACCTTGGTATAGAAATAAGTGAAATATTGAACTACAGCGTTGGTGCTAAAATTATGAAAGATGCAGGAAGTCGATCGCTGTGTGCAACAACGACAAAATATTATGATCGTAAACTAGATTTTAACACTTTTGAGAAACTCTATTTTGGTACGATTGTTCCGGTCACAGAATATGCGGTAGTCGTATGTGGATATAAAACGTATGATGAATTTGAAAATTACAGCACAAAGCTAAAAGGAGAGTTCTTGGTGTATGCAAATCTACCTGTTTGGTTGCAATAGATGGCGAACTTGATTGGGTACCAGCACGAATGCGCAGACATAGTGAACATATCCGATTGCGGGGTACAGGCTAGCGAATATGGACGAAACGAGGTTAACTCGATAAGTGTTTTTGTGGGACATGCATATGTCTGATAAATACAGAGACACCTGGTGTAACGATGTTAAGCAAATATCTAAGAAGTGCAGACTACTAAACAACTTTCACAATGAAGTAACTATGACTATATCTCATAAATCGCTTGTTGATCGGGTGCCATCATACACATTGGAGTAGAACCTGGTCTACAGCAGTCATCAAAACTGCGGGCATACCGAATATTCAAATTCGAAAATTAAGTGTGAAGATTATCTATACAGACACATGTCACCTCAACAAAAGATCGGCTCTTGCAATGTTTAGTTGTGGTTCATACCCGCTGGCTATTGAGGTTGGACGTTATAAACGTTTGCAACGCCACTGACGAATCGCGTTTGCCGTCTATGTAACACCTGCCAAGCGGAAGATGAGAAACACTTTTTATTACAGTGTAACCACTACTCTGAAATACGTGAACAATATTTTCGAAACATTGCTATAAACGCGGAACGCAATGACCTACGTGTATTTAAAGAAATGATGATCAATATGGACGTAATGTGCATTGCCAAAGATATCATTGAAGCCTACGATAAACAGTGCCTGCGACGTCGCTAAACTCTATCATAATGATGTGATAACAAATGGTTGTGATACTTCAAATTTTTTCGTCGGATCCACGTAATTAATAGATCGAAGTACTAGATCGATATACAGTGCATACAGTTACGTAGTAGCGTCACCGTAGGTCAGTATGAATTGGTGGCTGGAATATCGTCCTAACCCACATAGTTTGCATTGATACTTGCTGGGACCGCCCATAAGTTTGGGTGATGGTCTGGCAATCAATTTTAATGGCACCATAATACTTAGTTTGCTAACTACATACATGCATGTATTTGTATTGTAAATTACATAATTATGCTTTCATGTTCAGCTTCCTTTAGGCAATGTCACGCATGCTGTTTTAGTAGAAACAGGAACATCAATACACGTGTAGTTTTTTTATGACCAGTATGAACTTGTTGGTGGAGTATCGTCCCATCGCACATTGTATGCTTAAATGTAACCTGATAGTTGTTAATACAATAACGTGAGTTTTGATTACGGTCTGATAATTTGATTATGATAATTTGTTTATTTATGATAGTTTATGATAATTTATTTATGATATTTTGTTTATGATAATTTGTTTATGATAATTTATTTATGGCCTAGAATACTTGATTGCAAATTCCATGTGCATTATGTATGAATAGTAATGTAAATTATGTATACTTCCGTACTCAAATTGCTCCAATCAGGATCTTATGTATTATTTCAGTACACCAATTAGGTAGAACTTAATACTTGCTCAAACAGTATTTCTGTTAGTAATGATGACTTGTTGACCTGTTTATAAGCCCCACGGTGTAATAGCATTGATTACTGTGTATGTATTTTACGTTTATTTATCGTCGCTACCGGTTGCCCATATGAGCGACGCCCCCTGAAGAGGTTTGTCATTTTAGATTGTTGGAGGATAGTGCAATGATAGACAGAGACCCATTGATTACTTGGTTACCAGTTTCTTTATATTTGGTTACGAGTTTCATCCAAACTCGCTCGGGTATGTTTAACTTGTAGTATTATGTCAGTTCGCAATATTTCTACTTCAGTATAACAGATCTATACCTTCCCAAAAGTGTTCATCTAAGATATATTCATGCATAATATTTAAAGGAACTACAAACTGATTTATTTGTGCTCATTCATTGTACTGATTATGATATTGCATGTTAGTGTATGATAAGCCCATAAGGCTGGGTGTTTGTTGTTTTGTACTGATTGTATATACCTGTTGCACTTTAAAAATAAACTATCTTCTCTATCTATGCATGGTACTCTCAAATAATTAATAAAATTACTTACTCAAATCGTGATTCTCTATTGTTCAACACGACATTCGTGGAAGTCGTGATAGCGCGGTGGATGCGCGTTCGCTTCAGGTGCGAAAGGTCCGGAGTTCGAGCCCCACTGGAGCCGTTACGATTGTGCCCTTAGGCAAGGCATTTAAATTCCACGTTGCCTCTTCTCTCTCCCTCGTGGCGATGGATTCCATCAGGAATGAGGTCTCGAGAGTGATTTATGTAAGTTGAAATAACTTGTTTCGCAATCGAGCTAAAATAAATTTGTATAAACTAACACGACAGCACCGTGAATAAAATAACCGATGATTACATTAATAGCTAAATTTACCGTCCGACATGCGACAAGCACAATGATGTAAAATCGGCTAAATATGCATACAGTTTTCTTTCTCATAATACATGAAAATAAACTTGTAATAAATTCATTTATTTTACCCACCAACTGGCACATGAATTATAATCATATAGATCATGTTGTTATGCCATGTAATGTCTGTGTAATAAACTTATGTTCTGTTCTGTGATAAATATGAAACTATATAATTATATGTGCGGCGATTTTAATAGTCGGACCTCAAATCTTCCAGATTATTCGACTAATGATGATTTTTTGTCAAATGTCTTTGACTTTGATACAGAATTAACACACAGTATTGATCAAAAAGATAATCTTGAAGCACATAATATTAAACTAGACAGGAGATCCCAGGATCACAAAGCAAATAATCATGGATACAGGCTCATTGATCTATGTAAAAATAATAACCTAGTAATAGTGAATGGAAGATTTGGGGCTGATGCCCTTGTTGGTAAAATGACGTTTAGAAACACATCTGTACTAGACTATTTCCTCTCTTCTGTTAAAGCCTTCTCTATACTGAACAGTTTTGAAATATTATCACTTGACAGCCTGTACTCAGATGGACACTCTGTGATAACTTGTAACATTAATACAAATAATAACATACCTGCACCTGACACAGACACCCACACTAAACACACTAGACATATCAACCCACCAAAACAATGTAGGTGGAACTATCAAGATAGAGACTCATATATACATAATATTAATACAACTGAAATAACACATACGTTAAACAGCATGCAAAATAATCCTACACAAGAACAAATGGATCTATTATCATGTAAATTATCACCAATGTTTGTTAATACAGCTGAAATAACATTCTCAGATAAACCACATAGTCAATTCCAAAGTAACAAACATAAATGGTATGGTCCTGACTGCAAAAAGACCAAGACAATTTACACTAAGGCAAGGGAACGATATAATAAATACCCTTGTGTACATAATAAACTGACCCTAACAAACTATTGCAAGTTTTATAAAAATACAATGAATAAATATATCAATAAATATAACAAAGCTAATTAATGCAAACTCAGAAACATGCATAATAGCAAGCCAAAGGCTTATTGGCATTTTTTTAATAAAATTAATATAAAAAACCGCATGCAATCTCAAAACCTTCAAGATCTCTATGACCATTTCAAATCTGTAAATACTGACAATACAGATACACACTCTGATGAATATGTCATTGATGAGAATACTAGCAACGATTTAAATAACCAATTTACAGAAGATGAAATAAGTAAATGTATTAAATCATTAAAAGAAAATAAATCCCCACGTATTGATGAATTGTAATAAATGAATACAGCAAGAGCACTAGCAATCAATTGTTACCTATTTATTTAATATTATAATACCAATCTATAAAAACAAAGGTAGCCCCAAAGAACCTATCAATTACAGACCAATAACACTACTGTCATGTATTGGCAAACTATTTACGTCTGTACTTAACAACAGATTAAATAATTTCATAAATGATAATAATATACTTAAACAGACCCAGGCAGGCTTTCGGAAACATTATTCAACTTTAGATCATATTTTTACTCTAAACTCTATAATAGAACTACTTAGTCACCACAGGAAAAAACTATTTTGCACATACATTGACTTTAGTAAAGCGTTTGACACCATTTGACGAGCAGGGATGTGGCAAAAACTACTAACATATAATATAAAAGGCAAACTATTTGTAGTAATAAATAATATGTACAAAAACATTAAACCATGTGTGCAACTCAACACTCCAAAAACAAACTATAATGTTGATGGAACTCATAGGACATCAATACCTGAAAATCCAACACCACCACTGAGATCAGAATTCTTCACCTGCAGCATCGGTGTAAGACAAGGCGAAAATCACTCACCGGTGCTCTTTAACCTCTATCTCAATGATCTGGAAGACTTCTTAACATTCAAGAATAACACTGGCATAAATTTAAATGGTCTAACACAAGAACTATTACCAATGCTAAAAATCATAATTCTACTATATGCTGATGATACAATTATTATGGCTGAGGATCCTATTTCCCTTCAAAAATGTCTTGATGAGTTCTCACAATACTGCTCAAATTGGAAATTAACAGTAAATATTGAAAAAACAAAAGTTGTTATATTCGGATGTCGAAACTCTAACATGTATTCCTTTAACTTAGATGGAACACCTATTGAGACTGTTGACTCTTACAAATATCTAGGTATCTACTTCTCTAAATATGGCAGCTTCCTTAAGGCAAGAAAGCATCTGGCACAACAAGCAGAAAAAGCCCTTCATTACCTTTATAAAATAATCAATAACATACAACTCACAATGGATTTAATGCTAAAATTATTTGATAATACAATTTTACCTATATTGACATCCTCAAGTGAAATATTTGGCTATGAAAATGTAGACATTCTAGAACGCATCCATTTAAAATTCCTAAGGTACATAACTAAATTTAAAAAGTACACCTATTTACATGCTCCTGGCAGAACTAGGAAGATTACCATGATTAAACATAACAATTAAATGCAAAATGATAAAGTACTGGCACAGACTGGCAACATGTGACAAAAACAAACTATCATACAAAGTATTAAAATTCATGCTAAATTTGCCTCATTTCACATCTAAATGGATAGAACATATTCAAAATACACTCATAAATGCTGGCAGACCAGATATATGGAATAATCCTCTTAAGTATAAGCAGTAATTTTATCAAAACATTAATCAAACAAATTTACACAGATCAATATTACCAATATTGGCATAACGCTTTACAAAACTCATCAAAAGGTTTAAATTACAACTTGTTCAAAGACTCAATTGGCCTGGAAAATTATTTTCTAACTCTAAATAAACATGATTACATATCATTGATGAAATTTAGAACTGGAAATAGATTTATGAAATAAATAAAATTGCATAAAGCTCAAATGATTTTGGGGTATAAAATTACAGGGCCTCATCTTTGTTTTGTACGATGATTTGTTTTATTATGTGTGTTGTGTAGATTGTCACTACAAAATGTAGTTTCCCTGTTCGCTATCTCTATCATGCATATGTTTTGACCTCATGGGCTTTTTAGCCTAATGGTTTTGAATAAACTGTCTGTCTGTCTGTCTGTCTGTCTGTCTGTCTGTCTGTCTGTCTGTCTGTCTGTCTGTCTGTCTGTCTGTCTGTCTGTCTGTCTGTCTGTCTGTCTGTCTGTCTGTCTGTCTGTCTGTCTGTCTGTCTGTCTGTCTGTCTGTCTGTCTGTCTGTCTGTCTGTCTGTCTGTCTGTCTGTCTGTCTGTCTGTCTGTCTGTCTGTCTGTCTGTCTGTCTGTCTGTCTGTCTGTCTGTCTGTCTGTCTGTCTGTCTGTCTGTCTGTCTGTCTGTCTGTCTGTCTGTCTGTCTGTCTGTCTGTCTGTCTGTCTGTCTGTCTGTCTGTCTGTCTGTCTGTCTGTCTGTCTGTCTGTCTGTCTGTCTGTCTGTCTGTCTGTCTGTCTGTCTGTCTGTCTGTCTGTCTGTCTGTCTGTCTGTCTGTCTGTCTGTCTGTCCCTGTCTGTCTGTCTGTCTGTCCTCTGTCTGTCTGTCTGTCTGTCTGTCTGTCTGTCTGTCTGTCTGTCTGTCTGTCTGTCTGTCTGTCTGTCTGTCTGTCTGTCTGTCTGTCTGTCCTGTCTGTCTGTCTGTCTGTCTGTCTGTCTGTCTGTCTGTCTGTCTGTCTGTCTGTCTGTCTGTCTGTCTGTCCTGTCTGGCTGTCGTGTCTGTCTGTCTGTCTGTCTGTCTGTCTGTCTGTCTGTCTGTCTGTCTGTCTGTCTGTCTGTCTGTCTGTCTGTCTGTCTGTCTGTCTGTCTGTCTGTCTGTCTGTCTGTCTGTCTGTCTGTCTGTCTGTCTGTCTGTCTGTCTGTCTGTCTGTCTGTCTGTCTGTCTGTGTTGTTAGTAGCGTAATAATACATCGGAATTTAATTCATAAAATGAAAAGGATTACGAAGCTATCACGGGAGGTCAGTTATGCAATAATATTATAATTATTATGGGATTAGAATATGGGCATATAACACGATTGTGAAGGAACAATTGCCGACACGACTATATATACTTATTTCGAACGAGTGTGTCCCACGGTATGGAAGGTAATAGCAAGTAATGATGTTGACGTGCATGCGGATGTGGAAAGCTGGTGGGGGTAAGCATCAGTATCTTTTAAAGGAGTTAATCAAATGTTTCACGAATAGGCTAAGCTTATTGAGGGTTGTAATATCCGTGATGGATAGAAGTTCCTTGAACTTTAAGACATTAGGTCTCTTATAATATTTGGGCGGAATGTATTTTATTCTTTTATCTATAACATGTGGACAAATAAGAAGATAGTGCATTTCGTCACCCAGATCATTTAATGGGCATAGGCGGCAGCGCCTTTCATGATGGGGAACAAAAGATTGCCTCCACCGACCAACCTCTATTGGGAATCGATGTACTCCACACCTGAACTGGAACAAATATATTCTTAAAGGGGGTGGCAGCAGGGTCAAGTATTTTTCAATACCTTAAATACCTATGTCTTCCTTAAAGGAACAATACTTGTTACCCTTAGAAGAATTGTCAAGCGATGATAACCAGGTTTGCTGGAATTGGTCGATTATGTTTTGTTTAACCAGTTTGTGGACATTGGTTGGTTAAGCCAAATGTAGGAGTGTCCAGTAGTATCAAGAATGCTCGTTATATAGGATGACCATTTGTAAGAATGATTGGCTTGTAACATATATTGGTAACATTTGTATGCTATTTTGGAATGGTAGGAATTAACCATTTTACTCCAATATTTTATCATACGAGTTTTAATAGTAATTTCTAGAGGGTGGCGTCCCATTTCGGCATATAACATATATCTGGGGGTGCTTTTCCTACTTTTAGTTATTTTCCTTAAGAGGTCACAGTGAACTTGTTCCAGTATATTGAGATGTTCATAGCCCCACGTTTCACAGCCATATGTTGAAATTGGCAATATGGTATGGTCAAACAATCTGAAGGTCAATTGGAAGATTTAAATTATTAATTCGTACAAAAATGGCATACATGGCTTTATTGGCTTGGCTGACCAGATACCGTCTACATGTAAGAAAGCTACCAGAGGAAGCAAAATAACTCCAAGATACTTGAATACCGTTTCAATATGTGTACCATTAATAGTAAATATATATATTTCTGGTTTATTTGTTCCAAACACTATAACCTTTGTTTTGCAAAAGTTGACATTTAACCTCCATGTTTGACAGTAGGAATAAAAATCATCAAGTGTGGACTGGGACATTGCTTCATCTTCACCAAAAATAATAGTATCGTCAGCATAATATTATAAGAGTATTAATATTTTCATAAAATGAATGGTATCCTCTTCATTGATGTCTATCTGTAGTCCATTATTTCTCGACAAATGTGACTCAAGGTCATAAGATAAAGGGAAAAAAGCACATGGGACAGATTTTCGCCTTGTCGGATCCCACAGTTGTTTGTAAAAAAGTTTGAAGAGCGGCCATTAGAAGACACGCATGTTTTAATGCCAGAGTACATATTTTTGATTACTTGTAGGATTTTGCCTCTAATACCTGTTTTGAAAAGTTTACTCCAGATCCCAGCGTGCCAGACAAGGTCAAATGCTGAAGTAAAATCAATAAAGCCACATAGCAGTTTATTTTTCTGTGAACGCAGTTTCTCTATTAAGAAATTTAAAGTAAAAATGTGGTCTGTCGTTGAATAGTTAGCCCTAAGCCCTGCCTGATTTTCAGCCAAGAGATTATTATCCTTCAAAAATGTGCTTATTCTGTCATTTAATATCGCTGTGAACAATTTCCCCAAACAGCTTAATGTGTCTATAATTGCTAGGATCTAAAGATGAACCTTTATTTTTATAGATTGGCTTTATTGTTCCAATAAGCCATACATCTGGAAAAATAGCTGAATCTAAAATAGTATTGAACAACGAGCAGAAGATAGGGGATAAATTATGTTTTGTGTTTTTCAGGTATTTATTAATTACATTATCGTACTGCGATGATGCTTTCCCGTTATTACATTTTGTTATACATTTTTCAATTTCAATTTGGGTTATTGGTCGATTTAGGCAATCTACGGAATACTGGGGGGAGCTATCGGAATCCTGTGGGGGTAGGTCACTATTAGTGAGTGAATCCTGGTTGATATTTTTAAAATGTTCGTAAAAGGCTGCGATGCTTGGGGTCTGATTTATTCTTAACAATAAGAGTTTAAAAATTTCCAATAATCCTTGGGGTTACGCGTGGACATCGCACGTAGTTTAGTTAGACTTGTGCAAATAATAAGTTTTACGCGCTATGTTGTACAATGTCCGTGCTTTTTTACACTGAGGCCCGAACCATATTTTATTTTCACTATTCATGTCAGTGCAGTTAGAGGACCAGTTTTTCTTGTCGCTCAATACAGTTTCTGCCCTGTTTATAGCTATAATAAAACATGTTTTCTTGTTGACAATACCTGTCCGGACTAGCGAATGAGTGTGTATTTTACGTTTATTTATCGTCGCTACCGGTTGCCCATATGAGCGACACCTCTTGATGAAATTAGAGAATGAACCCACACCTGGATAGATTGTGTGTGTTTTACGTTTATTTATCGTCGCTACCGGTTGCCCATATGAGCGACGCCTCCTGAAGAGACTAGTAATTTTAGATTTTTGGAGGATAGTGCAATGATACAGACAGAGACCTATTCCAGAATCTCCTCTGGTTCGTTTACGTGCACGGTGTAAAGCACCGACACGAGACATTGGTTTAACGTCCCATCTGAAAGACTGTTAATTTTATTAGGGTCAGACGGGGGATCGAACCTGCGATCCCTGGATTACCAGTCCAGCGTGCCAGTCCAGTGTGCTACCACTGGACTACAGATCCGTATGTCTATCGAATGAGAATACGCATCGCTTACATTTTGCACGAAGCCTTCGTGTATAATAGTATGCATGACTGACCACCGATAATTCACGGTGGTCCACCGACAATTCACGGTGGTCAGCTAACGTTTGACATGGTACGGGTTACGACCGAAAATAAATATATGTATAACAGGTGCAGGTAAATTCGTACCATTGACGTTTCGTACCTTGGAAGTTTCGTACCTAGCTTGGACGATTCGTACCCAATGTCTGAGATGATTCGTACCCAATGTCTGAGATGATTCGTACCCAATGTCTGAGATGATTCGTACCCAATGTCTGAGATGATTGGTACATTTCGGTAGACCCAGATCTCCAACATACGTACGTACGACTGTACTGTGAATATATTCATACACTTATCAAAACGTACACGGTACGAAACTGTAATTCTGATAAACATACAATAAACACAACATGGCGGCTACAATAAATCCAATATTCATCATCATAGTGTTTGATCATTATTTGTAGGAATATAATATTTATTCCTCCACAAATTAGAATGTATATATTAAACATGCTGGCACATTATTGACCGTAGCCTGGTAACAGGCGTCGATATATTTTGCCTGGTCATTCAAATAAATATATTTTAACACCGATACTATTAATTGAGCCGTATTGAGTTTCTGATCATATCAGAAGTTAAAAGTGAAAAATCGACAGACTGGAACCCAGGCTATATTGACCGTATAGTGTATACAAATTTAGTTTTAGCTCGATTGCGAAACAAGTTATTTCAACTTATATACATCACTCTCGATACCTCATTCCTGGAATCCATCGCCACGAGGGAGAGAGAAGAGGCAACGTGGAATTTAAATGCCTTGCCTAAGGGCACTCTCGTAAGCTCGAACTCCGGACCTTTCGCACCTAAAGCGAACGCGCATCCACTGCGCTATCACGACTTCCACCATAGAGTGAAACAGTTACAGGTGTTATGGACATTATCATACTATATAATTATTATAAACAATTATTATCTTTAATACCTAACATAGTATCATCTATAAATGCTCATTTCTTATGAAAATGCTACTAATGATATTATTAGAATACACTCTGAAATTATAAAAAAGCACAAACCGAATACAATAATTTGTTTTTGACAGACAGACAGAATAGTGTATTGTCGTAAACCATACACAGTTTCTTGACACAAACATACAGTATAACACATGATGTGATGATCAATCCACATAGCTTGATTTTCAAAAACATTATACACAACACACGTTCTAATATCCCACATTTCTCTTACGTTACCTTTAAAGCGACATTACATCACAAAAAGCAAATGAAATGCATGTTTACACGTATAAATGCATTGCTACTACAAATTATTCTGAATACATTCGAACACTAACTTTTTTAACGAATGTATCCGTATTAGGTGTTCCACTATGATTGGTGTCAAACCCCACACGGTTTCATGGGCACATCCTAAGTTGTTAAACAATACAATACAATAAGTTTATTGCATAGAACAGTATACATGTTTGTAGCAATTAAGTAAAAACAGGCAGTGACATGGAACTTTACAAAAGAGCACAATCACAAGTTCAAATATATGTGCGTTAGTTTCGTTGCTTATTTGCAAAATATATAAATTTGGAAAGACCAATGGTGATTTTTTTGAGTTGCATGACAAAAGATTAATACATTTGTGTACAGTCGGCCAAGTATGGTAGTATCTTTTAATGATGCATTTCGATCTTAAGTTTGAGTAATGTGGGCAAATTAGTATGAAGTGATACTCATTTTCCAAGATTCTAGAATTGCAATAAATACATAATCTTTCGTTTCGTGGTAGGTGTATGTAACGACCACGTTCCATAGCTAGATCATGTGGTAGGTGTATGTAACGACCACGTTCCATAGCTAGATCATGTGGTAGGTGTATGTAACGACCACGTTCGATAGCTAGATCATGTGGTAGGTGTATGTAACGACCACGTTCCATAGCTAGATCATGTGGTAGGTGTATGTAACGACCACGTTCCATAGCTAGATCATGTGGTAGGTGTATGTAACGACCACGTTCCATAGCTAGATCATGTGGTAGGTGTATGTAACGACCACGTTCGATAGCTAGATCATGTGGTAGGTGTATGTAACGACCACGTTCCATAGCTAGATCATGTGGTAGGTGTATGTAACGACCACGTTCGATAGCTAGATCATGTGGTAGGTGTATGTAACGACCACGTTCCATAGCTAGATCATGTGGTAGGTGTATGTAACGACCACGTTCCATAGCTAGATCATGTGGTAGGTGTATGTAACGACCACGTTCCATAGCTAGATCATGTGGTAGGTGTATGTAACGACCACGTTCCATAGCTAGATCATGTGGTAGGTGTATGTAACGACCACGTTCCATAGCTAGATCATGTGGTAGGTGTATGTAGCGACCACGTTCCATAGCTAGATCATGTGGTAGGTGTATGTAGCGACCACGTTCCATAGCTAGATCATGTGGTAGGTGTATGTAACGACCACGTTCGATAGCTAGATCATGTGGTAGGTGTATGTAACGACCACGTTCCATAGCTAGATCATGTGGTAGGTGTATGTAACGACCACGTTCCATAGCTAGATCATGTGGTAGGTGTATGTAACGACCACGTTCCATAGCTAGATCATGTGGTAGGTGTATGTAACGACCACGTTAGATAGCTAGATCATGTGGTAGGTGTATGTAGCGACCACGTTCGATAGCTAGATCATGTGGTAGGTGTATGTAACGACCACGTTAGATAGCTAGATCATGTGGTAGGTGTATGTAGCGACCACGTTCCATAGCTAGATCATGTGGTAGGTGTATGTAACGACCACGTTCCATAGCTAGATCATGTGAGGATGCTTTAAATCGTGTAAGAGAAATTCTGTATTTTTTATCTTTAATATAATCAAGATAAGCTTCATTTTTAGATAAACTGTTTGTCTCTAAACGTCCAGAGTTATTGATAGCAGTATACCAACTTTGATAACATATGTCTAGTATGCGTGGTTTTATAGCATTGTAATTAATAAGCAGGTTTGACTGGTTTTGCCACAAATAACACAGTCCGCATGTATCGATACTATTTTAGTTGAAACCCAGTTTATTGTGTTGTGATAATTTCCATTTTCAACATCAGTTTTCAACATTAGGTAAGTTTTATAGAGTATAGAATCTTCTGGTAAGGTTAATAATTTTAACAAGTACTTTACCATTAATAGTTTTCTACGTATCGACATGGGGAGACAACCAAGCTCTCCATATAGCGCATTCAGGTTTGTTGAGCGGACATGGGGAGACAACCAAGTTCTCCATATAGCGCATTCAGGTTTGTTGAGCGGACATGGGGAGACAACCAAGTTCTCCATATAGTGCATTCAGGTTTGTTGAGCGGACATGGGGAGACAACCAAGTTCTCCATATAGTGCATTCAGGTTTGTTGAGCGGACATGGGGAGACAACCAAGTTCTCCATATAGTGCATTCAGGTTTGTTGAGCGGACATGGGGAGACAACCAAGTTCTCCATATAGTGCATTCAGGTTTGTTGAGCGGACATGGGGAGACAACCAAGTTCTCCATATAGTGCATTCAGGTTTGTTGAGCGCCATGCGCATAGTATTTTTCTACACAATTTTGAAAGTATTAATTCAACATCGGGTGCATCATGGTAGCCCCATAATTCCGCTGAATAATTTAAAATTGATGCGACAAGAGAGTCAAACAGGTTGAACTTTCTAGAAGTTGGGAATTCTACTTGATTAAAAGCAATAAATAATTTATGTAAAGAAAAAGAGGTGTGCTGAGCTACATGTTTTTGAGTTCGATTCCAATTACCGTTCTTGTATAGATGAACACCTAAATATTTAAACGATTCCACAATCTCAATAAGTGAATTATATATGTAAAAATCATGCAGAGAATGTCGACCATTTTCAAAATACATAATTTTTGTTTTGTTAGTATTAATGCGTAAGCCCCACTTATTACAGTAAGTCTCAATATCGTTCAACATTGATTGCAATGATTCAGGATTAAACATTACTAAGCAAATTGTGTGAGGTGATGATGATGATGATGATGATGATGATGATGATGATGATTGAGCTTATTTACCCTCGCCTCCGGCGAACCATATGGGCGAGCGTGTGTGAGGTGCCTCGTTCAATGATACTACATACGTAGCCTGACCGAGTAACCAACCCGGGACTGTTCGATTACAAATACGACGCTCTACCACTGAAGAACGGACGCCACACAACGCCAGCGTGTTTATGTGGACCATGATGTATTCATGGCATGCGTTTTCCTTTAGAAAGTGCACATACACTTATATACAAATGATACAGGTGATCAATAAAACGATCGTATAGAGGATGAACATCATTGTGTGTCGTTGGCGTAATTAAACATATAAAACATTCAGTATGGAGTGTCTATGGTTTTAAAGCATTCATAAGAAAACGATATAGCTCTCCTAAACTTGCGGATAATAAAGACTATATCTATTAAAGTACAAACTTTATACATTCGTGGTGTCATGTAGTAGAACTTATTAATAAGTTCTCTAACATTGCAACATTGGCAATAACGTTTATTTATATGTACTCTATTATCATCTACGGTGATGTATCTAATACTATGTTGACACTTATTCTATTCGAGTACGTTACTAGAAGCCTTATTGGTAAGCCACGTTTGTATAAAACATGTTGGTATGTTTTACGTTTATTTATCGTCGCTACCGGTTGCCCATATGAGTGACGCCTCCTGATGAGATTAGTCATTTTAGATTTTTGGAGGATAGTGTAATGATACACAGAGACCCATTCCAGAGTCTCGTCTGGTTCGTTTACGTGCACCACCGGTGTAAAGCACCGACACGAGACCTCGGTTTATAATCCCATCTGAAAGACTGTTCATTTTATTAGTGTCAGACGGAGGATCGAACCTGCGATCCCTGGATTACCAGTCCAGCGTGTTAACCACTGGACTACAGATCCGTTTGTAAGTGTATAAAACAATCGATAACACGTTGTTTAAATATGCATAGGATGTGCTTATCACTGATATTATCTAGGTTATTCCAATATGTGAAACATCATATTCGTGTAGTAATTGTAAACATGTGTCGACCAATTTTCACTATAAGTACATGTATTAGTATTCAATGAGAAATGCTTTGAATCGAACTGTGTATTCATAATTATATACAACATAATTATACATAATCACATACAGTCAAACTTGCCCGAAAGACCACGTCTATTAAGAGACCACTTGTATCAAGACTACTTTTTCAGTTCCCGTTTGTGGTGTTTTACAGAACAAAATAGCTTGCATTAAGAGAACGTTCCTATTTAGAGACCGCTCTTTTCCCATCCCTTTGGTGGCCTCTTAATGCAAGTTTGACTGTACGTTAAATTTAATACATATATATATTAGTTCGATTGCGAAACAAATTCGTACAGCTTATATTAATCACTCTCGATACCGCATTCCTGATAGAAACCATCGCCACGAGGGAGAGAGAAGTGACAACGTGTTATTTAAATGCCTTGCCCAAGGGCACAATCGGAACGGCTCCAGCGGGGCTCGAACTCCGGGCCTTTCGCACCTGAAGCGAACGCTCTACTACTGAGCTATCACTACTTCCATGGCGTACGTTATTAAATTGGTGATTAAAAATTCTCCACTGTCGTCAACATTGTGGGATGTGGGATCCATTCTCGTACTCTGCTCGTCTTGATAACCATACCAATGGCACCAACCGCACTGTACCACCAATATTATTAATGAGCATGGAAACAAGCAATGCCAATTGTCATGTCTATGTTTGCTTAAATGTCTGCTTGCAGTTGAAAAACGTCTCTAATAAGTGATATGTATATATATATATATACAGTGTGGCGTCCGTGGTCCAGTGGTAGAGAGTCGGATTTGGAATCGAACGGTCCCGGGTTCGATACTCGGTCAGGCCACGTATGTAGTGTCATTGAGCACGGCACCTCACACACACATTGCTTAGTACTGGTTAACCACTTAGGTCGGCTAAGTCTGCCCAGGAAAACATGTATAGGTCCCCGCAAGCGGTTTGACATTAATGGAACATACATACATATGTATGGTTAGTTCAAGACTGGACAGGCCATGTTTGTATCTGGCCGACCCCACCCTCTTTCATATCTCGTCCGCTTTGGTGGAAAGCGAGATTAAGAAGTCACCTACCGGTATCCTGCGGTGGCTGTGGCTGTGGCGGTGCCGTCAACAACACTGTATTGATTTCATGTGTTTTGTGTGTTTTACGTTTATTTATCGTCGCTACCGGTTGCCCATATGAGCGACGGCTCCTGAAGAGATTAGTCATTTTAGATTGTTGGAGGATAGTGCAATGATACAGACAGAGACCCGTTCCATAGTCTCCTTTGGTTCTTTTACGTGCACGGTGTAAAGCACCGACACGAGACCTCGGTTTAACGTCCCGTCTGAAAGACTGTTAATTGTATTAGGGTCAGACGGGGGATCGAACCTGCGATCCCTGGATTACCAGTCCAGCGTGTTACCACTGGACTACAGATCCGTCTGTATTGATTTTCATACATTGTAGAGAGGGTTTCATGCCTGTCCATAGCTTTTCACACCATTTAGATGTGTTAAACAAACTGTATACTAGACGTGTAGCAACACGCTATTGGATTTCAGCCACTGACCCGACGAATTTAATCTGTCTTATACAAGTATAGGTGTATGGAGGTCGTCTAAAATTGCTGTTTCCTCTACTGCGTTCTCCTCTGCCTCGTTCTCCTCTACCTCGTTCTCCACCACTTCGTTCTCCTCTGCCTCGATATTCTCTACCTCTGTAGCCTCCTATATTGCCTCTAAAATGTCTATCTGATGGGTAGTACTCATTTGGACTGTCTGCCTTTTGTTCTTCTAATTTCTTCAATCTATCATCTATCTGCTGCATAAAGCTTTCTAATACTGTCTCTAGATCATCTCTTTCTTTCTCTACTTTCACTGTTGGTTTGCATGGCTTCTGTTCCATTGGAGGTGTCATTATATCTGACTCTACATTCTTTATCTGACGCTTGAATGTGTCGTAATCTGTGGTAGTTTGGTAATGGAAGGTGGTCATGTGTTTCAACTCTGTTCTTAAGCCTTGGTATAGTATCCGCTTCAACAATCCATTGTCGTGTCTGTTTATGGCTCCCATTGTCTTTGCTTGTGCGTGTAGTTCTTCTAACCTAAAGGCGTATGTAGTAATGTTTTCCTTCGGTTGTTGTCGGCAAGCATATAATTTGGATAAGATTGTTTCGACTGTTTCATTATTCCCATATTCGCTGTCTAATTTATATATTACATCAGCAAGAGTGACTCCTGTTCCCATTCTGCGGATTACATCTCCTGCCTCTCCTTTCACAGCTCGTCGAATACCTAAAAGAATCTGTTCTTCTGCAAAAATAGTGTCTGATATCAGGGTGTCAATTTCAAACTTAAAAGTAGGCCATGATGTTTCTCCTTTGTCAGCTTGTCCAAAAAAAAAATAGGGCAGTTTAGGGAATTGATCATTCTTAGGTTTCTCTGTTATGTGTGTAGATGGTGCTTCTTCCCTTTTAATGCGTGTTAACAATGATGTCATGTCCTCTGGTTTGATGTGTAAGTCTTGAAATGCTTTGAGTATGTTTCTTTCTTCCTCTGATAACTGTACCGCCTCCTCACTTAACCCTCCCGATGCTGTGTCTGATTTACCAAACTCCATCATGTTAATCTCAAAGATTGTATCTGACTCAATCAGACTACAATATTAACCTCCACAAAACAGTTGCAATAACTGTTAACTGTTATACAATCACAATATTTAATTGTGCACAAGTTAATTAATTAATTAACTTTATCTAAACATGTGTAAATTCACAATATTCTGTCCCTTTAAATATTTATAAAATAATCACAAAGTGCCTTTAATCATATCAAGAGGCCTTTAAATGTTTATAAAAACAAACAGACTGCGTCTTTAATCGTAAATAACTTGACAGACCTTTAAATATTTACAAAACACACCATGTGGCTTTAAGCATAAATAACGAATCAGGCATTTAAATATATCAAAACACACTGTGTGTCTTTAATCATAAATAACGAATCAGGCCTTTACATATATCAAAACTACACAATGTTCTTATAAGCTTGAATAATAAGTATACTATACCGTTAAATAGTTGTCTTCCCAATACACAATTTCGCCTTTAAGCCGGTTTACTTTCACTTTGAATACAATACAGAACAATGCTTAGGGGCTAATTTACAGGTGTTGCAACAGCGGTATAGCTATTGTAATCCTTCTATTCTAATTTCTATTAAATGTTATTTAATCCTTCAGGCAATTCATAGACTGTTGAATAATGACTGTGTGTATACAACTGTGTCACTCAACCGTATAATCTACTATCTATGACTATGAGTGTCAATGAAGGTATCTCACTATGTGACTAATGTGGCATTTATCATGTATCAACCTATAGTACCTTATGATTATGACATGTATATAACTATATAAATCCAACTCTGTGTCAATCAAATTGTATTTTGATATTGCTTGTATATGTGAGATTCACACTATTAATTAACTAACTTCGATATTCACCTTTTTTAATGTTATTTGACTTTACTCAAACACAGTAATAGTTCTAAATTATGTGATTATATTGAGCTAGTTGCTGGTTTTATGTAACTTTGATCTGCTATAATTATGTCATATGAAATAATTTAATTATGAACGCATCTGTCAAATCATGCTACATGTATTTATAATTGACTATAGCTTGCTATAAATTACTGGTGATTCTGTATGTGCATATATCACTTTGTATTATCTACTATGATATCGCTTGCTATAAACGACAAAAATAACCAGGTGTGATCTTTCTTTTCTTTTTTTAAGAAACAAAACGGCTCCTGTGCAATTTATTAATCTGCCTTAGAATAATTGTAAGTGTCCGTGTATGCACACTGGTTTACATTAATTCCAAACAATATCTTACCTGTGCAAATTGTATTTTATTTATAAATAATTGCTGTACTGTCTGTGTGACAAATGTGGGCGTAATTAATATTTAGTTGAATAACAACTGATCAGAACAGGCTTGTCTCTGTACAACTGTACAACAATAACAACTGTAGGACAATAATGTGTCACAAAATTCGCCAGATTATTAACTACACACTACAATAGGTCTACCTGTACTTACTACACAAGATGTACTTACTACACACAATATGTACTTACTACACAATATGTACTTACTACACAATATGTACTTACTACACACAATATGTACTTACTACACAATATGTACTTACTACACAATATGTACTTACTACACACAAGATAACTGTAAAACAAAAATAGTCAATATCAATTCAACCCTCCTGTCAATTGAACGATATTTTTAACCAAATTCACTCAATAACTGGACTCACAATCTGAATTGCAATGTTTAATTCAAGAAATCTGAATTCAAAACCCAACTTGTCTATATAAAGACTGACAGAACTATATGATCTCCACCTATGAGCTAACTAGGTCACAGCTGTCAAACTGAGGACTGGTTTGTTTACAAATTACAAATCCATAACCCCCATGGAATCTGGTTATACTGATGGTCGGAATTATCTCAAAATAGCAGTATAAGAGTTGAATGCTGTAAAATCTGAATTAAAAGTGTTATTATCGACTAGAAACCCATCACCAATGGAGTCAAGTTAGAATCATGCAAGTGAAATTTCTCCACTCTCTACAATATGTATCTCTCTAGCAAAAACTCATCAAAAACTGCAGTTATTTTTGACATTTAACACTAGTGGTGATTGATTTACACCAACATATTATAACTGCAAATTCTGAATGAATTTATAATCTATGGTACTCACACTTCTGTTGACCTCTGTATATGTACTAACTGCTGGCCACTAGTTCACAGTTTAACTGTTATAATAATGATCATTGATTGTCACAGATAATAAATTAAGACACAATCACTATAAGAGCGAAAACTGAACGTTATACTGTTCACTAAATATATGCACGATGATGATCACTATAAGTGATAAACTGAATGTTATTCAATGTTCATTGATGCTTGTCTGTATCTTCCTGCTGTGTCTGGAAACGATGGTCTGGTCTATAAATAATGGTGCTGGTCCTCTAAACGTTCCAGTGGGTACAACGCAATATCTGCTAACCGAATATGTCCATGTTGAGGTATCCTCCAAATATATGTTAAAACGTGTGTAACGTTCAGGGTATCACTACGTCTGCTAACCAATCCGTGAATAATGTGATTTAATTAAGTCCATGTAGAGGCATATTCCAAATATATCATAAAACGTCTTAAAACTTCCAGAGCTCAACACACTGCACTGTCTCAGATCTAGTCCAATAACTCCTGGGTCCCAAAGAAACGTCGTTGGGCTCCAGTGTTATAGTAGTGGGTTATGGGGTACTTCACTCTACATTCATGTCCATAAACAACGACTATCTGAGGGTTCGTATATAACTTGTCTTTATTTGGTATGCGATCCAGGAGTAGGTATGATATGATGATGATGATGCTAAGCTGTACATACGGATATAAACCTCACTCTGAAAAGTACATAATAATAATCGACATTAAATACATTATCACATCATCCCATTATATAATACCTACAACAATCAATCATACATATATATATAACAATCATAGCACATCAACAATTACATACATATTACTTAAAGTATAATATCTTCGTTATAGTGACTAGTTTAGTGACTAGTGTAGTGACTAGTGGCTATGGTTCAACCTGGGCATAGACTCCATATGTGTACGTTCCACTATGGGACATTCACTGTACATAACATTAACACACACACATATCACTCACCAAACTATGGGTCTAAGCTTTCACAGCCTCTCTGTTCCTCTCAATCGTGCAGTGCCAGTAGTGTTAAGTCTTGTTACTGCAAATAACAGAAAGTGGCAAACGTGCAGAGAACATAGAATGATAGATGTGTAACATGCATAGAGTTAATAGATTTCACTGCTACTTTGAAAGTATTCATTCCAACCATAAATATCATTCCCCGCGGAAATATAAACATACAGAAACGCGATCAACATTATCGGACTCTAGTAAACAAACCGGTGCTCAAAACCATTCCAGCTAATCACTTATTTATCAAACAAATAATACTGCATAAATGCATTATTACCAGACAAATGCACAATTCATTAGAAGGAAACTAACCTGAATAAAACTGTAGATCATCGTTAAAACTGTCTATACACAGCAAGTAAATAAATGTATGACTGATCTCCAAAGAACCTGACAACTGAGTGAAGATCAAATCTGGCGGTAAACCCAATTACCCCAGTCATACTTCAATTCCCAAATATGTATTCATCATCATCATCAATCCGCTTCACCTTGGTTGGGGTATAGGGCCTTCACCACTGCTCTCCACTTGGACCGGTCCGTTGCTGCTGCTTTGGCTTCCCCCCAGGACATCCTGCTTCGGCGCAGCTCACTGTCTAGAGTCCTTCGCCATGTCGTAACTGGTCGACCTCTTTTCCGTGTGCCCTGTGGATTCCAATCCAGTGCTTGGCGTGCTATGTTGGGCTGGTCTCGTCGTAGAGTGTGCCCTATCCACCGCCACTTCCTCTGTGTGATAGAGTCTGTGATGGGGTCCTGTCTTGTTTGCCGCCACAACTCCTGGTTGGTGATCTTTTCTGGCCATATGATGTGTAGGATCTGTCTGAGGCAGTTGTTGATGAATACCTGTAGTTTGTGGTCAAGGCCCTTGGTGCGTCTCCAGGTCTCAGCTCCGTACAAGAGGACTGTCTTAACATTCGTCTCAAACAGTTTGAGCTTTGTCTCGAGGTGGATGTTATTGTTGTTCCATACTGGCTTCAACGTCACAAAGGCATGTCGTGCTTTCCCAATACGGGCTTGGATGTCTTCTATTGGGAAAGCACGACATGCCTTTGTGACGTTGAAGCCAGTATGGAACAACAATAACATCCACCTCAAGACAAAGCTCATGACGGTCCTAAGCCCGACTGAGAAAGGAGGAAGGTTGTGCGTAGGGCCAGCACCCCTACCGCGTAAAACAACAACTCGCTACAGAAACCAACACTAATGTATTCATACTCTTATGAAATAATGAAATAAGGGAGATAACAAACTATATGAAATAAATGCCTTTTAAAAAACTAGATTAGTTCCCCTTATTTACATACTGTCACACCACGGTGTAAAGCACCGACACGAGACCTCGGTTTAACGTCCCGTCTGAAAGACTGTTAATTGTATTAGGGTCAGACGGGGGATCGAACCTGCGATCCCTGGATTACCAGTCCAGCGTGTTACCACTGGACTACAGATCCGTCTGTATTGATTTTCATACATTGTAGAGAGGGTTTCATGCCTGTCCATAGCTTTTCACACCATTTAGATGTGTTAAACAAACTGTATACTAGACGTGTAGCAACACGCTATTGGATTTCAGCCACTGACCCGACGAATTTAATCTGTCTTATACAAGTATATATATGCCGCTGGCATAACATGTTAAATATCGTACAATATCATAGTGCGTGACTTATAAATGTGTGCATGCGTTCCTCTAGTTGATCTGCGAATGACACTGGTTAAACCATAATTACATTACTTCGGCAACCGTTCGGAAATAATGACACGAAGCGAGGAATTAATGTTATAATATTGATATATGTTACTATGATACGGTGCGTCTCACACTGTACGCTAGTATATATATATTGCCATAGGATTTTGTAATCTGGAGGTTAGGCATCTAACACAACGGGTATGTTTATTTTCTTTCTTTCTTGTTTCGTCCAATTTAGTAGAGAGGGAAATTAAGCTGTCACCTTTCCGGCAGCGACGGCGCAGTCAACAATTACATATTTGCATAAAAAACGTCAAATACGATGCTTTGGTAAATTGCATAATAGTTATGTGGGTTTATCCCTTCCCCCTACCAAGTCCCACCCCAGGACTGTCAAGAGTGACCGTGATCTTGTTGTTTGTTTATTTGTTTTTATTTTTGATTAGGCTGCGGACAGTTTACTTTTCGTTTATGTGCACGATGTAAAGCACCGACACGATACATTACGGTCAGGCTGGGAATCAAACATGTGATCCTTGTATTCGTAGTCCAGCGCGTTGACCACTGTATTACCGACACGTCTGTATACACCCAATGTAGTCCAGCGCGTTGGCCACTGTATTACCGACACGTCTGTATACACCCAATGTATTCCAGCGCGTTGACCACTGTATTACCGACACGTCTGTATACACCCAATGTATTCCAGCGCGTTGACCACTGTATTACCGACACGTCTGTATACACCCAATGTAGTCATGCGCGTTGACCACTGTATTACCGACACGTCTGTATACACCCAATGTAGTCCAGCGCGTTGACCACTGTATTACCGACACGTCTGTATACACCCAATGTAGTCCAGCGCGTTGACCACTGTATTACCGACACGTCTGTATACACCCAATGTAGTCCAGCGCGTTGACCACTGTATTACCGACACGTCTGTATACACCCAATGTAGTCCAGCGCGTTGACCACTGTATTACCGACACGTCTGTATACACCCAATGTAGTCCAGCGCGTTGACCACTGTATTACCGACACGTCTGTATACACCCAATGTAGTCCAGCGCGTTGACCACTGTATTACCGACACGTCTGTATACACCCAATGTAGTCCAGCGCGTTGACCACTGTATTACCGACACGTCTGTATACACCCAATGTAGTCCAGCGCGTTGACCACTGTATTACCGACACGTCTGTATACACCCAATGTAGTCCAGCGCGTTGACCACTGTATTACCGACACGTCTGTATACACCCAATGTAGTCCAGCGCGTTGACCACTGTATTACCGACACGTCTGTATACACCCACTGTTATTTTACATGTTGATTTATATAGCATTGGAAATACTTCTTCTTCTTCTCTGTTAATGGCTAACAGTCAATAATTGAGCTATTATGGCCATGCGTGGGGGTTAGAAAAGTGAGCTACCAGGCCTCCTCAGCTACTATAATTTCACCAAAGAGGACACTGGTAGTGTGATAAAAAAAGGTGCAACAACCTAACACCTTAAACCGTAAACGCCCTTAAGCCTACACTATGTACATATACCAGAAGTGTGCAAAGAGAGGTTAGTAGTTGTTAAGAACAAGATAAAAAAGCAAGTGTGTTCTGTTATGGCTTCTCCGCTCGCCCATATGGTTCACCGGAGGCGAGGGTAAATAAGCTCAATCATCAGTTATGGCTTCATCATCGATGCAGCCAGAGCTGACCTAAATCCCGCGATAGAGTCAGCGCTGACTACATGAGGTGGCAGTATGTTCCATAGAACAAATATTCTCGGAAAGTATGAGCACTTGAAATAGTCAACTGTTGTGAATGGAATGTGATATGCCAAAATGGACAACATGAAAGTGGAAATGGTGATAGCGCAGTGCTAGCGCGTTCGCTTCAGGTGTGAGAGGCCAGGAGTTCGCGCTCATTTGGAGCAGTTACGAACTTACGACTGTGCCCTTAGGGAGGACACTTAAATTCCACAATGCCTGTTCTCTCCCTCATGGCGATATATTTCAGGAATTTTTCATCTTTATTCATGTCGGCCTCCTGTCTTATCCTGTCTTATTCTGCCTCCTGTCGTATCCTGTCTTCTGTGTGTCTTATCCTGCCTACTGTCGTATCCTGTCTTCTGTGTATCGTATCCAGCCTCCTGTCTTATCCTGTCTTCTGTGTGTCTTATCCGGCCTCCTGTCTTATCCTGTCTTCTGTGTGCCTTATCCGGCCCAATGTCTTATCCTGTCCTCTGTGTACCTTATCCGGCCTAATGTCTTATCCTGTCTTCTGTGTGTCTTATCCGGCTTACTGTCGTATCCTGTCTTCTGTGTGTCTTATCCGACTTACTGTCGTATCCTGTCTTCTGTGTGTCTTATCCGGCCTCCTGTCTTATCCTGTCCTCTGTGTGTCTTACCCGGCCTCCTGTCTTATCCTGTCTTCTGTGTGTCTTATCCGGCCTCCTGTCTTATCCTGTCTTCTGTATGTCTTATCCGGCTTACTGTCGTAGCCTGTCTTCTGTGTGTCTTATCCGGCCTCCTGTCTTATCCTGTCGTGTGTGTGTCTTATCCGGCCTCCTGTCTTATCCTGTCTTCTGTGTGTCTTATCCGGCCTCCTGTCGTATCCTGTCTTCTGTGTGTCTTATCCGGCTTACTGTCGTATCCTGTCTTCTGTGTGTCTTATCCGGCCTAATGTCTTATCCTGTCTTCTGTGTGTCTTATCCGGCTTACTGTCGTATCCTGTCTTCTGTGTGTCTTATCCGGCCTCCTGTCTTATCCTGTCTTCTGTGTGCCTTATCCGGCCCAATGTCTTATCCTGTCTTCTGTGTGCCTTATCCGGCCTAATGTCCTATCCTGTCTTCTGTGTGTCTTATCCGGCTTACTGTCGTATCCTGTCTTCTGTGTGTCTTATCCGGCCCAGTGTCGTATCCTATCTTCTGTGTGTCTTATCCAGCCTCCTGTCTCATCCGGCCTCCTGTATATCCTGCCTGCTGTGTGTCTTAACCGGCCCACTGTCTTATCCTGTCTTATGTGTGACTTATCCGGCCCAATGTCTTATCCTGTCTTATGTGTGTCTTATTCGGCCCAATGTCTTATCCTGTCGTCTGCGTGTCTCATCCGACTTCCTGTCTTATCCTGTCTTCTGTGTGTCGTATCCGGCCTTCTGTGTGTCTTCTCCGGCCTCCTGTCTTATCTGGCCTTCTGTGTGTCTTACCCGGCCTCCTGTCGTATCCTGTCTTCTGTGTGTCTGATCCGGCCTTCTGTCTTATCCACTATGTCACCAATACTCAGAGCAAAACAGTTAATCATATTAAACTCTGCGCATAACTAGCAAACCCTAGCTTCGGTCGGTGCTTCATATTGCGCTTCAACAAACAGTATATTATCTCTACAGGTAACAGTGTGGCATTGCGCTGTGTCACGAGAGAAGGACAGCTGGAACAGTGAACCATGACCTTCCGTCAGAAATGTTTAAACAAAATTATAATTCTCGGTGTTATATTGCTTGCTGTGCAGATACTGTTAACCACTACTAACTATGGTAAGTATGTACATTTATTGCTATACATATACTATTATCCACCACTAACTATGGTATGTATGTACAGTTATTGCTATACATATACTATTATCCACTACTAACTATGGTAAGTATGTACAGTTATTGCTATACATATACTATTATCCACCACTAACTATGGTGTGTATGTACAGTTATTGCTATACATATACTATTATCCACCACTAACTATGGTGTGTATGTACAGTTATTGCTATACATATACTATTATCCACTACTAACTATGGTAAGTATGTACAGTTATTGCTATACATATACTATTATCCACTACTAACTATGGTAAGTATGTACAGTTATTGCTATACATATACTATTATCCACCACTAACTATGGTGTGTATGTACAGTTATTGCTATACATATACTATTATCCACCACTAACTATGGTATGTATGTACAGTTATTGCTATACATATACTATTATCCACCACTAACTATGGAGTATGTACAGTTATTGCTATACATATACTATTATCCACCACTAACTATGGTGTGTATGTACAGTTATTGCTATACATATACTATTATCCACCACTAACTATGGATGTATGTATGTACAGTTATTGCTATACATATACTATTATCCACCACTAACTATGGTAAGTATGTACAGTTATTGCTATACATATACTATTATCCACCACTAACTATGGTATGTATGTACAGTTATTGCTATACATATACTATTACCACACTAACTATGGTGTGTATGTACAGTTATTGCTATACATATACTATTATCCACCACTAACTATGGTATGTATGTACAGTTATTGCTATACATATACTATTATCCACCACTAACTATGGTGTGTATGTACAGTTATTGCTATACATATACTATTATCCACCACTAACTATGGTATGTATGTACAGTTATTGCTATACATATACTATTATCCACCACTAACTATGGTATGTATGTATGTACAGTTATTGCTATACATATACTATTATCCACCACTAACTATGGTATGTATGTACAGTTATTGCTATACATATACTATTATCCACCACTAACTATGGTATGTATGTACAGTTATTGCTATACATATACTATTATCCACCACTAACTATGGTATGTATGTACAGTTATTGCTATACATATACTATTATCCACCACTAACTATGGTATGTATGTACAGTTATTGCTATACATATACTATTATCCACCACTAACTATGGTATGTATGTACAGTTATTGCTATACATATACTATTATCCACCACTAACTATGGTATGTATGTACAGTTATTGCTATACATATACTATTATCCACCACTAACTATGGTATGTATGTACAGTTATTGCTATACATATACTATTATCCACCACTAACTATGGTATGTATGTACAGTTATTGCTATACATATACTATTATCCACCACTAACTATGGTATGTATGTACAGTTATTGCTATACATATACTATTATCCACCACTAACTATGGTGTGTATGTACAGTTATTGCTATACATATACTATTATCCACCACTAACTATGGTATGTATGTATGTACAGTTATTGCTATACATATACTATTATCCACCACTAACTATGGTATGTATGTATGTACAGTTATTGCTATACATATACTATTATCCACCACTAACTATGGTATGTATGTACAGTTATTGCTATACATATACTATTATCCACCACTAACTATGGTAAGTATGTACATTTATTGCTATACATATACTATTATCCACCACTAACTATGGTGTGTATGTACAGTTATTGCTATACATATACTATTATCCACCACTAACTATGGTGTGTATGTACAGTTATTGCTATACATATACTATTATCCACCACTAACTATGGTGTGTATGTACAGTTATTGCTATACATATACTATTATCCACCACTAACTATGGTAAGTATGTACAGTTATTGCTATACATATACTATTATCCACCACTAACTATGGTAAGTATGTACATTTATTGCTATACATATACTATTAACCACTACTAACTATGGTATGTATGTACAGTTATTGCTATACATATACTATTATCCACCACTAACTATGGTATGTATGTACAGTTATTGCTATACATATACTATTATCCACCACTAACTATGGTAAGTATGTACATTTATTGCTATACATATACTATTAACCACTACTAACTATGGTAAGTATGTACATTTATTGCTATACAAATACTATTAACCACTACTAACTATGGTAAGTATGTACATTTATTGCTATACAAATACTATTAACCACTACTAACTATGGTATGTATGTACATTTGCTGTTATTCAAATACTATTAACCACTACTAACTATGGTAAGTATGTACATTTGCTGTTATTCAAATACTATTAACCACTACTAACTATGGTAAGTATGTACATTTGCTGTTATTCAAATACTATTAACCACTACTAACTATGGTATGTATGTACATTTGCTGTTATTCAAATACTATTAACCACTACTAACTATGGTAAGTATGTACATTTGCTGTTATTCAAATACTATTAACCACTACTAACTATGGTAAGTATGTACATTTGCTGTTATTCAAATACTATTAACCACTACTAACTATGGTATGTATGTACATTTGCTGTTATTCAAATACTATTAACCACTACTAACTATGGTATGTATGTACATTTGCTGTTATTCAAATACTATTAACCACTACTAACTATGGTATGTATGTACATTTGCTGTTATTCAAATACTATTAACCACTACTAACTATGGTATGTATGTACAGTTATTGCTATACATATACTATTAACCACTACTAACTATGGTGTGTATGTACATTTACTGTTATACATATACTATTAACCACTACTAACTATGGTAAGTATGTACATTTGCTGTTATTCAAATACTATTAACCACTACTAACTATGGTATGTATGTATGTACAGTTATTGCTATACATATACTATTAACCACTACTAACTATGGTATGTATGTACATTTACTGTTATACATATACTATTATCCACCACTAACTATGGTATGTATGTACATTTACTGTTATACATATACTATTATCCACTACTAACTATGGTATGTATGTACATTTACTGTTATACATATACTATTATCCACTACTAACTATGGTATGTATGTACATTTACTGTTATACATATACTATTATCCACCACTAACTATGGTATGTATGTACAGTTATTGCTATACATATACTATTATCCACCACTAACTATGGTGTGTATGTACAGTTATTGCTATACATATACTATTATCCACTACTAACTATGGTGTGTATGTACAGTTATTGCTATACATATACTATTAACCACTACTAACTATGGTATGTATGTACAGTTATTGCTATACATATACTATTAACCACTACTAACTATGGTGTGTATGTACAGTTATTGCTATACAAATACTATTATCCACTACTAACTATGGTGTGTATGTACAGTTATTGCTATACATATACTATTATCCACTACTAACTATGGTATGTATGTACATTTACTGTTATACACATACTATTAACCACTACTAACTATGGTAACCATGTACATATATTGATACCATTCAGCTGAACCGGTGAAATTAGGATATGTGACGTTGTATCAAGCAATGATGTCACAAATGTTTGTGCAAGATCCAATATTACCGACATTTGACAGTGAGATTGCATAGCAAGAACCTGACGATAACAGAGGCGAACCGTGTGGGTTGGTCCGTTGGCATGTCCATCCGGTCAATGTTAATTGTAGATGCTTTTATGTGCATTTTTGGTGCATTCTGAAGGCATTCAGCTAGGTACCAAAACAACATATTATATATACGAATCTATGTCAACCATTTTTGTTAGTTCATGTTTTCACAGTGGTTTTGGAGCGTGTCGTAGTACATGTAGTATTGCTTAATATGGCACACTATCTCAATTAACAGTCTAGCAGAAGAGACATTAAACCGGGGTTATCGTGTCGGTGCTTTACACAGTGCACGTAAACAGAACCAGAGGAGACTCTGGAATGGGTCTCTGTCTGTATCATTGTACTATCCTCCAACATTCTAAAATGACTAATCTCTTCAGGAGGCGTCGCTCATATGGGCAACCGGTAGCGACGATAAATAAACGTAATACACACACGTACACTATCTCAGTCCTAATAATCCGAAATAGAATGCATTCCTAGGTATACGAAATAGAATGCATTCCTAGGTATACGAAATAGAATGCATTCCTAATAAAATATAGAATGCATACAAATATATACGAAATAGAATGCATTCCTAGGTATACGAAATAGAATGCATTCCTAGGTATACGAAATAGAATGCAGTCCTAATAATACGAAATAGAAGCGTCCTAATAATACAAATAGATGCAGTCCTAATAACAATAGAATGCAGTACAAATAATACGAAATAGAATGCAGTCCTAATAATACGAAATAGAATGCAGTACAAATAATACGAAATAGAATGCAGTCCTAATAATACGAAATAGAATGCAGTCCTAGGTATAGAAATAGAATGCAGTCCTAATAATACGAAATAGAATGCAGTCCTAATAATACGAAATAGAATGCAGTCCTAGGTATACGAAATAGAATGCAGTACAAATAATACGAAATAGAATGCAGTCCTAATAATACGAAATAGAATGCAGTCCTAATAATACGAAATAGAATGCAGTCCTAATAATACGAAATAGAATGCAGTCCTAATAATACGAAATAGAATGCAGTCCTAGGTATACGAAATAGAATGCAGTACAAATAATACGAAATAGAATGCAGTCCTAATAATACGAAATAGAATGCAGTCCTAATAATACGAAATAGAATGCAGTCCTAATAATACGAAATAGAATGCAGTCCTAATAATACGAAATAGAATGCAGTCCTAGGTATACGAAATAGAATGCAGTACAAATAATACGAAATAGAATGCAGTACAAATAATACGAAATAGAATGCAGTCCTAATAATACGAAATAGAATGCAGTCCTATAATACGAAATAGAATGCAGTACAAATAATACGAAATAGAATGCAGTACAAAAATACGAAATAGAATGCAGTACAAATAATACGAAATAGAATGCAGTACAAATAATACGAAATAGAATGCAGTACAAATAATACGAAATAGAATGCAGTACAAATAATACGAAATAGAATGCAGTACAAATAATACGAAATAGAATGCAGTACAAATAATACGAAATAGAATGCAGTACAAATAATACGAAATAGAATGCAGTACAAATAATACGAAATAGAATGCAGTACAAATAATACGAAATAGAATGCAGTACAAATAATACGAAATAGAATGCAGTCCTAATAATACGAAATAGAATGCAGTCCTAATAATACGAAATAGAATGCAGTACAAATAATACGAAATAGAATGCAGTCCTAATAATACGAAATAGAATGCAGTCCTAATAATACGAAATAGAATGCAGTACAAATAATACGAAATAGAATGCAGTCCTAATAATACGAAATAGAATGCAGTCCTAATAATACGAAATAGAATGCAGTACAAATAATACGAAATAGAATGCAGTACAAATAATACGAAATAGAATGCAGTACAAATAATACGAAATAGAATGCAGTACAAATAATACGAAATAGAATGCAGTACAAATAATACGAAATAGAATGCAGTCCTAATAATACGAAATAGAATGCAGCCCTAATAATACGAAATAGAATGCAGTCCTAGGTATACGAAATAGAATGCAGTCCTAATAATACGAAATAGAATGCAGCCCTAATAATATGAATAGAATGCAGTACAAATAATACGAAATAGAATGCAGTCCTAATAATACGAAATAGAATGCAGTCCTAGGTATACGAAATAGAATGCAGTACAAATAATACGAAATAGAATGCAGTCCTAATAATACGAAATAGAATGCAGTCCTAATAATACGAAATAGAATGCAGTACAAATAATACGAAATAGAATGCAGTCCTAATAATACGAAATAGAATGCAGCCCTAATAATACGAAATAGAATGCAGTACAAATAATACGAAATAGAATGCAGTACAAATAATACGAAATAGAATGCAGTACAAATAATACGAAATAGAATGCAGTCCTAATAATACGAAATAGAATGCAGTCCTAATAATACGAAATAGAATGCAGTACAAATAATACGAAATAGAATGCAGTCCTAATAATACGAAATAGAATGCAGTCCTAATAATACGAAATAGAATGCAGTCCTAATAATACGAAATAGAATGCAGTACAAATAATACGATATAGAATGCAGTCCTAATAATACGAAATAGAATGCAGTACAAATAATACGAAATAGAATGCAGTACAAATAATACGAAATAGAATGCAGTACAAATAATACGAAATAGAATGCAGTACAAATAATACGAAATAGAATGCAGTACAAATAATACGAAATAGAATGCAGTACACATAATACGAAATAGAATGCAGTATAAATAATACGAAATAGAATGCAGTCCTAATAATACGAAATAGAATGCAGCCCTAATAATACGAAATAGAATGCAGTACAAATAATACGAAATAGAATGCAGTCCTAATAATACGAAATAGAATGCAGTCCTAATAATACGAAATAGAATGCAGTACAAATAATACGAAATAGAATGCAGTCCTAATAATACGAAATAGAATGCAGTACAAATAATACGAAATAGAATGCAGTACAAATAATACGAAATAGAATGCAGTACAAATAATACGAAATAGAATGCAGTACAAATAATACGAAATAGAATGCAGTACAAATAATACGAAATAGAATGCAGTACAAATAATACGAAATAGAATGCAGTACAAATAATACGAAATAGAATGCAGTCCTAATAATACGAAATAGAATGCAGCCCTAATAATACGAAATAGAATGCAGTCCTAGGTATACGAAATAGAATGCAGTCCTAATAATACGAAATAGAATGCAGCCCTAATAATATGAAATAGAATGCAGTACAAATAATACGAAATAGAATGCAGTACAAATAATACGAAATATAATGCAGTCCTAATAATACGAAATAGAATGCAGTCCTAATAATACGAAATAGAATGCATTCCTAATAATACGAAATAGAATGCAGTCCTAGGTATACGAAATAGAATGCAGTACAAATAATACGAAATGGAATGCAGTCCTAATAATACGAAATAGAATGCAGTAAAATAATACGAAATAGAATGCAGTCCTAATAATACGAAATAGAATGCAGTCCTAGGTATACGAAATAGAATGCAGTACAAATAATACGAAATAGAATGCATTCCTAATAATACGAAATAGAATGCAGTCCTAGGTATACGAAATAGAATGCAGTACAAATAATACGAAATAGAATGCAGTCCTAATAATACGAAATAGAATGCAGTCCTAATAATACGAAATAGAATGCATTCCTAGGTATACGAAATAGAATGCAGTACAAATAATACGAAATAGAATGCAGCCCTAATAATACGAAATAGAATGCAGTCCTAATAATACGATATAGAATGCAGTCCTAATAATACGAAATAAAATGTAGGTTTATGAAGACAAAATCTAAACAAACAAGAGTGTCTGGTTTATTCTTCTTCTGTCTTTGTTTTTGCTGCTTGTCAAATTCTAACCGAGGCGAGTATCTGATTCTCCACAGTGTACTTACGGGTCTGATTAATCAATTCTTAAGTATTACGTTTAATTATTAGGAATAGCAGAAGATAACACCATGCACATGCATTAATCATGTATAATTAGTCCATTGAGGAGAATATCCAGGTACAAAACAATTAATTGGATCCCGACTGGCTGATGGTGTTGCTATCAATTGTTTGAGTTACGTTATTTGCGTCTTTTGCGTTCATTAATTCTTGCCAGAGTGATTTGCGGTGTTTGAAGTTACCTCACTAATATCAGATTAACTGTGACCGTGCAGCTTTATTCCAAATGTACTGTGATATAGATTTTGTGTCCATCACTTATAGCTGCGTGACATTGTATAATTGTATGCTGTATTTTTAGTATATATATATATGTAATGTTATGTATACACTGTTTAGTTTAAGCTTTATTTATTATTAACGATTGCGAAGCAAGTTTTAACAACTTATATTAATCACTCTCGTTGGCGCTGATGAAAGCATATATGTGGTCATTCGTGTGGGCGGAAACAGGAGTACCCGGAGAATATCCACCTGTCCGATCTGACGACAACCATACCACCTCACATACTTCCCGGTCCGAGGATCGAACCCTGTTGTATTGGTGAGACGTTGGTGAGAAGCGAGCGGCTAATCACTGCGCTAATCGGGCAGCACTTACTGTTTGCACAACGACGAGGTGTAAATAAAGGTTACTTACTTTACTTACTTGTCACGCTGTAGGTTCAAATCCCACTGTCAAATGTCACACCTGCATAAATCATTAATGCTTCTATACCGGGTGTGATATAGCAGCTACCGGTCAAAATACGCCACAAGTATGCACGAAACACACCAAGGAACGTTGAAGTACATAGACAGATATCTTTATTACCTCCAGATTTGGAGAGCATCATAATTATGTTGAACATATACAAGTAAATCATGTAACAAAGTCAGCGAAATGTTGAAAATGCGGAATATAATTAGATTAATCCATAACTGAATATTATTATATACATATATATATATATATACGGATCTGTTGTCCAGTGGTAACACGCTGGACTGGTAATCCAGGGATCGCAGGTTCGATCCCCCGCCTGACCCTAATAAAATTAACAGTATTTCAGATAGAACGTTAAACCGAGGTCTCGTGTCGGTGCTTTGCACCGTGCACGTAAACGAATCAGAGGAGACTCTGGAATGGGTCTCTGTTCTGTCTATATCATGCATTATCCCCCAAAATCTAAAATGACTAATCTCTTCAGGCGGCTTCGCTCATATGGGCAACCGGTAGCGATGATAAATAAACGTAAAACACGCACTGAATATTGTCGAAACGAAGCACAAGGTGAAGAGTGTGCAGCATAAAATTCCTAGTGATATTACAAAGGACAAATATGACATAAGCTTTTTTAAAATGAGAGGCTGTATGAGAACACTCTGTCAAGCTAGTTATTTTAATGTGTGTGTTTTATGTTTATTTATCGTCGCTACCGGTTGCCCATATGAGCGACGCCTCCTGAAAAGATTAGTCATTTTAGATATTTGGAGGATAGGGCAATGATACAGACAGAGACCCATTCCAGAATCTCCTCTGGTTCGTTTACGTGCACGATGCATAACACCAACACGAGACCTCGGTTTAAAGTCCCATCTGAAACACTTAATTTTATTAGGGTCAGACTTGCGATCCCTGGATTACAAGTCCAGCGTCGTAACCACTGGACTACAGATCCGTCTGTAAGTGTTATTTAAATCGTGGAAGTGTTGTTATGTATGCCATTTTCACCTCATACACTAACAGCGGACAAAACAACGAAACTAGTTTCTTCATCTGCTCACCTCCAATTAATCGATCGCCAATATATAGTGTATTATATCTGATCAACCTTCTTTACTAATTAATACCAAGTCAGTTTTCCGTATCGATTTCCCTTTACAGTTAATAATATCAAGAAAGGCGTTAGGCTAATACATTACTTATTTGTTTCTCATTTATTACATTCGAAATGAAATGCTTCAAAAAATTGATTTCATTTATTATCGTTTCTTCGGTTGACAAATGCGTGTTTCATTATTACCCCATTTCCGGTAGGCTATAAATCGTGACGAACGTATACGTATATATAATAATGATATATCTTTATTTCGTGCCCATGAACAAAGCATCAATACAAAACATTGCAAAGTGAAACATGTATGGTATGCTCATATAGAAGATGAGAAACATTTCTTACTTGCCTGTGATCTGTATAATAATATCAGGACTGAAGTATTCGGGGAGTTAATACATGGTAACAACTATATGCAATTAACTTCTGATGACAAGCTGTCGTATCTACTGAATACATATCCCAGGAAAAGCGCTAAATTCATTGTAAAATCTTTTAATTGTAGAAGATCTGTTATGTATTTATAAGAATATAACTAAGCCTATACAATGATACCTGATAACTACCCACCGCTTTCTAGGCCAGTTACTTGTTCGGTTATTAAACTGTAAACATAAACCATTGATTTAGTAGCTTGGTACTTAATTTTGAATTTCATGTATACATGTATCAATTTTGTACATAACCACGATTTTATATTAGGTGACATATAGGTCCACTGGGCCGGGTGCTTGTTTGTATAATTATTATCTGTAGTATATATAATGTCGGATGCACATGTCACTATAATAAAATATTTACTTACTTACACTATTATAAACAAACATAACACACAAAATATAAACAAATAACTAAGTATTCATCATTGAAAACAATATTAAGTAAATCTGTTTCGATATTGTCAAGTGATCTATGACGTTCAAATGCTTTATAAACGTACACATATAATTTTCGAACTGCAGTTTCAGTTTCTAATTTCATTAACTAATGTAATGTGTTCTTAAATCAGTATAAAGTGAGCATTCAATCATAAAATTATATTCATCCACTAATTTGTTACATATATTGCATTTCCTTTCATTGAAAGGTGTACTTTGTGGTTTGTTCCATCTACCACATTCAATTTCTAATCTATGCGACAAACATTGAATTAACTATAATATCGTATCCCGAGAGTACACCTTACCGAAACGAAACATAAGGTGTAAACAGGAACTCAAATATTAAAAACGTACGTTAACGAACTGTTTCAGAACACAGCCCTACACTAGAATAGAACAATGTAGAGTATATGAGATGAACCCATGCTAATTCCCATCACAGCCACATATACATTATACAAATGTTAAACGATGAATACATATATACGGTTACATAAATCTAGGAACGAACGAAAATTGCGTGAAATGCATTCAAAATGTCCAAAAGAATTTTGGAAGGTAATAAATAATATCAATAAGCCGGCGCAAAGTAAAATACCCGATGCACAAGCGTTTTTTTAACCATTATAAAAAGGTAAATTTAAACCCAGATCACACAGATTCAATAGATTTCCAATATGACCAGAATAATGCCGATGCCATATTGAATTGTCCAATATCTCCACAAGAAATAAATAAAATGATACTTAAATGCAATAATGCAAAGGCTGCATCCCCATATGATATATATATAATGAATATTTAAAATGTACTACAACTGATATGCTTCCAGTTTATACGTCATTCTTCAACATGATTTTTAACACGGGAATAATCCCGGAAACCTGGTTAATCGGAACTATCAAACCTATCTTTAAAAAGAAGGGTTCCACACTTCAGCCATCAAACTATAGACCTATTACAATATTAAGTTGCCTAGGTAAACTCTTCACAGCTATACTGAATGAACGTGTAACTCGTTTCCTTAACCAATATAACTTACTGAACGAAAACCAGGCGGGCTTCAGGGCACATTACTCAACATATGACCATATTTTTACTTTAAAATTTTTGATTGACAAACTTAGACAACAGAAGAAGAAACTCTACTGCTCGTATGTGGATTTCTCCTTAGCATTCGATCAAATTTGGAGGGCGGGTCTGTGGAGCAAGCTAACTAAAAATGGAATAAATGGGAAAATCTTTAAAATAATATACAACATGTACTTAGATATTAAATCTTGCGTGTCAGTTAACGATAATCTGTCCACATTTTTTAAAAGCAATCGTGGTGTTCGTCAAGGAGAAAATGTGTCGCCCATTTTATTTTCTATCTATTTAAACGATTTAGAATCATATCTAGAGGTTAACAACTCTGGTCTGAAACTTGATCAACCGCATATAGACGTAAACACATACCTTAAGATTTTTATTTTGTTATATGCAGATGATACAGTTATTGTAAGTGACGACCCTGAATCATTTCAGCACATGTTAAACGAATTCAATACATACTGTAAAATATGGAAGCTACACATTAATATGACTAAGACAAAAGTTATAGTTTTTGGCACTAATAAACCGGGTAATTTTAAATTTACTTGAAATGGACAAGTAGTAGAAACGGTTAAAGAATACAAGTATTTGGGTTTGTTATTTTCGTCTTCAGGCAGTTTCTCAAATGCGAAAAAGCAACTAGTTAGCCAAGCCAATAAAGCTATGCATATTTTATATTCTAGAATATATAATCTTGATTTACCTATAGATATACAACTAAAGCTTTTTGACCAGACAATACTACCTATTTTAACATACAATTGTGAGGCTTGGGGGTTCGAAAATAATGATACTGTAGAACGAGTACATTCAGATTTTCTACGAAAAATTACGTAAAGGAAGAGAAGTACCCCACTTTACATGCTATACGGAGAATTAGGGAGATACCCAATAGATAGTATTATTAAATCACGACTGATAAAATATTGGGCAAACATATTAGCTGGTAGCGAAACAAAGTTATCAAGAGTTTGTTATGAGAACACGTACACCGGTCAATGTCGTCTAGTTGTTTACTTTCTTATCGAGATCAGTATTTGCGTTGTGAAACTAGTTTTATAGTGATTGTTGGATATATTTTATATTTGTAAGGACGTGATGAAAGGTACTTTTGAAATTCTGTGATTGTGATTGTGAATAGTGACTTTGTTTTAGATGACTTTGTGACATTTTACCGTGTGTATATTGAGTGTTACTATATTTAGTAACAGGTACATGCTTTAGCATTCCAGATTAGCGCTCTCGGTTTGTAAAGATCCTATATCGAGACAAATTCGTCACGCATGGGAGCATACATTTAATCGCTGGACATATTTGATAAAGGTCGTGAATGTAGCGGTAAAATTTGATCGTTCACATAGATTGTGCGGTCTGTTGGTGCGCGCTGGAAATTACATAAAGGCACAGTGAGCCCATTGGCTTTAGCTAGTTAACTAACTATTCAGTATAATGTCTACGCAATCGACCCATTCAAGCGTTGTATTGGAGGCTACTGAGGCTGCCGATTATGTGCAGTCTATTATGTCGTCGCAGTTAATCTCACGAGTGGACACTCCTGAGGCTAGTAAACGTAAACGCCATCGTTCAGTATCAGGTACTTGTGATACTGCGTCCAAGAAAGCCAGAAGTAGTACTTCACCGGACATACTTACCGAACGAACTCCTGTTAGAGCCAAGCGGAACCTGTACAATCCTGTTGCTCCACAGCCAGCACCTCGCAATATTGTTGTTTCACAAGCAGAAGTGCACGTCAGCGCTACACCTACTCTTCAACAGATGTTTGACAAGCTGTCCGCTGACGTTAATATGATGTATATGTCACTGAATGAACGTTTTGACGATCTGCAAGCTTCATTAGAGAATCGCATTGCAAACAAAGTTTCTCAAATTCTTGACAAACGTGTAAATAGCGAAATAAGTAAACTCAAACGTGATGTGGACGTGAAAATGGACTCTAAATTTGAATATTTCAAACAATCTATGAAAGCAGAACTAACTGCTGATCTTACTGATATACGTGATCATATATCATCTCTTCCAACTTCTTCTACATCTTCCACAGGACAACACTCATCTTATGATCGGACACTGAACATTGTTATTCGCAACATGCCAGAGAGTGCCAGCGAGAGTACACAGGCCAAAGTTAATGGCCTGATCAAAGATGGACTAAGACTTGCCAACGTTACTGTGAGCAAAGCCGACCGAAAGAAGTCTTATAGTGACTCTAAACCTGGTGTGATAATTGCAACGTTAAAGACCAGGAGTGACAAGCAAGCAGTCATGAAAGCCAAACCTCAGTTGAGGGATAGCCGTCAATTCCCCAAGGTGTTCATTCATCATGATCAAGCCCCTGCGGATCGTGCTGCGAATGTGAACTTTGCCACTATTTTGGGTGCCCTGAATGCTGATAATTTACAAATGAGGGGATCTCGAATCATTAATAGGAACTACGAGAGCAAGGATAATCGTAGTCACGCATCTGGACACCACAATCCGCATTACTCTGTGAACCGTCGGGAAAACCGCCCTGATTCCCACGACGATCAACACCGTAATGAAAACCGAGATACTCCTCTTGACGAACGCCGGGATGTCCAACGTGTTCAGTGTGGCATGGTTGGAGGATATGGTCGATCTGGAGGTTCGTTTTCTCGGGGCCGCACTGGTGGTTACAACCGTGGGCGTAGGTAGATTCGTGCCGGGTTTTGGAATGTGAGAGGTTGGAAAGCAGATGAGAACTCTGACAATTACATGCTTAGGTCTTCGTGTGTTTTATCAAATGACTGTCCGCCTCCGTGGTCGAGTGGTTAAGGTCGCTGACTTGTATACCACTGTAACCTATCATCACTGATGGTCACGGGTTCGAGCCCCGCTCAGACCGTGTCTCATTTATATGAAAAAGTTGGCAGTTTCTTACGGAGGTTGGTGCACCCAAGTACTGGTTAACCGCTGGAGCCTGCCCAGGAAAGGTGTTAGGTAAACTGCCCGCCGGCGATATAGCCCAAAATGGTGCTGGTGCAGGCGTAAAACCCGAAATATAAAAAAAAAAAATATCAAATGACTTAGATATTTTAGGTATTGCCGAGAGCCATTTACTTGCCAACGATGTGCTTCGTTTGGAGGGTTTTACATGGTATGGCCACAACAGAATTCGCATTCATAGAAATGCCAGGATCGGCTCCGGCGGTGTTGGATTTTTTATTAGAAATACTTTACTTGAACATTTTAATGTGTCTATAGTTGATAATTCTAATGAGGGTATTTTACTGCTTAAATTGTGTCACAAGTCAGATAATATTACAATCCTGCCTTGTGTATGTTATCTTCCTCCTGAAAATTCGTCTAGGATATTTGATGTCAATAACTTTTATGATTCGCTGCTCTCTATTATTTACTTGTATAAAGATTGCGGAACTATGTATATATGTGGTGACTTTAACAGTAGATGTGGAGATGATGATGATTACATTAAAGGAATCGATGTTGTAACTGACCGGGAAGTAATTGATTTTAGTCTTAATAAGTATGGTGAATTATTGTTAGACTTTTTAGTCAATGTAAATATGTGTATGTTGAATGGTCGTGGTAATGGGGGTAATGATTTTACCTCTATTTCTACTAAAGGAAGTTCTGTTGTGGATTATTGCTTTGTCAGTCATGACTGTTTATCTAAATTTGAACAATTTAAAGTTATCAGAGTGACAGATCTTATTAATAAAACCAAACATGTTTCTTCTATTACATCTAGTGCATTGCCAGACCATTCGCTACTTATGTGGACTATTATGATCGATAGTTACCTTCATGATCAAGTACCGCATTATATTAATAAACAGGAAGATACCCATTATAAATATGATGTTACTAATGTTCCATCTGATTTTATGCTCAGTCAAGAATCGTTGTTTCATGTTAACCAAACAATTACAAAACTGGAATGTAGTTTTCGAACTCAATCTGATATTGATGACGTTTACAAAGATTGGTGTGGGATTGTCCAACAGAATATGTCGGATAATTTACATTGTAAGGAAATTAAATATGGTATGTATAATAAAAAACGCCGCCCAGGTAAACCATGGTGGTCGGACAGATTGACTGATTTATGGAATAACGTTTGTAAATCTGAAAAGGTTTGGTTATCATGTACAGATAAGAGTAATAGGCTTACACTAAAATCTGAGTATGTCCGTACCCGTAAGTTGTTTGACCGCGAGGTTCAGAGAGCTAAGCGTTTCCATTGGTACTCATTACAATCTCAACTATTAAATGAATGCGTTGTTGATACTACTAAGTTTTGGAAAACAATTGGTAAAATTGGAGTAAACTGTAAGAAAAATAACAGAATTCCAATGGAAGTTGTTTTAGAGGATGGGTCTGTTTCTAATGATATCGATATTGTTTTATCACGATGGAAAAATGACTTTAGCTCTCTGTTCAAAACCGCACATAATGTTACTGGTACTAATGCTACCAGCAATATATCTGATAATGATGCTAATCTTAATAATCATGTATCGGTGTTAGAAGTCCATAAAGCTATTAATTCTGTCAATAAAGGCAAAGCATGTGGCATAGACTGTATCCCTGTAGAAGTACTTAATAACGATGCAGCGCTATCGTTTCTTCACATTTTATTTAATATATGCTTTGATAATGGCATTGTACCATCAGTTTGGAGTAAATGTATAATTAATCCCATACCAAAAATCTTCTACATTGGACAGAAGGGACCCGTTATCATACAGAGGTATTTCACTTGCCCCTGCTATGTATAAAGTATATTGTTCCATTTTGAACAGTAGATTAAGTACTTGGTCCGAGGCAAATGATAAAGTATCAGATGATCAGAATGGTTTTAGAAGAGGTCGAAGTACAACGGACCAGATACTTGGGGTAAATAATATAATCGAGTCAAGACAAAAGTTACGCAAATCCACGTTCTGTGCATTTATAGATTTTAAGAAGGCCTATGATACTATTAATAGAAATATTTTATGGAAACGTTTATCTGATATAGGAATATCTGGTAAAATGTTTGGCGCATTGCAGTCATTATATGCATCTGTAAAGTCATGTGTAAGGGTTAATCAATTTACGACAGAATGGTTTGATGTCAAGTGCGGTTTGCGTCAGGGTTGTATACTTTCACCTCTTTTGTTTAATTTATACATAAATGACTTGTCTCTATATCTTAAGACATTTGGTATTGGTATCACAATTGGGGATGAGAATGTTTGTATAATGCTCTATGCTGATGATATTGTGTTAATAGCGGAGTCTGTTGATGATTTACAAGTGCTACTGAATGCTTTAAATGATTGGTGTGCTCTAAATGATATGACTGTAAATGCGTCTAAAAGTAATGTTGTGCACTTTCGTCCCAAGTCAGAATTAAGCACACAGTTTAGGTTCACGTGTGGAATATATCAGATTAATATTGTTGACAGATATACTTACTTAGGTGTTGTTTTGCATGAACATTTAGATAATAATATTACAGTTAAATCTGTTTCTCAGAGTGCCAGTCGCGCATTGGGCTTACTTATTGCAAAATGTAAATTAATGGGTGGTGTGCCCTATGATGTTTTTACAAAGTTATACGATTCGGTAGTTTGGCCTGTAATCAGTTATAGTGCTCCTTTGTGGGGGTTTCGATCATATTCGTGTCTCGAAGCCGTCCATAATAGGGCATTACGGTATTTTCTGGGTGTCGGCAAATATTCACCAAACAATGGTATTTCAGGAGATATGGGTTGGAAACCCCCAATAGTCCGACAATGGAAAGATATCTCGCTTTATTGGTCGAGACTTTCAGGTATGGATACCGCAAGGATCAATAAGCGAGTGGCACTCTGGGCATATAGTACAGCTAGTCGTTCATGTAGAAATTGGCATTTTAAGGTTAAGAGCTATTATGAGGCTAATGATTTTCCTACGTACACTAGCTTTGCTAATCCCATATCTCGTTCTTTCACACATAATATAGAGGTCAAAGCATATGATAAGTATATAAACTCTTGGTCAACCAAGATAAACAATGTCATAGGTCCTTCTGGACGCGGGCGGAATAAATTGAGAGTATATAATTTGTTTAAAACTGACTATATTGCAGAGCAATATTGCAAAATTGTATTACCACCCAGACATCGTTCTGCTTTTTGCAAATTTCGACTGGGGATTGCCCCCATTAGGATAGAGACTGGTCGGTATGAAGGTTTGCCAGAGGAATCTAGGATGTGTCCGTTTTGTGATACTGCTACTATTGAAAATGAGATGCATGTAATATTGAAGTGTCCAGTTTACAATGATTTAAGACAAGAATTATTATCAAAGTCATATGCGTGTAATATCAATTTTTACTCAATGTCTGATTATGATAAATATTGTTTCCTGTTTTCAAACCAAGAGATGATTCGTAATTGTGCCAAAACCTGTTTTATTATTCTACAGAGGCGTCAGTTTTTACTATGTAAATAATTTTTTAATTTGTGAATAATGTCATTATTACTTGTATCTCTAACTGCATTTTTTAGTTCGTCTGTAATATCACTGCTAATCATATTCGCTATGATCTGATCAAAGCGAAGTTAGATTTCATATGACCAATTCTTAATCAGTGTGCACTAGTACCTATTTTGTATTTCAGTGTTTTATAATTGTCTTAGAGCAGTTTTTAATATCCGATTAGCAGGGATATTGCAGCTTTATCCCTAACATACTGTGATAAATATGAGTATGTATAATTTTGTTCATCTCCTATAACTCCATGTTGGAGTGGCATTGTACTTTTATTATGTAAACTATACATGTAATATTATTGTAAATATTGTACGTACAATGATGAGATGTAAATAAAGATTACTACTACTACT